>UESW01003742.1:0-17087 GCA_900491605.1 Calamus simplicifolius | reverse complement strand
CGGGTGCTTGTGCTGGGTTAGTTGTGAGCCCGTGAAAAACAAGTGTAGGGTTTGTGCTGGTAAGCCCGAGTTAAAACCAGCTGGGTTCGTTGTTCACCCGTGGAAAACAACAAGTTTGAGTGTGAGCTTGGAAAACAACTCGGCTGTAATATAGAGAGATTAGTGTGGACCAAGTGAATCTTGGGAGTGGACGTAGGTGTTGATTGCACCGAACCACTATAAAATTATCTTGTGTTTGTCGTGCCCATATTTTCTCTCTCTCTATCTCTTTATTAATTGCTTGTGCATTGCTTCTTAGATCATTTCACTCACTTGCACATCTTAAGCAAATCAGTTTAAAACATCTAAAAGTTATAAATTTTTAAGAACCCAATTCACCCCCCCCCCCCCTCTTGGGTTGCCATCTGGGCCAACCTTGGCTGAGATGTAAGTGGATATTCTATTGAATTCATTTGCATCCAAGGAGCAGTATAAGACATTCATGGTCTTAGCATTGAGCTGGGCCATTTTTTGATCATTTTCATTCTAATCCCTTTCGGGCTTATGAATAATGGATCCATCAACTATGTGTGTGGGAGTGCTAGGACCATTGATAATGATACTCCATAAATCATAGTCTAAATCTTGAATGAATATCATCATTCTAGCTTTCCAATATGAATAGTTGGTGCCATTAAACAAGGAAGGACGATTTGTGAATTATCCTTCAGAAAAAGAAGAACAGGCTTGAGCTGCCATTTGGATCTTTAGCTCTTGATTATTAGATCAAGAAAGGATGAGCACAAGCTTTGATACTAATTGTTAGCTTAGATAGCAACCCAAGAGGGGGGGTGAATTGGGTTCTTAAAAATTTTGGCACTTAAAAATACTTTCATAATTAATAGTGCGCAAGAAAGTATGCAATAAATGTGATGCTAAGAATGCAAAATAGAATGTCAAGATAAAGTAGAGAGAAGAAGAGACAAGCACGATAAACACAAAGATTTATAGTGGTTCGGTGTTAGCTACACTTACATCCACTCCCAAGCACCTCTTAGGTCCACACTATAATCTTTCTGATTACAGCCGAGTTATTTTACAAGCTTACAACCCAAACTTGTTGTTTTAACAATGTGATCACAATGAATCCAGCCGGTTTTTACAGGCTCATCAGCACACAACCTATCACAAGCTAACTTAGCTTGTCCGAGGCTAATCTACCTCCCTGATTCAATCACCTAATTAAATCACCAAACAAATGAAATGGTAGTAAAGTTACAATGGATAGAAAGCTCCTCAAATGAGCAAATAGATAATATAAATGAGATAGAGATAGAAGAGCATGATTTAGAAGATTTCTGAAGTTGAGTTTTTCTTCTTTTCTTCTTTTCCTCTTATCCTCTTGGATGATCTTTCTTAAGATAGGACTGAAGCTTTGGAAGATTCATTAATGTAGAGGATGTTGAAGAACTAGGGCTCTTTGCCTCTCTTTTTGATTTAATGGAAATCCTTCAAAGTTGGCTTTTGAATGCTTTGGATTTCTCTAAACTCTTTTTCGAACACTTGAGATTTTAAATCCGAGCTTTTTTTCTCTTGATATTTCTTTTCTCTATTCTTATTTTTTCGCTCATTTTTAAACAGTCAGAACCTTTCTTTTATAATCTCCTCTTATTCCATATTTGATGGAAACTAGCCGTTACTTATACTTATGGATGAGTTTAGCACAAAAGAGGAAAGGTCCGTTAAAATCCGTTGGAGAAAAGATAGCCATTGGAGTCGTTTCTGACACATCTGAAATTCACCTATGATAGATTAGAGTCAGCTCTAATTTGGCCTGGGGTCGGCTCTAAGTTGGAATGCTCAGAATAGTAAAGTCCGACTGTTGCAGAGTCGACTCTAACTTTTCATGGGGTTAACACATCGCGTGCAGGAGTCTGCTCTAACCAATGCGGGAGTTGGCTCTAATTTTTTTCTAAAAAAATAGTCTCTGTTTGTCAATTAGAGTCGACTCTAATTCCCTGCAGGAGTCGGATCTAATTTGACGAGAAAAGGGTTCTCTATTTTTTGATTAGAGTCGGCTCTAATATCTATAAGAGTCGGCTTTAATCCATGCCAAAAGTGACAAATTGTTCCGATATGCTGTAGAGTCGGCTCTAATGTCTGAAACTTGACACTAGAATTGGATTTAAACTCAATTTTTCTTAAATTTTAAATAATTAAATATTTTAAATTTCTAAAACACTTAATCAAAATCATTAGTATCATAAGAGATATACTCATATGGTTTTTGTTATACATTAAAATCAATAATTGAGTCAACAACCTCGATCTCCCACTTGCCATCCAAACGGTCCCTCCTTCTATGGACGAAAACATGGGAAGGAGCCCAAGCGAGGGCACCTGCACCTTCCACCTCCAATCGATATGATTCTATGGTGGACAGGTAGCCAACATACTGAAATATCCAAATTAGTAGGAGACAAACTCTCCCCAAGACAAGCACATCATCTAGTCATCTTACAAAATAAGATCAACTTCTCAACTCCACGTCAGACGACTCCAATGGACTTACAGTCGAGAGAAGTCGACCTCCTGGCCCACAGTTGCTGGATGACGACAACCTCCCGACTTTGCATTGATGAGCCCTTCGACTCATAATTAGGAGATGTCGACCTTCTGGCTCACAGTCATCGGAAGTCCCTGGGCTGATCTCAGCAGTCCCTGGGTCAGCTTCAGTAGCCCCTAGGCCGGTCTCGACAACCCTCGGGTTGGTCCCAGTAGCCCTTGGGTCGGTCCCCGTAGCCCACTGGCCGATCTCAATAGCCCCTGAGCCGGTCTCAATAGCTCCCGGACCAGTCTCAGCAGCCCTCGAATCGGTTCCAACAACCTCCGAGTCGGTCCCAACAACCCCCGGATCAGTCTCAGCATCCCTCAAGCCGGTCTTAGTAGCAACGAAAAGACCTCTTGACTCCAATTCAGTAGATGGCAACGAAAAGACCTCCTGACTCCAAGTCAGCAGATGACAACAAAAAGACCTTCTGACTCCAAGTGAACAAATGGTAACAAGTCGCTCTCAATAGGCCAAGAAGACCCAGTCAGCTCACAGTTGAGAGAGATCAGCTCATAGTTGACGGGCATTACATTCAGACTCCACATCAAAGGAAGAAGACCCAGTCAGTTTACAATTGGGAGAGATTAACTTCCGGCTCACATTTGACGAGAATCTACTTCTAGACTCTACGTCAAAGGAAGAAAACCACAAGTCAACTCACAGTTGGGAGAGATCAACTCCCTGGCTCACAGTTAATGGGCATCCACTTTTAGACTATGTCAAAGGAAGAAGATCACAAGTCAGCTTACAGTTGGGAGAGATTAACTTCACATCTCACAGTTGATGGATGCCCACCCCTCGACTCCAAGTCGGGAGAAGAATGCTAGCTACTTTTAGCCGGCCAACCTGTCTCCAAGCTTACTTAAAGTCTTTCGAGCAAGTAAGTGCACAGCTTCAGAGAGCATGAAGGTGCGGTTACTAGTCCACATAAGGCAAATAAAAATTATCAAAAGCAGTACAAAAAAAATGAATTTCCCCACAAGGAAGGAATTGGAGCTGAAGCTAGCATGCAAAGACAAGTCCAAAGATAAAGAGCGCTATACTCCTTTCGCTTGCGGATGTAAGGCACGTGGTCGCATAAGCTCAGGAGTTTGGGGGGCATCTAATGGGATAATAAACCCCACAAGAAATAGTGATCGCATCCGAGTCAACCATCTCTACTCAGCCATCCAGGTTGGCCATCTCCACTCGGCTCGGCTATCTCTACTCGGCCATCCGGGTTGGTCATCTTCACTCGGCTCGGCCAACTCTACTCAGCCATCTGGGTTGGCCATCTCCACTCGGCTCAGCCATCTCTACTCGGCCATCCGGGTCGGTCATCTCCACTCGGCTCGACCATCTCTACTTAGCCATCTGGGTCGGTCATCTCCACTCTGCTCGACCATCTCTACTCGGCCATCTGGGTTGATCATCTCCACTCGGCTCGATCGTCCCTACTCGGTCGTCCCTACTCGGCCATCTCTACTCGATCGTCTCTACTCAGCCATTTCTGTTCGGCCATCCGAGTTGGCCTTTCGCCGCTTCCTCCTTTACTCTCTTTGCATATCATCATCTTCTTCTTCCTAGAGATCTTTCCGCAGCCTGACCCATGCTGAATGTTTGCGAAGATTGTATGCTAAAGCTAGTCCACCTCGGCGGGTTCGTGGAGATCCACCGCAGGCCAATGGTCACAGCTAAAGTCATGGCCAAGAATCCCAGGCACTTCGCACACAACCTGACGTGTTCGAGTTCCCGATGGTTGTCCGACCCGAGGCCATGCTGAAGCTGGTAGCATCTACTTCATCATTCCATACCACACCCTCTACTGTCTGCTGCACTCCTTTAACCCAGGGCAGTGGATAATACTATGAAGTATTCAAGCATGAGGATGTTCATCGGTAGAGATCAGGCAACTAGGGGAACGTTGAAGTCACATTTAAAGAAGCAGAAGGCTCGTGAGGCGAGGTGAAGGAATCAGAGGAGGTTTTAGGGACAGTCACTTTAATCTAGAGAAAACAGACGTTGATCTATGGCAGAAGATCAATAGTACTTGCTTGTCAAGCCTCAGCAAGAAGATGAAGAAAGGTTGTCTGATGATAGTTTAGAGTACCTGGATGATGTGATGGGACTGATAGAGCTGAAAACTCATGTGAAGGATGGCTACCTCTTCATAGTCTACATGCATGAATCCGAGAGCTACATGCATGAATCCAAGATCTATATGCATGAATCCAAAAGCTACGTACTGCATGCATCCAGGAGCAACCCCAGCTGGCCTCTTGGGTAGAATCTGACTCGACTACCCGGCTATTATTGGGAATTATGTCTTAAAGCCAATAAACTAACTTGTAGATAGTTGTGCAAATTGTAAATGTATATGAACTATTAATCAATAAAATATTTATTTGATGGCTCATTACATTACATCTTTCTGAAATAAATTCTTTTGTGATGGAGTCCTTAGAATCATAATTAATTCAATAAAGAGAGGTTTATTGAGTAGTTCTTAAAATTGTCATGACCAAATAATATGTAGTTATAGGATAACTATGTATCAAAAATAGGTCGTTATATATCATATGGTTAGTTATCCTTTTTATTAAAGAGTGTGGTAACACTAGTATAACATGCAAGTGAGATGTATGATATCTCACTGAATGTGACCAATCTGTGGAATGCTTTTCTGCCAAGAGGTGTTCGCGAAGGGATATGGATATAAGTGTCCCTCTGACCAAGATCACCATGCATGGTAGCTTGCAAGAAACCTATTATATTTTGGTGTCGGACTACCTGAATTTTTAATCCAGTGAAAAAAGGTTTCTGGGTGCAATTAAGTACTTATGGAGCAGTGAGTGGATCAAGATGGGATTGACCCCTTCAAATAGTTTGAACTTTGAAGTGAATGTCTCACTATATTTTAATTTAGCAAAACCTTAGCCAAAGTAGTCCTTGTGAGAAGTTACAGGACTTGTGAAGTTGAGACACTTATGGATGAGCTAATTAAGGATTGGTAGTTAAACCCTAAGTCATCCCGATCATTGGGAGTCAAAGGGATGAATTATATGGTAATTATATGCCAGAGATTCTTGATTGTTGCTCTATAACCTTTGGCCTATCCAGACGTCGAGTGTCATTGCTAGATGTCGACTTCGATTGGTTCTGGAAGTGTTCTAGTGCTATCGGCTTAGTATTTAAACTTATGGGGTCATTCACCATAAGGGTTTCTACTGACTTAATGACTGAGAAACTAAATGTTAATGATTAATTGAAGGATTAAATTGGCAATACGATAACTGGCTAGCTCAATTTGATTGAGCTATGAAAATCTGGATCAAATTAAATAGGATTTGGTTTACACTCAATTTAGGTTCAATTGAGTTCAATGTTAACACCCTTACCCATTTGAGTTAAAATTATGAATTTAAATTTTAAACTAATTTTTAAATTCAAGTTTGAATTTAAATTTTAAATTTAAATTTTAAATTCGAATTTAAAAGGGATGTTAATGCTCTCTCCCTAATTATCCCCCATTCCTTATCTTTCTTTCCTTTTCTCTCTACGCTTTTTATTTTATGGGGCTAATGACGGGCATTAAAAGGGGCGACTTTTAGCTGAAAAGAAAGAAATGATTTATCTCTTATCTTTCTTCCCTTTTCTCTTTACATTTTTTTATTTTTATGAGACTTGTGATTGGCATTAAAAAGGGATATTTTTGGCTAGAAACGTTGAAAAAGAAAAAGATGGGAAGATAAAGGGTTTTGAGGGTAAAAGGGATTCTGCCTATAAAGCTAGGTCTAAAAGATTTTTTCTTGGATATATTCTCTACCGAAATCTATCCTTCAAGTTCTTTTATAACTCCAAGAACACTCTGGTGTTGAAAAAGAAGGAATTTAGTTGTCGAAGTCTTGGAGAGGAGCTAGCACTCCGAAAAGGCTGGTCAGGATCAATACCCTAGTATGATCATCAGTATAGGCCATACACCTTTGTATAGCTCGCAAAAGCATCACCTACCATTGTCTTTCATTGCTGCGAGAGTCGTTAAGCATCCAAAGATAAGGATTTTAAAGTTACTAGTGACTTAGATATGATTTAAGGCACTAGGCCACATACATAGATGTGATCTATGCTATTTATATTTTACAGATTTGATATGTGTAATTTTTTTATAGCTTTATATATAATTTTGTATCATGATCCTGTTGTAGGCTAACATTAGATTAGATCCAATATTTTATTACTTTCATTGCATATGTAATTTAGAAATATTTTAAAATGCATACCTGTAGCCTACTCATAATAAACCAACAGCTGCGCCTCTAACCGACCTCCCATGTAGGACCCAATTTGGTCACCCGGGCTGCCCCTCTGGCCGGCCTCTGGGGTAGGACCAACTCGGCCATCCAGGCTGCACCTTCAGCCGGCCTTCTGGGTAGAACCCAACTTGGTCACCCGGGCTGCACCTCCGCCGATCTCCTCGGCAGGATCCCCTATGGGGACAGCTAGTATGGCTCAATTAGCTGCGTAGACTGCTCACATGATCTCTCTCGATTCGAATTCCCATGGAAGCATAACGTGGGAGACAAATCCAGCGGCCACCCATATCTGACGAGACTTGGCCTACCAACTCTGACACGCCATGAGGGAGGCAAACCCCTACTGCCACCACCCTGGTTGCGCGTAATTTGATAGGTGGTTACATCTCAAGTCTCATAAACATTCATAAAATGGGTAAGAAGGACCCCCGACCAGGTAAGAGCTAAGACACTCAAGCCAATAACGCTCACACATACGCTCTCACAGAGCACTTCCTTTCAAGTCTCTCGAGCTTTCTTCCAAGCTCACGACTATTGCCTAGAGCACTAACTTGAGCATCGAAGGATCCTCACCAAAATCTTCGGTCCTTGAGACTTTTTGCAAACTCCCGACTAGAAAAAGCTCACCGAAAGATCCCTGACTCATCGAAGAAGACAACCGAATGCTCGCGGATGGTTGAGAAAGGTTATCTGGCATCAACATCCAGCATCCTTGGTCTTATACTTCTTATCTAAGAATGCCCACAGCTCTTTAGTAGTACTAATACTACTGTACACATTGTACAGAATATTCTCGATCCATTAAGGATATAATTCTTTCATAGAAAGTCTGAATGCTTCCATGCATCCATTACAACAACCACTTGCTTGTCGGTCTCCCCTTCCTTAGAACTAGTGGATTTTCATTAAGAACTCTGACCAGATTTAGAGTGGTGAGATAGAATAACATCTTTTGTTGCCATCTTTTAAAATCAGTATCGAAAAACTTTTTTGCTTCTTAGCTTGAACAGGTACAACAATTGTAGCCATCAGTGTATAGAAAATTATCTTAAAATTGTATGTTGTTTGTTGGAGGCTAACTATATCAAAAGACTGAGTCTAGAGTTATACTCTATGTCCTTAATACAATTTCGTCCTACACAGGTGCTTATGATTTTTATGACGATTGTCTCTCAGGATACAATGGTCTTCTTTTGATGAAAGTAGTACTACTATTACTAGAACAGCGACCAAGAATGCTATACTCTCTTGAATTCAGAGTATGCAAAATGCCTAAAGAAATTCAGATGGATTAGAATATAGATGGAATGTCCTATTTATAGTCTAAAGTGTCGATTGGAAGCACCCTTACGAGCTTGATCTGCACCGTATGATCAAACTTGATTTGATTGGATGTGATGAAGAGACCTAAAAAAAGGGATTTATCTACCTTTGATACGTTAATTCATTATTGTGATATGATGATCAAGCGATCAACTTCTTTTGAATACGTTGATTCGTTAATATGCCAATTTAGCGATATGTTTATTCATGATCCGATGGCTTTTGATATGCTGTTTCAGCGATCAGATGCTTGTTTTGTAACCAACTGATTACCGTGATCAATCAATCATAACCGATGGTCCATGATTAGCTGAACCAATCAATCACTTGATCTTAACCTCTCATCATACGATCTAGATTCAATCATTCTTGATTGTCTGATCTTCATGATTAGAAAAAATTAAGGCTCCTCATGCTCCTCGCGATGATGCAAAGTGCAAAGTGCAAAGTGTAAATTGCGCCTACGAAGTGCCCATTGCGCCCTTGTCACCCTCGCACTACGCATATCCTCTAGCTCTCCACTTATGGTGAGCCCAAATGCATAAGCATAAAAAAAGGTTTACATATAAAGTGAATCAATCCTTTTAAAATTTTTGATATGGGACTAAAGGTTATCAATTTCTCATTCAAAATAATGGGTATTAAAAACCATTTCCCAACAAGCTTAACTCACAGAGTCACAGCCCTTATCAAGGAGAAGAGATAAGACAGATGCTATTACTCTCCTCTGTTTGTTGTTAAAGTTTCAATTTATTACTTGAGCTATTACTTCTAATATAGGACATGGTGTAATTAGGGAGTCTCAATGTTCTTTTGCTTAGCTTCTACCCAATCAAAGCTATTCCATAAACTTAGATGTAGTTCGATAGGTGTTAGTTATCCAATTTTCTACTTAATAAGTGAAACATGTACAACCATCCGACTTAATAAGTGATGCATGTTTGCTATTTTTTTAAATGGATCTAAAGCATATAATGAAGTGTAAAATTGTACATGTCTTACTGTTTAATTGAGGATCTGATGGTAAATACAAAGTGAACTGCACTGAAGTTTCATCATTCAATTGAATCATATAGAATGAGGATGAATACCAATCTATCATGTAACTCATATAAGAATAATTAATCTCTTTTCAAGAGAAGATATAAACTTTGAAAAAAAAAGGGAAAAAAAAAAGATATCTTGACTTGATGCTAATATGCCAACATCGCTATGTAAGTAGACTAGTACCAAAATGTCTGTACGACATTCATATGAGAAATTAAGAACCTTGGGGCAATGCTTGTTCTTCCTTGAAAATAAAAACATGTAGTACAGTGTTGCTCCACTTTGATTGTCATCTGAAATTCTTAACATGTGCAACTCTGTAGAAGTTAATGAACATTTGACTTTTGGACAGGTGAAAATAAATAGATACGGAGGGAATATTAACCTACCATGTAGCTTTTCAAATGCCTACCGTTATAATTGTTACAAAAGATTTGTCAAGATAGTTCTTCTTGCTTTTCTCATAAAAAAAAAAAAAAATTATTTTACCTTGCCTCGTAGGAATAGAACTCCCAAAGAAGTTGTTATTGGTGTAACTGTATGCAATATTTTTTGGGGTATGATAAGCATATCTATATATAATGATACATAAAAAAAAAATCAATGGAAAGGAACTAAATAAATATGCAAGCAACACCAACACTAACAACTGTCACTAGATTCTGTAATTTTTTTTTTTTTAAACAACAACAAAGATGATGCCATCACTGAGATTCAGACTCAAAATCTACAATGTGGAGAAGACTGCCAACTAACAAAACCAACTAAGAATAGTCTACTTAGTCTATGTTATAAAAGTTCAAAATAATTTTATCATATTCATTAAAATATCAAATAGTTGGTAAAGAAAAAAAATTATTTTCCAAACATATTCTAAAGAATACCTGGCCAATTTGCACACCTGGTCCATTATGTTGGGGGTTAGGGATGGGTGTTTTTGGTGTTAGGAGGGAGGAGGTGGGGAATGTGATGCTTCTGAAATTAAGAAGCTTTCAATTTCAAATTCTAAGCAAGTTGGGGACCAACCAATGGACCTCGTTTTCCTAAGAAGACTGGCTTTTAGCATCCAATTAGTGCGTAAACATGTCCAAATGAAGTCAAGCTTAGTAGATTACATTGCGTAAGTGGTGGGATTTGGGGATGATATCATTGGTCTCTGGGCACATCTCAGCAATTAAAAGTGGGTATGGTATGGTTCGGTTTGGATATTATAAAATTTGAGTCACAACTATTATATCATCATGATCTAAAGCTATTGGTCAACAACATCATCAGTAGGAAAAAAGCTCCCATCTTTCTTTGCTAACCTGAAGCAATTGCTCAAACCACTCAATTCTCTATACCCTGCTCCACATTGGGCTTTGCGCAAGCTTAGAGCACTGCTATGCGTGATGTTGTTCTGGACCACAATTTTAAAGATTTGGGTACTGTGTAAGATGGTGGCATGCTTCTCTCTCTCTCTCTCTCTCTCTCTCTCTCTTGCTATCTTTTTCGACCATAGGGACAGCTTTATAAGTACAGCCAAGGAAATTATTTGATTAAGCTATCATGTTAATTTTTGTTCACAATTCATCATGAGGCCAAGGTAGAAGCACAGAAAAGAAATGAAAGCAAATACCAACTTAGGCCTAGCTCATCATGACACTGTACAGAGAGAGAGAGAGAGGGCTTGTGAGAGGCTCACAAAGTACAAAACAATCATAGAGCTTAGAAAAACAAATAAACATTAAAGAAACAAAAGAAAGAGAAGACATGGATATCTAAACAAACGAATGTGTTAATTTTAAATGCAAACCACCTTCCCACCAGCAATTCCAAAGACGCAAAGGCTTCATCATCCTCGGACTTTCGGCTAATGATGAGATTCGTTTTGGTAAACCATGCCATGTTTGCGAACCACGCAAAGGCTTATGTCTTCCACTTGGGAAATAGGCTTTGTCTTCCTCACATCAGCAAATCTAGCATATGATCCGTTTCAAAAATCATAATTTAAACGTTACCATAATTTTGGTGATTTAGTCGGTGCTGAAAGAGTGATCTTTTAGGATGTAAATCTCTTTTTTTATGATAATTTTCTTCTTAAAAAATTATAATTTTTAAAATAATTAAAATAGTCAATATTCTAACGACTGTTATTAGTTGTTTACGTGAGAGATAACAAACATGAAAAATTCTACTGTGCTTTTTACTTGAAAAATAGAAAAAAAAAAAATCTCTACTGATAGTTAGAGGAGGGTCCACATGCAACCGATTAAAGTAGATTTCATCCGTAAGTGGTGTGTAGATTTGAGTGATTGGTATAGTAAATTTTGGTACAAAATGGATCTTAGATGGTATAGAGAAAGGGATTAATGGTTCAATCAATCGGTCTTAGCGAAAAGAAGAGACTGATTTAGTCGGTATAGAACCTTTGCAAGAATGATTCAAATTCGGATAGAACCTTGCATGAATATGAATAGCTCAGATACAAGCATCGTAACAAACCCCAACAAATAGTTAGTCATAAAATGCCATCACTTGGCTATATATGTTAATAATGCTCACAAATAAAACAATTAAGGGTCTTATTGGTCTAGTTTACATGCAGAATGTTATGAAAGTGGTTGGGAGTCATTACAAGAGCTATAACATTGCAATGGCTGTTAATTTGAATCATATATATCTGATATCATGAGCTGGATCCAATAATGCAGAGCCAGTCAAAATCTTAAGGAAACCAATCAAAATTAATTAGTGAGAGAGAGCATCTTTGAGCATGTCCTCCCACCTCTCCAAAGGACTTGGCTCCCTTTCCTAGACGTTTACCCTTTAATTAATTTTATCTGTCACTCTATTCGTCCTTGTGTGTAAAAGGACAAGACGATCGATCGAAGTCGCTAATTAATTAAGAGCAAATTAAACCACCTCTCCATGGCCCCTAGAATATGAGGAGGAGCCTTCTCATCTCACCTCAATCAGAGGAGGTAGAAAGTAGAAAAGAAACCTACATTATGGGAGCTAGACAAACAAAACGTTGTCCACATCGTGGTAGAAAAACAAGCTAGCTTACAAAAATCTTGGGGCCAGCGGCGGCCTGTTATATCGTATGAAGTATAATTAATGGTAACTACTTGGCAGAAGGCAGAAACTTCTTAGGAATTTAACGAGAGTCCTGACGCGTTTGTGAATGGAGACTATTTGCTTGCTGGAAGTTTCCGAATAATTACTGGTGGTTGCAGTGCATCGCCAATAATAATACTACTGCCATGCTCTTTTATCTTGGCTCTTTGCCCGCAAAAAAACAAGGCCAGCCAGCGACGCACATGAAGGCGTCAAGCCATTGGACCAAAGCGCTCCGAATTCCGGAATCTTGCTGCTTCCCATCGCCATCGTAAGGGGACATTGGAACGGTTTAAAGCCATCCATCGGCCCTACATTATTCAAGAATAATTTAATTGATAATAAATAAAATTAAGTTATATGCTCTTTTTTTTAAATTTAATTTAATTTAATATAAAATTATTTTAGAATATAATGAAATCTTTCGATGCAAAGTTTGATCTAGCAGACATTCTTTATCTCATACAAAATTGATTGAATGGCTGCCAGAATTTCACCTCAGAATTTTTTTTTTTTAATCCTAGAGAACGTGCTACTAAGAGATAGTTCGGCTATTCTCTTCTCATTGATTTTGCTTTGCTACCAAAAGAAGTTATTCTAATAGTGTCCCTGGTTTTGAAGAAACCATAAATAACTACCTTTCCTGTGGGCAAATCTTGGATTTGAGTCCAATAATCCAACTCATTTATTAATCAGTCTAAAAAAAAAAAAATCTTTATCTTGGTAGGGTAGGGTAGGGTAGGGTAGTATCATAGATTGAATCCAACCTTAATAGACACAAATGAATCATGTTAATCCAAAGTTCATGCTTAATTAGCTCACATGACAAGCCTATGCTTGGATAAAAAAATGGCTGGACCTTGGACAACGACCTAATTGACCACCAAACAAACTTATATTAACGTGGCATCTCTCGTACGAGTGCTAAAGGAAAGCAGAAGGACAAAGAAAGAGACAAGTGCAAAAAAAAAAACAAAAAAAAACAAAAAATAACCTTCGTACGTGGATTTTAGCATTCCAACGTCTGAAATTTATAGTGCATCCACAATATGTCATGAAAGATATAGCGTCAATTTTCTCTAATCAACAGTTCTCTTATGTCATGAAAGATATAACATCAATTTTCTTTGATCAACAATTCTCGCCTATCATGAAAGATGAAGGAGATTTTGTTTGGCTCGTGCTCTTATTAGAGACCTCCTAAGGATTTATAGGCCACAGTCTCAGCAATCGTTGGACGTGGCATAGATCTGGCAACTTTCCATTCACCCTAGGGTCCGGCTATTTATTTAGAAGCTTGCACGGAATTATTTGCCTACCTACTTCTTACTCTTTGGGCATGGATTAGGTATCCAGCCCACATACCCATTATTTGGCCATGAGGAGGAGATGGTTGACCATGCTATCTTCACCTGCTCCAGAGCTAGACAGATATGGTAGATTTATGGTGATCGGCCTTAGGACGAAGGTTCAAACCAGCTTGTATTTACTGATGAGTTTGCTCCTTCCCATAGGATTGTCAAGACAACCTTCTCTTTATCTACGGAATACACTCTCCATCGGTCAGTTCTTGATTCTGATAGCCCTGGCCCCTAGCGTTCCCATACTGCCTTAGCAGTGCATCGGCGTACGATCTTTATATCTTGGGAGCCCCCATCTCTAGGGTGTGTCAAAATCAACTTTGATGAGAGTGTTCGAGGTAAATTTGCAGGCTCGGCTTTTGTGATTCAAGGGTCGAATGGTGCGATGCTGACAGCTGGTGGATTCGGTCTTTTTGATTCCTCGATGTCTCTTGCAGAGCTGTATACCGCTTGGGCTGGTATTTCCTGTGCCATTCATAGTCTGGATGCCCATAGTCTTTTTATTGAGGGGAATTCTATTACTGTGATTTGTTGACTCCATCAGGACCACTACAATTACTTGCCTACTAACCCTTTGATTTATGACACTCGATCTCTCCTTCAGGAAGTTCACAACATCCATATTCGGCACATCTATCGGGAAGCCAACTCAATGGTTGATTGGATCGCCGCCAGGATGCTCTATCACTTTGATTTTTGGAGCTGAAAGCTGGGCCCTTCTATTTTGATCCAAATTTTATACTTGATATATCGGATTCGATTCACCCTAAATTGATGTGATCACCCATTTGTACCAAAAAAAAAAAAAAGAAGAAGAAGAACATATAGTAACATCAATTGAATAGTGAAGCGCTTATTCAAGGTATTAAAATACATTTTATTCATAAATTATAATTAAAAAATAACCACCTAATAATTATTTTTAATTAATTTAAAATGTAGCAATTGAATATTCAAACTAAATATAATGAGAGGGTAAATTTTATAATACTTTTAGCTAAATATTATTGTAACGCCTTAAGCCTACCTATCGGTCCAATTAACTCGTTAGCTGATTGAAACCATGTTGTTAAAAACTCGAATGAAAGTTAATTAAATAGTATGTGAATTTGAGTTATAAGTATATGATATATTTCTTTTTCATCGGATATGAGACATTTTTTTTTGAGATAGTACAATCTTTTTTTTTATATAATGCAACATCCTCATCGCACATCACAAGCTAACTAGAATCTATCCCAAACCAGATTATTAGTGCTGCAAGTATGGCTCTACGTCATGGCGAAACTCCAACGACATCTCATGGTAGCATTTTTTTATATCCATCAATATTTGTATATTTGGATCAACTTTGATACCATTTGTAACGTTTCAAATTCATCTATTAGTCAAATTAACTTTGTTAGTGAGTTAAACCATATGGCACAAAAACACGAATAAAAGTTAATTGCGCGACATATAACATTTTTTTTATTCGATGTAAAATTATTTTTAAAATATTATAATTATATTAAAAAAAACATTTTAGCTAAATCTTTATAAGTTTGGTGCTATCACCTTGGGCATGCTTGTACTTAGCTAGTGTGTATGGAGCTTATTATTTTATACAATATACATGTACTTAGCTAGTGTGTATGGAGCTTATTATTTTATACAATATAAATGAGATAAATTATTAGTGAGCATAAGGGCGCAATTTTCCTAGAATCAGGCTAATATTATTCATCTGGTCATGATATGGAAAGGTCTCCGCGAACCTCGCTTGTGCTTTTGCCGTACTTTATTATGCCTTTAGCTTGGAGGTCCGACAAGACAAGTACGGGTTCACAGATAGCATTCATGCGCTGCCACCCTGGTGGTGCGAGCTTGCACCGTATATTATTTTACCAACCAACCAACCAACTGAGAGTCACCGCTGCATGCAAGTCACGCGCATCAAATGGGAAGAAAGAAAGCTTTCAGTGTGGTACGTTTGAGGCCCTTCTAGCATGATAGCAAATTTTTGCTCCACTCCTCCGTTGTCAATTATTTTATTTATATAAGCTTATAAAACCAAACGTACGTAGTCTCTCCTCCTTCTTCTCCTTCTTCTAATCATTATCGTCAACGCTTAAATGTTGATTTTTTGTTTGTCTCGCTGCTTCTTGCTCTTATAGTTTTTGTCTTATCATTTTAGTTAGGATCGCAACAATTCATGATTTAATCAATCTCCTACTACACCACCGTTTTGTCTTATTCTCCTCCTCTTTTCTCATTATTTTGGATAGTCAAGTCTGCGTACGTGCTTAATTTATATATACTATCATATGTACATGCTGTTCATATCTAATCATGCATTGATA
The DNA here is from genome assembly GCA_900491605.1 of Calamus simplicifolius. Classification (NCBI taxonomy): domain Eukaryota; kingdom Viridiplantae; phylum Streptophyta; class Magnoliopsida; order Arecales; family Arecaceae; genus Calamus; species Calamus simplicifolius. Next base: position 1,033 of record UESW01003742.1, on the reverse strand, counting down.
TTTTGTTTTGTATATATAAGTGAATAAGTATTAAATATTAAAGTCATTATTTTTAAAAATTGATGCTTGATGGGTATTGATTAGGCTGTGATTACATAGTTTTAAAGATTCGAAAGCGTTTCTGATGTTGAATGTAATATATATTGTTTAAAAAAGATCATATTTTTATTTAAATAATTTTTTCCTTTTTTCTTCGGATGAAAGATAATGAAATTGTGGTAAAACAAACTTTAATAAAACTAATTCTACTTAAATAACTATGGATCCAATATTAATTGTTCAAACTTGTTAAATATGATTTGCTATCCTTAAATTAATAAAAAAAATATATATGATTTGAAAAATTCTATCATGCACATCTAGTAGTCAAATCACTAGAGGCAATGTTTAACTTTTTGACCATGGAATGTCATCAAGTCACATATGTTTTAATAGTGAGGATCTAATAATTCAAATCATTGATATCATATGTCTATTTATCTACTCAAAACTTAATTTATTAAGATTATTGTGTGTGAGTGCCTATACATTAGCTCAAGTTAAATAATAATCTCATTATTATAACATCTTATATACTCATAGGCTCTAGTTGAAAAATCTCTTAGGTTGCAATATAGATTTCATCATAAATCAAGATATTTAAAGTTCAAAGCATCTTCAAAATCTTAGAATGCTTTCTAATTTAGAGCTATCTTATATTATTCATTCTTTTCATACATTGTATACCAAGGTATCGAGACAACAAGTGCAGCACTTGTATGGCTTGTCTGTGTTGCATGCCTCCTCCATGCATGCAACTTTCATTTGTGTTGCTTCCTTTTATTAAAATCTTATGCAAATCTTATTTCTTAGCTGCTAAATCAACTAACCTTTTCCTCTTGCTACCAAAAGCTGCATGCACGGCTCCTAGTTTAAGAAACATATCCAATATTGTTGATAATCCTCTTCTCAAATTGAAGCTTACTCCTGTACGCTACAATTTCTTAATTGGTGACAACAGCCAATTCTTCTATGAGTTCATTTGTACTATTAT
>UESW01003741.1:23201-42539 GCA_900491605.1 Calamus simplicifolius | reverse complement strand
AAATAGCCAGTAGAGGTTGTTACGGTCTTCAATGGCCATTGCGATAGACATTTAATGAAAATATTGTCGGTTGTGGACCATGGACCGTTGACCTATAAATTAATAAGCTATTGACATCCAATTCAAAAAATAAAAGCCATTATCGAAATTGATTGAGTGATACTACTCACAAATTCATAAAACCAGTAAGCAAACTCCGTTTCTAATTTCTGCCCAATTGCAACTTGACTGATGTCGGGATTCATCTGTCGTTGTCTATCACAAAACATCCTTATGGGATGAAAAGGATGAAAACTATGTTAGAAATTAAATATTATGGTATATTGTAATTTAAATTAAAATTTTCCAATTTAGCATTGAAGTATACACTTACTCAATATATGGATCGACTTCTCTACAGTTCATTAGGTAATAATGTGCTGCATTATACTCCATATCGCTAAGATTTCTTGACTTCTGCCCACCAAATGAACGGCCGATAGCTTTAAAAATTGATATTCTACCGTCATTAGCTTCTCCTTCGTCCACACATACGTCATCGTTACGACCATGATTTCGGCTCCTCGTGTGGACGTGACCCTCAAAGTAATGCGAGGCAAAAGCTGAAACTTCTTCGACCAAGTGTGCATTGCATATAGAACCTTCAACCCTTGCCTTATTACGCACATTATTTTTTAACTTCTTAAGATACCTATATGTAAAGTTGCAACAAAAAATTAACCAATTTTTGCAATGAAATAATATTTGAAATGTCAACATATCTTAATGATGTATATATTTACCTCTCGAAAGGATACATCCAGCGATACTGCACGGGACCAGCTATGCTCGCTTCGTATGGCAAGTGAACCGGTAAATGCTCCATTGAGTCAAAAAAACTGGGAGGAAATATTCGCTCAAGCTTGCATAAAATAATTGGAATTTCCTCCTCAAGCCTTGCCATGGATGCAGAAGTAATGACTGGCAGATAACTCCTTGAAGAATAAGCTGAGCTCCGTAATTGCCTTCCAGACATGTTGCGGAAGCAACTCACGAAAAGCTATAGGTAATAACCGTTGCATGAAAACATGGCAGTCGTGACTCTTCATGCCGAACAACTTGAGCTTATGCATGTCCACACACCTACCGATATTTGAGGCATAACCATCTGGAAATTTTAACCCTCTAAGCCAGTTACATAAAACTTCTCGTGAATTTCTGTCAAGAGTGTAACATGCTTTAGGATAGGTCCCATCGGCACTCCTCTCAAATCACCTCTTCTGCAGTACTGATTAAGTTCTTCTCTTGACTTTGCAGTATCTTTTGTTTTTCCCGGGATGTTTAGCACCGTGTTAAATATGTTATCAAAGAAATTTTTCTCGATATGCATAACATCCAAGTTGTGCCGGATGAGATTTGTGCTCCAATAAGGCAAATCCCAAAATATACTTCGCTTCTTCCAGTTATGTTCTTTACATATACGGCCATTTATTCTATCTGCATCGGTTCCCATGCATACATCAACCCCAAATGCTCTATAGAATCAATAGATCCGTGCCGGACCTAACCGGTTCGGCAAATTTTGTGACTGCTTTGTTCTTCCGGAAGGCGATCAAGTTACGCCTGTAAGGATGATTTGGGGGCAAGAACTTCCTATGGTTATCAAACCATGACTGCTTACCACTCTTCTGCAATGTAAATGCATCCGAATCATACATGCAATGAGGGCATGCCAGACGTCCAGCAGTGCTCCAACCAGACAACATTGCATATGCCGAAAATCACTTATTGTCCACATCAAAGCAGCTCTCATTAAGAAATTTGTTTCATAGAAATGTCGTAGGCTACCACTCCTGTTTCCCACAACATTTTCAATTCGGCCACCAACGGTTGCAGAAAGACATCAATCTTTTCCTTTGGATTTGATGGTCCTGGAACCAAAACGGTTAAAAACATTGCAGTATCTTTCATGCACTTCCACGGAGGAAGGTTATATACAGTCAGTATCACAGGCCAACATGAATACTGTTGCCCCGCTTGACCAAATGGTTGGAAGCCATCGGTACAAAGACCTAATCTCACATTCCTTATATCTTCAGCGAAATCAGGATGATTTTCATTGAAATGCTTCCAAGCCTTTGAATCTGATGGATGCCGCATTTCATCCTCTTTAGATTCATGTTCGGCATGCCATCTCATATCAGCAGCTGTTGCCTCAGATCTGTATAATCTCTGCAGGCGTGGGGTAAGAGGAAAGTAATGCATCCTCTTGTAAGGCACACTTTTCCTCCTACTTGTACGGCTCCTCCTTCGGTGTTTTTGAACCTCGATTGCCCACAAATCTTACACCATCTCAGCTCTGAGTCTTCACCCCAAAATATCATACAATTGTTCAAGCAACAATCGATCTTATTAACTGGGAGCCCAAGCCCACGCAACAACTTCTTTGTTGCGTAAAAACTGTCTGCGGCAACATTATCATTTGGCAGAATTTCTTTGATTAACTCAGCTACAGAATTGAACACCTTTTCTGATAATCGATGTTCTACCTTAATATTCTCTAGAAAAATTATTTTTATTTCTAGGAAATTACATCGCTAATGCGTTGTAATATTTTTTTAATAATTATAACTGATAAAAATTATATTTTCTAAAAATAATTGCGACGCATATATTGCGTCGCAATGTTTTATTTGTAAATTTTTTACAATATTATTTCTCTAAAAATCATTGCGACACAATATATGCGTCGCAATATTAAAACTTGTTTTCTTTAGAAAAATTATTTTTATTTTCTAGAAATTACGTCGCTAATGCATCGTAATATTTTTTTTAATAATTATAACTGATAAAAATTATATTTTCTGAAATAATTGCGATGCATATATTGCATCGCAATGTTTTATTTTTATATTTTTTTACAACATTATTTTTCTAAAAAACATTGCGACGCATATATGCGTCGCAATATTAAACTTGTTTTCTCTAGGAAAATTATTTTAATTTTCTAGGAAAATGCATCGATAATGCGTCGCAATATTTTTATTTGATAATTATATTTGCTAAAAATTATATTTTTTAAAAATAATTGCGATCAGTCCGATCGGTGACGATCCGACGGTTGCGATCGATCCAAGCCCTGATCCCGATCGGCCACGACCGATCTCGGACAGTTGCGATCGGTCCGATCACCAACGATCTGACGGTTGCGATCGATCCAAGCCGTGATCTTGATTGGCCACGATTGATCTCAGACCGTTGCGATCGGTCCGATTGGCGACGATCCAACGGTTGCGATCGATCCAAGCCATGATCACGATTGGCCACGACCGATCTCGGACTGTGGCGATCGATCCGATCGGCGACGATCCAATGGTTGTGATCGATCCAAGCCCTGATCCCGATCAGCCACGACTGATCTCGGACCATGGTGATCGGTCCGATCGCTAACAATCTGATGGTTGCGATCGATCCAAGCCCTGATCCCGATCGGCCACGACCGATCTCGGACCGTTGCGATCGGTCTAATCGCCGACGATCCGATGGTGTGATCGATCAAAGCCCTGATCCCGATTAGCCATGACCGATCTCAGATCGTGGCGATCGGTCCGATCGGTGACGATCCGACAGTTGCGATCGATCCAAGCCCTGATCCCGATCGGCCACGACCGATCTCGGACCGTTGCGATCTGTCCGATCACTGACGATTCGATGGTTGCGATCGATCCAAGCCATGATCCCGATCGGCCCATGACCGATCTCGGACCGTTGCGATCGGTCCGATCGGCAACGATTCGACGGTTGCGATCGATCCAAGCCATGATCCGATCGGCCACGACCGATCTCGGACAGTTGCGATCGGTCCGATTGCCGACGATCCGACGGTTGCGATCGATCCAAGCCCTAATCCCGATCGGCCACGACCGATCTCGAACCATTGCGATTGGTCCGATCATGATGATCCGATGGTTGTGATCGATCCAAGCCCTGATCCGATCGGTCACGACCAATCTCGGACCGTGGCGATCGGTTCGATCGGCGATGATCGGACGGTTGCGATCGGCGATGATCGGACGGTTGTGATCGTTCCAAGCCATGATCCCGATCACCACAATCGATCTCGGACCGTTGCGATCGGTCCGATCATCGACGATCCGACGGTTGCGATCGGTCCAAGCCCTGATCCCGATCGGCCACAACCGATCTTGGACCGTGGCGATCGGTCTGATCGGCAATGATCCGACTATTGCGATCGATCCAAGATGTGATCCTGATCGGCCACGACCGATCTCGGACCGTTGCGATCGGTCCGATCACCGACGATCCGACGGTTGCGATCGATCCAAGCCCTCATCCCGATCGGCCACGACCGATCTTGGACCGTTGCGATCGGTCCGATCGGCGATGATCCGATGGTTGCGATCGATCCAAGCCGTGATCCCGATCAGCCACGACCGATCTCGGACCATTGCGATCGGTCCGATCGCCGACGATTCGACGATTGCGATCGATCTAAGCCCTGATCCTGATCGGCCATGACCGATCACAAACAGTGGCGATCGGTCTGATCATCGACGATCCGACGGTTGCGATCGATCCAAGCCATGATCTCGATCAGCCACGACCGATCTCGGACCGTTGCGATCGGTCCGATCGGCGACGATCCGACGGTTGCGATCGATCCAAGCCCTGATCTCGATCGGCCACGACCGATCTCAGACCGTTGCGATCGGTCCGATCGCTGATGATCCGACGGTTGTGATTGATCCAATCTCTGATCTCGATCGGCCACGACCGATCTCGGACCGTGGCGATCGGTTTGATCGGCGGCGTTCCGACGGTTTGCGATTGATCCAAGCCCTATCCCGATCGGCCACGACGATCTCGGACCGTTGCGATCGGTCGGATCGCCGATGATCCGACGGTTGCGATCGATCCAAGCCCTGATCCCGATCGGCCATGACTGATCTCGGAGCATTGCGATCGGTCCGATTGGCGACGATCCGACGGTTGCGATCGATCCAAGCCATGATCCCGATCGGCCACGATCGATCTCGGACCGTTGCGATCGGTCTGATCGGCGACTATTCGATGGTTGCGATCGATCCAAGCCATGATCGATTTCGGTCGGCGATGAACGATCTCGGACGTTGCGATCGATCCGATCGATGACGATCCGACGGTTGCGATCGATCGAAGCCATGATCGATCCCGGTCGAAAGGACCGATCCGATGCATGTACCAAAATTAATTTTTTAAAACAATTGTGACGCAGTTCGTTGCGTCGCAATGTTTTATTTTTAATTTTTTTAAAAACATTGCAACGCATACTTGCATCGCTAAATAAAAAATTATTTTATTAATTTACTATTTTGTTGCGTCGCTATTGCGTCACTATTAACATAATTAATTTTTTTAAAACATTGCGACGCACTCAGTTGCATCGCAATATTTTTATTTCATAATTCTTTTAATATTTTTATAAAATTTAATTTTTTAAAAATATTGCGACGCAATACTTGCATCGCTAAATAAAATTATTTTATTAATTTACTATTTTATTGCATCGCTATTTAACATAATTAATTTTTTTAAAAAACATTGCGATGCACTGAGTTACGTCGTAATATTTTTATTTCATAATTATATTTTATAAATATTAATTTTATTTAAAATTATTGCGACGCAATTAGTGCATCGCTAAATAAAAAAATAATTTTTCTAATTTTTGGTTTATTGCGTCGCTAATGCGTCGCTATTTAACATAATTAATTTTTTTAAAAACATTGCGACACACTGAGTTGCATCGCAATATTATATATTTCATAATTTTATTTTATAAAAACTAAATTTAAAAATATTGCGACGCATTACTTGCATCGCTAAATTAAAAAATTAATTTTTTGATTTTCTGATTTATTGAGTCGCTAATTGCGTCGCAATGTTTGTTGTCACGGAGGCGTCGCAATGTGGTCGCAATTTAGAGACGCAACGATGCGTCGCTAAATTTGCGTCGCTATTTTAGTATTTTCTTGTAGTGTGAGATGGAATAGGCTGGGTCAATGGTGGAGGATAAGTAGGTAAGGCTGGCTGAGTTTGTGGAGCAGGAGGGTAGGCTGGGGTTGCGTAATGGTAGGGGCAGGCTGAGTCTACAGGGCAGTGGGAGCAGGCTGAGTCTACAGAGCAGTGGGAGCAGACTGAGTGGACAAGGCCTGCAGAATCTAATGTTGCATGTCCCGCATCGATTGTGCCATACCCGAGAGAACCTGAAGCATCTCGGTCTGGAGTCACTAGTGATCAGCCCGACTTGGGTGATAGGGCCAGTACTACCGGTAGCTTCTTGACCTCCCTGCTGACCAGCATTACCAACCTGGGAGTTTTCATCATTTTGTTGGCTCCTAGTGTGACGGACCATTCCTATCTCCTGATAAATTGGTTATAATTAATATCATGATAAACTTTAAATGTCAGGCTTTCAAGCATAATATCTGAAATTCCTTTAAATTTATAATTGTCTCAATATCATCCTAGTATTTTGCCTAAAGTATCATCATGTATGTGTCCCTAATGTCATAACCTAGGTTCTGATACCATTAAAGCTGTTACGCCCCAGATCCAAAAATTTGAGCTAGGGTGACAACCCGCCAAGGCATCTCAAAATTTTGACACATAAGTCAATATAAGGCAAGAATCCAAATCCATGATTTATTACCAACCATAATTAACAGTTTTGGGCTACCAGCCCTACACACAAGCAATACTGGGGTTACATCAATATAATGGATCTTATTTTATTTAATAGAAGCTCCATCTACCCCAAATATCCTTCTTCAATCCTGAGGCTCTGAAAAACATTGTGAGAATTATATGAGCTCACACTCAATAAGTAAGCCTATATAATTTCAAATCATCATATCTTATCATAACAAGATATTTTCAAATCGCATTTTCATAAAAACTTTCATTTCAAATACATTTATCATGCTATCAGCACATTCATATCATCAGCTCAAAATAATTTGGAAGCTTAATTATACAATAAATACTAGAATATGCAATGTAAACAAACTATTGTTTATATCTTCATTGTTTTCTTATGTGTCCCACGACCCTATAACACTTAACTAGTGTATCACTCTTAAATGTCCCCTAAGAGGAAGGGTCCTGGTACTAGCGTTATATCATATCAAATCACTTAGAACATATCCTACAGACGTGTGTCCTTCACATATCTTCCCCTATGGAGGTGGGTCACGTATCACTTGGCATTTCACATCATATGAGAACCGCAACGACACATATAAGTAATTTCAATGTCATCATCATAATTGCATATTATCATCTCGATAGTACCAACATAATTTTATAAAATTAACATAATTATAATTTTGCATATACACATATAAGCCATATTTTACAAATATTATCTGTTACAATAGTCATAACAAATACTTATTTGTAAATTAATGGTACTATTTATTAATTCAATATAAATGAAGCTTCATTTTTCATTTCATAAATATGCATCAAATTATAAATTTATAATTTATGAATTAAATAATTTATAAAATTATAATACTTGGCTTACTTACCTCAGTACGCAAATCCCAAATGATAAACCAGCTATTTGGATACCTGGGTACCTACGGTACCATTTTACACAATTAAGTTTCTAAAATCTGAATAATAAAGTGACTCTTAAATTCTACCCAGACTAATCTACGGGCCCAACTTTGGGCTCGAATATCTCTCAACATATACACCCAAATAAGGAAGCAAAATTTTCCTAAGAAACTAGAATCAATCCTAATTCGGGTCATATAATTATTTTGTCATTCTCAGCCCACTACAGGGCCCAAAAAGTGGCTCAAAAATGGCTCACAGACTGGCCCAATAGGGCCCAACACCGGCTCAGCCCAGCCGGCCCAATTCCTTCTCCCTGTTGCTCCCTGTTTCAACTGAAACAGGAGTTACATTATGCTGGCGGCCAGGGCCGCCGCCGGCCAAATTCGGTGCGACCGACCGCTGATACCAGAGCCGGCTGCCACCGCAGCCGGCCTCCCCTCTCTCTCTCCAATTTCTCTCCTGTTTCTCCCTTTCTCTCTCACGGTTCGCCGCGGCACGATACTCTGCCGGCGGCACGGCCGGCTACTATGGCCGGCCGGTCCTCCATCGAACGCAAGCCCGACGCTGGTGGAGGTCTCTGACCGGAGCTCAGGCCCGGCAAGGCAACAGGCACGCCGCCGGGCCCAAACCAAGAATCAAACCGGCTACCATGGCCGGCGCGGTTGCGGGAGCTTTCCTCCTCGATCTCTCTCTCACACACACTCCCTTCCTCTCTCTCACACTCCCTTCCTCTTTCTCTCTCTCCCTCTGGAAAGGAAAAGAAACTCACCAGTTGCAGACACTCGATGAAGATGATCGGAATGAAGCGATGAAGATGACAGGAAAGAAGCCTCCGCATCTTCTTTTAAGGGTGACGCAGATTTCTCATATCAAGGAATTTGGGACTCCGATTATTATGCGAATATTTGAAATTCAAACATCTCGCGCAACTACGAAAGTCCCTGGCATTACTCGTTCCGATCTCACAATTAACTCTCGCAAGCCGGTAACGAGAAATCCCGGGGTTTACACCGAACCTCTCCGTTTCGTACTGAAATGATCGCATGCCTCCAAAAGGACCTCCGTCTCATCCTTTCCCCCGTTGTCCTCTTCATATTTTGATAGAATTTTTATTTGAAAAAAAGGGGATAAAGGAGAATAACGTGGCGGTGAGAACATTGCGCCCACCAAGTTGGAAGAAGCGTTGGAAGCCTTCTCCGTAGGTGCCGGTCTGCGTCCACTAAGTTGAAGGAAGCGTTGGAACTTGGAATCCTTCTCCGTAGGTGCCCGTCTGTGTCAAAGAGAGAGAGGGGGGGCAGAGCAAATCAATTTGATTATTTAGAGAAGGTAGAGCCTTTCCCAGCAGATCGGATCGTGATTTTAGCTAGAATTCAGTTCAAATTTGGCATCGTAAATTCTGCTGCATGGTTTCAAAATTTTATTTGTTTGAATCGTTCCTTTACTAGGATCTAACATATTCGCCACATAGGATTTTTGCTTGTTGAAATCTACACCGTAGATGATAAGATTGACATGTAGTGATCTATGGATTTATTAGTGAGATCGATTATTTTTAAAATAGCGAAAGATTTGCTAGGATTAGCTCATGCTGGTTGTTTAATTATTTTTCTCATTAATTGTTGGTTTTTATAACTAGATTTCAAATGCTTGATTATTGTGATTTTGATAGTTATTTGATTAATTGGAGAAAAAATATTCATTTTTGATGCGCGTGTTGATTTTTTCCGCCCTCTCGAGCTGCATAGCAGGAGGAAGAGATCCGCCCAAACTAGCAAGCCATGGCCGACTGGTTTGTTCAGGCTATCGTGGGTGAGTTGCTTAACAGAGCCAGCTCCTATCTGGCTGGAGATTACGATCTAAAGTCCGGCGTCAACGATAAGCTGAAGAGACTAGAGGCCCCTCTTCTAATGATCAAGAGCGCCGTCGACGCCGCCGAGAGGAGGCACATCAAGAACCCGTGGCTAGGGGAATGGCTGAGGGAGCTCAAGGACGCCGCGTACGAGGCCGACGACGTACTGGACGTCTTCGAATACCGACTCCTTGAGCAGAAGTTGATCGCCGACAACGAGGCGAGCTCTTTCGCAGTCACTTGTCGCAACACTGCCAAGCGTCTCCGGATGGCTATCACCAGCTTGTTTGCCTGCGACGACGACGCCAGAGCGTTGACTAGCGTCGTGGAAAGGCTGAACGTGATCGCCTCCAATGTTGACAAATTCCTTCGAATGCTAGACCTGGATGGAGGCTTGAAGCAGCCCAACATCAACAGCAGACGGATCACCAGCTCGTTGCCGGCGACCCGACACAGAGTGTTTGGGCGGGAGAAAGAGAGGGAGCAGATCATACGGTTGCTACTGCAGTCCACGCCTGGTGGTGATGGAAACGTTTCCGTCCTTCCCGTTCTCGGTATAGGAGGGGTTGGCAAGACCACTCTCGCGCAACTCGTCTATAACGATGAAACGGTGAAGAATTATTTCTCTCTCAAGATGTGGGTCTGCGTCTCGAATAGTTTCGACGTGGACGCGCTTACAAGGGAGATATCAGAGCAAGCAGGTCTCGACAAGGATCGAGGTGCCGCAAATTTCAATAGGCTGCAAGTGAATCTGAAGCACAAGTTGACGTCGGAGAGGTTTCTGCTCGTCCTCGACGATGTCTGGAATGAGGAGGAGAAGAGGCAGTGGGTCTGAAGTTCGCCGAAGAAGGGAGCAAAATCTTGGTAACAAGTCGATCGGAGAAGGTTGCAAGGTTGATGGGGACGATGGAACCGATCCGTCTAGAGGGCTTACAAGAGGAGGAGTTCTTGTCCTTCTTCGACGAGCGTGCATTTGGCTGCGAGGATCCTGGCAAGCATCCAAAATTGGCAGCCATAGGGAAAGAAATAGCCAAGAAGCTGAAGGGTTCGCCGCTGGCAGCGGAGACGGTGGGTGGGCTGTTGAATGCTAACCTGGATGACGACCACTGGGAAAGCATTCTAGAGAGTCGCATATGGGAGTTACAGCAGGGAGCGGACGATATCATGCCGGTTCTCAAGTTGAGCTACGATTACCTGCCCACGCACCTGCAACAGTGCTTTGCATACTGTAGCATATTCCCTATAAGGTAGTGTTTGATAGAAAAAATATTATCCATGGATAAGTGTACCGGATAGAGTTTATCCCCTGGCTATCCCTAGGGATATCCCTTGGCTATCCCATTGATCATATCAAATGCAAAAAGGTAAATCCATAGGATAACATTTTTTTACTCTTATTTGGAGGGATAACCAGCTATTCCTGCATTCTCTAGGAAATAAATTGAGGGGATATCCCATGGTTAACCATGGTTAACCATGGATTATCCCTTTGGTTAACTTTATTCTCTGCTATCCCTTAGGTAGTGTTTGATAGAAAAAAATATTATCCCTGGATAAGTGTACGGGATAGAGTTTATCCCTGGTTATCCCTAGGGATATCTCTTGACTATCCCATTGATCATATCAAATGCAAAAAGGTAAATCCATGGGATAACTTTTTTTTACTCTTATTTGAAGGGATAACCAGCTATTCCTGCATTCTCTAGGGAATAAATTGAGGGGATATCCCATGGTTAACCATGGATTATCCCTTTGGTTAACTTTATTCCCAGCTATCCCTTATAGTTATAGCTTTTGGGAATAAGAGGGGATATCCCCTTTTATCCCCTATTTCAAACACTATCTTATAGTTATGGCTTTTGGGAATAAGAAGGGATATCTAAAGGATATCCCCTCTTATCCTCTATTTCAAACACTACCTAAGGATTGGAAATTTTTTCCCGGTAATTTGATTCAATTGTGGATGGCGAATGGTTTCATTTGGTACAATGGGAATAAGAGAATGAAGGACAGAGGAATGGAATACTTCAATGACTTGGTATCGAGGTCGTTCTTTCAACCGTGTGCCTTGGTTGGAACCTATGTTATGCATGACTTGCTGCATGATCTGGCGGAGTCCGTTTCAAGGGATGACTGTTTTAGAATTGAAGGTGACGAGCCAAGGACCATCCCGTGCACCATTCGTCATTTGTCTCTCACATATAACCATCTGACTACGCTTACTGATCAAAAGCCATCAGTACTGAAGAACCTTCGTACCCTGTTTTTCCTTTGGAAGTACACTACTCCAAAATGTGTTCAAAGAGTTGAGAAGCATCCGTGTTCTCAGTTTTGCCAGATGCTCCTTGGAGAGGTTGCCGGACTCTATAGATCATTTGATACATCTGCGCCACCTGAATATCTCCGACACCGGTCTCAGAGCTTTGCCCGATCAGATTTGTAGGCTTTACCATCTGCAATATTTGGGTTTGTGGAGGCTCGATCTTGTTAGTCTGCCTGCAAAGATGAATAACCTGATAAACTTGGGGCATTTAACTGATGTCGATGGAAGAATTATTTCCAGGATAGCTGGAATTGGGAAGCTAACTTCTCTTCATATACGGAGGTTATTATTCTCTGTAAGCAAGGTGAATGGATTCGAGATAGGACAGCTGAAAAACCTAAGGAAGTTGAGATCGCTTTGCATCAAGAATCTTGAGAATGTGGAGTCGAAGGAAGATGCCACTGAAGCCAACCTACGCGACAAGAGAAACCTTGAAAGGTTGGAGTTATGTTGGGATCCTTCCCAAGGGAATGTCGGGCCTGAAGTGGAGGAGGAAATACTCGAAGGCCTCGAACCACATCCGCATCTCAAAGAGCTGGCCGTGGTTGGCTGCAGGAGCGTCCGGTATCCGTCTTGGTTGCTGGGAAACCATTGCCTCTCGAATTTAGTCAGTCTCGAGATGGCCGATCACAGGGAGCGGACAGATCTAGCACCTCTTGGACAGCTGCCCTACCTCAAGTGTCTTAAAATAACGAAGATGCATGCAGTGGAAGAAGTAGGTCGTGGATTCTATGGCACTGGTGAAGTTAAGGGATTTCCATCGTTGGAGATATTAGAGTTTGGGGACATGCCAAACTGGAGAGAGTGGTCAGGAGTCGAGGATGTTCCCCTGTTTCCTCGTCTCCGTAGACTCCTTATCATCAATTGCCCCAAGCTGATGGCCATGCCCGCCCTCCCACTTAATCTAGAAGATTTGGAAATAAACGGAGCGGGACTGATTGCTCTGCCAGGATTGAGTGGGGGATATGAGAACACCGGCTTTGAGGTGTTCTCTACCAGGATTCAGTGTGGTGTTGCAGATATGCATCTATCCAGGCATATGCAAGGCCTCTCCAATCTCACTCGCTTGAACATAAAGAACTGTTCGCATATAACTCACCTTCCCATGGCTGAGGTGCTGCGCCAACTTACCGCACTCCAGGTCTTGGAAATTCGAAATCTGGAAGAGCTCACATCGGTTGGGGGATTGAGAGCCCTTGTTTCCATTAAAATCTTGCGAGTTTTTGATTGTCCAAAGCTCACTTCAGCGTTGAACATGCGGACTAGTCGGGTTGATGAGGAAGCGGAAAAGGAGAGATTGTCATCGCTTGGTGATCTCTACGTTGATGACCCTATGCTTCTCGAAGTGCTGCTTACAAGAGAAGGATTCGCCTCTCTCCAGCTTTTGCATATCAACGGCGACGGCTGGAGTACCCGTTTCTCCCCGCTGAAGCTGGTGGAGATATTCGAACAGCTCACTTCCCTTCAACGCCTATTTATCTGCAATTGGAGGAATCTGTGGGAGCTGCCTGAGCTAAAGAGCCTCTCCTCTCTCAAAGAATTGAGCATATGGGACTGCAATAACCTTCAGTTGCTGCCAAGAAAGGAGGGACTTCCTGCCTTGCTGGAGATATTGATCATCTCAGGTTGCCATCCAGTGTTGAAGGAGCGCTACCAACAAGGGGATGGCTCTGACTGGCACACCATCGCTCACATCCCTCGCATAACCATCGAGTGACTGGTTTTGTGACCATGTAGCAGTAGTCACTCTTCTTCCCCGTGGCCAACATCACTTTATCCTTTCGTATATCGACTCGCTTTTTATTCAGCAGTAAATACTGGTTCATGATTACTTTGCTTCTTCTCCTCAGATTCTTAAGAAGTGCTGCATGATTTGGTTCAAATAAGGTTAGCTCACCCTATGGCACGTAGAGTTTTTGAAAGTGATTTTCTATATATGTATAGTTTTCTTTTAGAGAGAAGGGGATGAGGAAGAAAAAAATATGAAATAATTAAAAGGAGATAAAAGTAAGACTTCAAGTAATTTTTGAGAGCCTATTGGTTCCAAACTATTTGCAATATGTAAAATAAATCATCTCTCACTATCTTCTTGCATCTCTGGACATTCTATTCTTTGAAGGTTTTTATATTATTTTTACGTGTTAATAAGGTGTAGATTTATGGTTATTCATTCATAAAAGTATCCTATCTATCTTCCCACTATCAAATATTTGGATGGACTTTCATAATCTAAAAGCCAAAACTTTAATTATCCATTTTGCTTGTCAAAGTGACTGAAGGAAAATTTAAAATAATTATTGATCAATAATATCTCAAACCATGGTTCCTTCAATAAGGTATGGCTGTTGGGTCTTGATTAGGCACTTATATTGGGGTGTTCTAATTTGGATCCAAACCCTTTGTGTTAAACCTAAAGGAGTTATTTAGTATTGGTTTTAAGAATCAATAGAAACCATTATATAAACTACTTTTTTTTCCTTTTTATTTCAAAAACACACATATTTGTTAATAGGAATGAGAATGGAAACAAAACCTTATTACTCCACCATTCTTATATGAATTGAATCCCAACACAAACATAGTTTTAGATTATGAATGGAGGAGATTTTTTTATCTATGATCATCTTCCAACTAGCAACATCTCTTGAGATTCTTAGGCTAATGATCCACCCATATGATAAGTCCTTATTTCTAGCTACTGTGCATTTTCTTCAACCATTAGTATAAAGGCTACAAGGGTTATATCTTAGCTCTATTATTCTCAATATGGCAACTATGTGTTGTCAGCTAAGTGGGAGACAGTAGAGATGTCGCAATGGACAACCTTACACCACATGACCCAGCCAAAATGTCACAAGCTTGAAATGCAACCGAGACTTAGGCCAAGCTATGTCTATATTAGTCACTTCGAACATTGCTTGCCAGCTATTAATGGAGTGGAGAGAGAAGTATCTTGGTCATCGGCCACTGGCAACCCCTCCATAGCTATCGTCGCTAAGGCAATTTTTAGCCTTGCTTTAATTAATCCTTGTCATAATGGCCCCCTCACCATATATTACTATCGGAACCCAATGAGGCTAGGGAAGGGGTACCTACAACCACTGATAGTTGGAAGGCCCTTCCTCCTACTGCTATACTCCTCTGTTTCCATGGCTTTAGGTCATAGAAATGGGTGAATTGTAAATTAAACAAACATCATGTCCATTTTCATTCTATGTTAATGATGCAGCTCTAATGGGGTAGCTAACGTGCATGCTGATGTGACTAGGACTTAATATAACCTGTGAAGATTTTGAAGACCTACTATTTAATTTTATCAATGTCATGGACTTAAGTTAGAATACAGCAACATCTAAAGGACTTGAGTTAGAAGCAAGATAATGATTAAACTAAGATTTGTAAGATGTACAACTATAGTAAACTTACGCTATATAAGGAAGAAATCACACCATATCAAGTGATTTATATAGAGTGTACTATAATGACCTATAAAATGGAAGTGAGTAAGTAGATCTCTACTTTCTCATTGTGTGAGGCCTTTGAAGAAAATATAGTCTCTTATGGTGCCCAAAGTGACCTTGACTATATTACAAAGAGGCACATTAATGATTGCTAATTTACTATGTTACCCATAGATCATGATTAATTAAATCTTATGGGATATATCTAGGAAAATAATTGGTTTATTTCTAAGTGGTACAAAGGCAAAGAGAAGATCATTTTGTTTACTTCTAAAGCATGTGTTCATTGGTCAAACTAGTTATGCCACCTTATGTACAGATGATGAGATGGAAAGGCCTAAGTATAACTCTATTAACAAGGATTAAAGATACTTGGACAGATGTAACAAAGCAAATATAGGGTATAGTAAGACTTTTAAAAGGGCAGAAGCTAATATGTTATCCTTAACATGTGCATAATATAGAGCTTTCAAACTTTATACTATTAAGTATTGAAGTGCTCGCAGATTGCAAGGCCCATTACTAGTATGAATGTCTACCAAATGAATATATGGTGAGGATAACTTGATTGGTTCATCATGTGATATATTGGGTCTTGATTAGGCACCTATGTTGGGCTAGCTTAATCTGGATTCAAATCCTTTGGATTAGTCTCAAAAGACTTATAAGGTTCGTTTCTAGAATCACCATATACAACCTCTGTAAACTATATTCTTCCTTTTTCTATTCTGAGAATGTGCATGTGTTTGCAAATGGGAAGAAGAATGGGACAAAAACAAGATCTTGTTCTTCCTCTGCCATTCTTATATAGATTGAGTCTTAGTAGATATGTGGTTTGGACTATAGATAAAGAAGATTTTATATTTATGATTATTTTTAATTAGCGACATCAATTGAGATCTTCAAGCTAGTAATCCATCCATTTTGTAAATCCCTATTTCTTCCCTAATGTCATAGGTAAATCCATGTACATTTGAGAGGAGTAGGCGATTGCCCCTTTCTAAATTTTGAAAATTTGTTAGGTGTTTTTATTAATTATAAATTTCTTACAAAATTTATCTAATTTCTTATAAAATTACCTTTGAAATAAGAATTTAAAGAATAATTATAAAATTGAGTAACCGCCTCATTGATCAAAGGTCCTAACTCTGCTATTAACTGTTGTGCATTTTCTTCCACCATATACTAATTTAGCTACCTGCATATTAGTAATTTAAGCAATGGTTGAAGCCACTCATTTATTTCTTTAATTATGAACCTTCAGAAATTACTTAAGATACGAGTATTTGTAATGACAACAACAATATTGGCCTTCAAAGTTATCTGTCCATTGCTGTACTCTTTGAATATCTTATATCTAACCTATCATACAAAATGATCAAAACTCCATTATAATAGTGTGCCAGCAAGCTTGCTCTTCTTCGATGCTATCAGTTATCGTCAACTTGCCTACCACCAACATAAATCTTATTGGGTCTAAGCTTTGAAACAATGATCCTAGTTACAAGGATTCATCAGGGCTACCTGAACTTCAGCTACAAGCCATGATATTGGGCTGCAAACTAATTCATAAAATACATTTATCTCAAAAATAGCCCAATAGGACAAATGAAAAGCAGGCAACAAAAATTGTAGTGCACTAGAAATTGGGCTACTCCACAATGGCCATGAAGGACTTTCTATATAATAATAGATTAGTAAGTAAATTACAATGTATAAAGAAATTAAGTATTAACCTTTCAAGCTTTGTTAAGTTTTGCTATGCTATTTAAAAGAAATTTGGCCTTATTTGGTTATAGGAAAATGAGCATTGAAATTAGAGATTCTTGGAAAAGAAAAAAATATTTTTTATTTAATTGAAGCTTTCAAAATGGCTCATGAAAAAAGAAAACTCATTAAGAAAACTATTGCTTATATCCATAAAGGAAGTGATTACTCATGAAAGATATGAAAAAGTCTTTTTTTTATGAGTTAGAAAATTGACTAAAAGTATTTTTCCTTCAAAAACATCCTTAGGACCTTAAATAAAACAAAATGAGTTTTTAAATTCAAAATTTTCCATACATTATATTATTAATTATTAATATTATAATATATTATATATATTTTTATCTTATTTAATATAATATATTATAATCATGTAAATTTATAATGCTAAATTATATTATATTAAAAAAAGAGAATGTTGAAATAAAATGAGAAGTTTTTTTTTTTCAAATCTTAAATAGTGATAAGCTTCTTTCATGCTTACAAAAAGGGTCTGCAAGTCAAAGAATCAAACCTAAATTTAGAGTCAAAAAAAAAAAAGCACATCAAACCTGAAAGAAATTTCTTTTTTCTTATCTTTAAAATTTTTAATTTTTAATATATTTTAAAATTATTTTTGATATATTTAATAATTAAACATGATTAATAATGCTAAAAGCTTGATTTCATTGTATTTTTAAAAAGTTTAATTCTTTGTATCTTTTTCTTTATCGAATGAAATATAACTAATTAATAATTTTTTAATTTTGAAATGATGCATTATGAAGATTTATAGAGTGATCTTTTTTCTCATGCAATAATATATTTAAAAAACTTTGCCTAGAGAGGCTTCATTTCGTATTTTTTTAAAACCTTTGCATCAGGGATACCGATTCAAATCATTACCTAAATTGAATTCTTGTGCATTGGTTACCATCTTCCTCTAACCAAGACCCGTAATTTGTCTGCCAGAAATCTCTGCGTGAAACTTCCGCGAGAAATCTGAATTACACTTAGCAAGTAATATATGCTAATTAAATAATAAATATATATTATTATAAGCATGATAGTTGTGCATTTATTATTTATTAAAAGAATTGATAGCGACCACAAGTTTTGCCTATCTTTGAAATATGCGCATCATTTACGTACCTTTCGTTATTATTCGGAGGATTAAAAACCCTCTTGAGCTTGGGCTTCTGAGTTTAATTAACCTACAGTCCATAAATTTGCAATTGCCGTGATCCCTCCTCTTTCCCGAATCCGCAAGCCGGTCGACGAAAGGGCGCCACAAACTCCTCCGCCGCTCGCAGGTCCGTCTCCTACCTCACCCCCTCCCTTCTCTCTCTCGTTAACCGCAGCGAAACCCTAATTTCGATTCCGTCGATCTCAATCTCTTCCTCTACACGTAGGGTTTCCCCTCGATCCGTGCAGAGGGCGAAAGGAGCGGCTCCTTTCGATAGATTTGTTCTGTTCCTAGAGTTTTGATAGGAAGGTCCGATCCATGGCAGATCGGGGCACTGCGGTCGCGAAACCTATATGGATGAAGCAGGCGGAGGAGGCTAGGCTCAAGAGCGAGGCGGACAAGGCCGCCGCCGCCGCGAAGGCCGCCTTCGAGCCACCTTCAAGGACGTGGAGAAGCCCAAGGAGAAAAACGACTCCTCCGACAGCGATGGGACGAGAGTGAGGACCTCGCCAGCAAGCCCCTCGGCCCGTCGACCCCTCCAAGTGCTCCGCCGCTGGCGCCGGGATCGCCGGCGGCACGGCCTGCGCCCCGTCACCTTCACCGTGGTCACCAAGGACTCGGACGGCCGGAGGATCCTTACGGGGGGCACCCAGCTCAAGGTGAAGATCTCTCCTGGCGTCGGTGTCGGCGCGTCCGATTCGGAGGGGATCGTTAGGATGAGGGGGACGGGACGTACACCGTTACCTACGTCGTGCCGACGCGCGGGAACTACATGGTCCATGTGGAGTGCAACGGGAAACCGATCATGGGGAGCCTTTCCCGGTGTTCTTCAGTGCTGGCACGACCATAGGGACCACGAGCTTGCCGGCCTCGGTGAGCCCGTTCCCCAATATGGTCAACCAGACAATGCCCAACATGCCCAATTACTCGGGTGCTGTATCCGGGGCACTCCCAGGGCTTCTTGGGATTTCCCTGGTGTCGCGCGAGGTGTCTCCGGCGGAGTGATGTTGCAGGGAATTGGTGCATCGCTT
Organism: Calamus simplicifolius; assembly: GCA_900491605.1. Taxonomy (NCBI): domain Eukaryota; kingdom Viridiplantae; phylum Streptophyta; class Magnoliopsida; order Arecales; family Arecaceae; genus Calamus; species Calamus simplicifolius. The sequence continues at coordinate 23,338 of UESW01003741.1, read as the reverse complement.
GGGGAGATCTGTCCGGAGTACTTGCAGCAAGACTGATTGCAAGTTCAATCATCCACCTCAAAATTGTTAATGTCAGCACTGGCGGCGATGGGTCCTTAAGTCAGGTGCCGATGGCCCCTTCAGCTGATGGGAAAGAA
>UESW01003741.1:0-19028 GCA_900491605.1 Calamus simplicifolius | reverse complement strand
AGGAGCCGACACCTGAAATTTCTGGAGCCGACTCTAATATGAACAGAGAGCGTATTTTTTGGACATCGTCGAAGTCGACACCCTCAGTTTTGGGAGCCGACACCTAAATGCGGTGAGCCGACATATCACTTTTCCGAAGCCAACTCCCAATAAATTTTTTATTTACTATTTTTGGAAACCCGAGTTGGAATCGACACATGCAAAGTTGGAGCTGACTCCAACCTGTCAGGAACGGATATTCAAATGTCAGAACGGACTCCAACGATACTATTTTTTCACCTAATCTCTAGCGGCTATATTTCTTTGTGTGTAGAAGCAATCCAAGTACTCTATAATGAATGACTATTTTTCTCACCTAATCTTGGATTAAGTGATCTATAAAAAGGGCATCCATCCGTTTAAAAATAGAGAGAGAAAAAGAGACTGAAAAAATTGAAGAAATCAAGTGAAAACGAGAGGAAAATTTTAAAAGAGAAATCTCTGTGTCCACGCCTACTATTTGAAGAGAAATTCAAAAGAAATCCAAAGCCTTCAAAGATCATTTTCGAAGGATTTACAAAGAAAGAAAAGAAGAAGCTCAAAAGTCCTTTTTCCTCAACTTCTCTACAACAACCATCTGTGAAGAATTAGAGCTGGAGCTTGATTCAACCATTGAAAAGAGAAGAGAACAAGAAGAAAGAAGAAAAGCTTACATCAAATCATTTCAAACAGGCTTTTCTAATCCTTGACTATTTAAATTGAATATTTGCTCATTTGAGATGCTATTTTGTATTGTAACCTTATTCTCAAATTATTGTTTGCTAATTCAATCAGGGGGATTGAATTAGAGGAGGTAGTATACCTCAAAACAAGCTAAGGTTAGCTTGTGGTTTGGGTTGTGTGCTGGTGAGCCCGGAAAAACAGGCTTGGTTCGTTGTGATCCCGGGTAAAATAACAATTGGAGTTGTGAGCTTGTAAAATAACTCGACTGTAATCGGTGGGATTATAGTGTAGACCCAAGTATTGCTTGGGAGTGGACGTAGGTGTTGGATACACCGAACCACTATAAAATCTTTGTATTTGTCGTGCATTTATCTCTCTCTCTCTATCCTCTTATTTGTGTTTAGCTTTAATTAATTCAGTTCACTTGAGTACCTTCATATCAATCTGAATATTTTCAAAGAGTTAAATTTTCTAAAGAACCCAATTCACCCCCCCCCCCCCCCCCCCCCACTTGGGTTGCCATATGGGCCAACAGATAAACCTTCCAACTAGAGATCTCAACCACAATCACTTTAGGATTCCAATCATTAAACCTATGTACTTGATAGGACCTTCTCTATTGCAAAATCCATCACAAGGGCTCCCAACTTATTCTGTCTATTCTGAACCACAATCAACTCAACACTCCCCTTCCATTAACCTTTAAGCCCATAACCTATTATAAATGTTTAAAAATAAACAAAAAAATTTTCACTATCTTCCAACACTATTTCACACTAGATGGTACAGAAGGATATCGTTAACACATACAAAACATCTTATCAGTCATAACAAATTGTCCACGCAGTTAAATTTTTGCAAGTACATCTATAATCAATTTTGATTATCACAGACTTAACCAAGACCAATCAGGCTCATATATCCGGTCTGCCAATTTTATGATATATGTTGATTCACTCACAATTCATCAGTCAACTTAGAGGAAGTTTAATCTGATGAAGAGGGGGAGGGGGGGAGACTTTAGGAAGCTATTTCATGCATCTCTCTTGAATTAAAAACTTTGATTCCCAAGACAAATTTTCTAGACACCACTAACTCTTCTCGCTCATGGCCTCACAAACAATTGCATGTCTCCAACTAACCAAAAGTAATGTTTCAAACAATCCTATATATTGATAATGAAAATTCTACTTTTCATTTGGAATTACTAAATTAGAGTAGACAAAAGTGCACTAAGATCTGTCAACAAAATGTAATGTAAAAAGCAAGATAAATACTAAGAATACTTCAAAAGTTCTAATTGAAAAGGAAAAAAGAACTAATTTACTTCTAGTTTCTTTATTATTTTGCCTAAACACGAGGACAATTAAATCTCTCATAGGAAGTAGCATTGAAAGTGGATATTATAAAAAGAAATTATGGAAAATATTTATTATTTATTATTTATTATTTAAAAATATATCCATAGTCAATAGTGGGCAAAAAAAGGAAAACCACTGTTCTAACATCGCTTAATAACTTGTTAAATAACACCTCTTCATGTTCTCTTTGTTAAACACCTCTTCCAATATATGCACTTCCTAATCTGTCAAAAATTTTAACATAGTTAGACCTTCCACTTGACATTTTATGGAATATTTATTGCATCATTTTTGCCTCTCCACCAAACAATCCATGTTATTGTCACCATTTGAACTCGTCCTTTTATGCTGATCTCCATTTCTATCTTGAATATGATGAGTCACATCTTAAATTCAACCTAGCCAAACATCCACCTTCCCATAAGTTCCCTTCCAGAATTTAAGATTCCTAACATATAGCTAACACAAAGCTGTATGCAAGAACCTGATCTTCTCCTATAGAATCAGCAAACTTGCTTTCCTATTTTGTGTTCTTTAACCACGTATACTAAAAAAGGAAAGATTGGATTTAAACCATCTCCTTCAGATTTCATAAGATTGGGAATATGATCAGAGAAGGACTAGGAAGCAACATAGAAACAATCTAGTGATGCAACACTTAAGCATCCTTCCACTGAATTTCTTACTCTTTTTCTCATAGGTTAACTAAATTATGTATGATTCCCTTCATGAAAGTTCTCAAGCTATCTTTTGAATCAACCATCATAATCTTAAATCCTGGGCTCCTTAATGCCATTATCATCTTAAAAGTGTAACTACATCAATCAAAATCTAAATTAGCTCAGTAACCTCTGTCTGATCCTGGAGCCCGCATCATTTATCCAACCATCAACTGTGGCTAGGCCTTGCTTGCAGCTCCTCCAAATTTAGATCACCAAGCACCAATTTATTGCTACTCAATCCAATTAGGAGATGGATTGCTATCCCCTGCATCAAACTACTTGTACTGAAGACATGGCGAAGCACACACAAATTAAGTATGACAAATCAAATAGACATTACAAATTGCTGTCCTTCTGATATCTCACTGAAATGTTCTTGCTGAATCTTCAAATCCATAAAACTAAACACCCTCTATAATGTGATCTTCTGATCATCCTACAGTCTCACTAGAATTTTTTTTTGTTTTTTCCATGACAACCAGTGATTCATTTGTTTTTACTTGCAAAACATATTCCCCGTGCAAATTGAGAGGGAATAAAGTGAATCTCAATAACAAAACTCTAATTACAGTGTTTGGCAACTATTTACTTGTCTCAATAGTCTATAATTGAAATTCCTTGCCTATCCCTAGCTTAAAGTCCAATTACTTTAGAGCTATAATGACCCTGAGATAACATCCTTCAAATAACCTCTTAGCACTTTGGTATGTTTTCCAACCCTCCATGTCAAGGTTTTACAAAACTAGAGTTGAAAAAGTCCTTTTGCACCGTGGCTGTGCAGAAATGCGCACATCGCCCACGGTGATTGATCCATGCGTGCGTATGGCTGCACGTGTGATGCGGAAAGGATAAAAATCCTCGCCGCATGCATGCGCAGACCAATCACTGCGTGCAAAGCCGGACTCAACTTGGGTTTTATACAAATACTACTTGTTTTCTAAACTCAAGCCCACTTAACCGTGAGGTCTTTCAAGTTATAGGCCTGATTGTTTTAACTTTCATCCCCATGCATGCCATGTGCCAGACAAGACAGACATCTCTCCAAGTCCCCTCACCTCACCATCAACTCCACAAAAGCTAACTTCCTGATATTATTGGCTGCGGAGTCATTGGAACGAAATCATTGTTGCGTTGTTGTCGTAATCGTTGAAGTTGGATACATCACTTTAATGATTTTGGCACAAGTGAAGGCCCAACCCAATTGGCTTGAGATTAAGGCTTACTTTTCATTGTTGTTGTCGTTACCGTTATCATTGTTACTGTTGTCGTTGTCGTTATCATTGTTATTGTTGAAGGTTAGATACCATCAATTTAGAATAACTAACCTACCTACCAAAGCCAAAAACTTAATATTCCATATTCAGAGCCAGATATTAAACCTTCCAACTAGAGATGTCAACCACAATCACTTTAGCATTCCAATCATTAAACCTAGGTACTTGATAGACCTTCTCTGTTGCAAAATCCATCACAAGGGCTCCCAACTTATTCTGCCGATTCTGAACCACAATCAACTCAACACTCCCCTTCCACATTAACCTTTAAGCCCATAACCTACTATAAATGTTTTAAAAAAATTTCACTAACTTCCAACACTATTTCACACTAAACGGTACAGAAGGATATCGTTAACACATACAAAACATTTTATCAGTCATAACAAAATTATCCACTCAGTTAAATTTTTGCAAGTACATCTAAATAAATTTTGATTATCACAGACTTAACCAAGACCAATCAGGCTCATATATCCGGTCTGCCAATTTTTTGATATATGTTGATTCACTCACAATTCATCAGTCAACTTAGAGGAAGTTTACTCTGATGAAGAGGGGGAGGGGGGGAGAATTTAGGAAGCTATTTCATGCATCTCTCTTGAATTAAAAACTTTGATTCCCAAGACAAATTTTCTAGACACCACTAACTCTTCTCGCTAACGGCCTCACAAACAATTGCATTTCTCCAACTAAACAAAAGTAATGTTTCAAACAATCCTATATATTGATAATGAAAATTCTACTTTTCATTTGGAATTACTAAATTAGAGTAGACAAAAGTGGCACTAAGATCTATCAACAAAATGTAATGTAAAAAAGCAAGATAAATACAAAGAATACTTCAAAAGTTCTAATTGAAAAGGAAAAAAGAATTAATTTACCTGTAGTTTCTTTTTATTTAGCCTAAACACGAGGACAATTAAATCTCTCATAGGAAGTAGCATTGAAAGTGGCTATTATGAAAAGAAATCAAGGAAATATTTATTATTTATTATTTATTATTTAAAAATATATCCATAGTCAATAGTGGGCAAAAAAAGGAAAAACCACTGTTCTAACATCGCTTAATAACTTGTTGAATAACACCTCTTCATGTTCTCTTTGTTAAACACCTCTTCCAATATATGCATTTCCTAATCTGTCAAAATTTTAACATAGTTAGACCTTCCACTTGACATTTTATGGAATATTTATTGCATCATTTTTCCCTCTGCACCAAACAATCCATGTTCTTGTCACCATTCCAACTCGTCCTTTTATGCTGATCTCCATTTCTATCTTGAATATGATGAGTCACATCTTAAATTCAACCTAGCCAAACATCCACCTTCCCATAACTTCCCTTCCAGAATTTAAGCATTCCTAACATATAGCTAACACAAAAGCTGTATGCAAGAACCTGATCCTTCTCCTATAGAATCAGCAAACTTGCTTTCCTATTTTGTGTTCTTTAACCACGTATACTAAAAAAGGAAAGATTGGATTTAAACCATCTCCTTCAGATTTCATAAGATTGGGAATATGATCAGAGAAGGACTAGGAAGCAACATAGAAACAATCCAGTGATGCAACACTTCAGCATCCTTCCACTAAATTTCTTACTCTTTCTCTCATAGGTTAACTAAATTATGTATGATTCCCTTCATGAAAGTTCTCAAACTATCTTTTGAATCAACCATCATAATCTTAAATCCTGGGCTCCTCAATGCCATTATCATCTTAAAAGTGTAACTACATCAATCAGAAATCTATAATGAGCTCAGTAACCTCTGTCTGATCCTGGTGCCCACACCTTTTATTCAACCATCAACTATGGCTAGGCTTTGCTTGCAGCTCCTCTAAATTTAGTTCAGCATTAGATCACCAAGCACCAAGTTATTGCTACTCAATCCATTTAGGAGATGGATTGCTACCCCCTGCATCAAACTAATTGTACTGAAGACATGGCAAAGCACACACAAATTATGTATGACAAGTCAAATAGACATTACAAATTGCTTTCCTTCTGATATCGCACTGAAATGTTCTTGCTGAATCTTCAAATCCATAAAACTAAACACCCTCTATAACGTGATCTTCTGATCATCCTACAGTCTCACTAGAATTTTTTTTTGTTTTATCCATGACAACCAGTGATTCATTTGTCTATACTGCAAAAAATATTCCCTATGCAAATTGAGAGGGAATAAAGTGAATCTCAATAACAAAACTCTAATTACAGTGTTTGGCAACTGTTTACCTTGTCTCAATAGTCTATAATTAAAATTCCATGCCTATCCCTAGCTTAAAATCCAATTACTTTAAAGCTATAATGACCCTGAGATAACATCCTTCAAATAGCCTCTTAGCACTTTGGAATGTTTTCCAACCCTCCACGTCAAGGTTTTATAAAACTTGAGTTGAAAAAGTCCTTTTGCACCCGCGCTGTGCAGAAATGCGCACATCACACGCGGTGATTGGTCCACGCATGCTTATGGCCGCTTGTGCGATGTGGAAAGGACAAAAATGTCTCGCTGCACCCATGCGCAGACCAATCATCACATGAAAAGCCGGACTAAACTTGGGTTTTATTCAAATACTACTTGTTTTCTAAACTCAAAGCCCGCATAACCGTGAGGTCTTTCATGTTATAGGCCTGATTTTTTTAACTTTCATTCCCCATGCATGCCATGTGCCAGACAAGACAGACATCTCTCCAAGTCCCTCACCTCACCATCAACTCACAAAAGCTAACTTCCTCATATTATTGGCTGAGGAGTCATGGAACGAAATCATTGTCATCATTGTTGTCATTATCGTTGTTATCATTGAAGGTTAGATACCATCACTTTAATGATTTTGGCACAAGTGAAGGCCCAACCCAGTTGGCTTAAGATTAAGGCTTAGTTTTCATTGTTGTTGTCGTTATCGTTTTCATTGTTGTCATTGTCGTTATCACTGTTATTGTTGAATGTTAGATACCATCACTTTAGAATAACTAACCAACTTACCATGCCAAAAACTTAATATTCCATATTCAGAGCCATATTAAACCTTCCAACTAGAGATCTCAACCACAATCACTTTAGCATTGCAATCATTAAACCTGGTAATTGATAGGACCTTCTCTGTTGCAAAATCCATCACAAGGGCTCCCAACTTATTCTGCCTATTCTGAACCACAAACAACTCAACACCCCCCTTCCACATTAACCTTTAAGCCCATAACCTACTATAAATGTTTAAAAATAAACAAAAAAATTTCACTAACTTCCAACACTATTTCACACTAAACGTACAGAAGGATATCGTTAACACATACAAAACATCTTATCAGTCATAACAAAATTATCCACTCAGTTAAATTTTTGCAAGTACATCTATAATCAACTTTGATTATCACAGACTTAACCAAGACCAATCAGGCTCTTATATCAGTCTGCTAATTTTCTGATATATGTTGATTCACTCACAATTCATCAGTCAACATAGAGGAAGTTTACCCTGATGAAGAGGGGGAGGGGGGGAGACTTTAGGAACTATTTCATGCATCCTTCTTGAATTAAAAACTTTGATTCCCAAGACAAATTTTCTAGACACCATTAACTCTTCTCGCTCATGGCCTCACAAACAATTGCATGTCTCCAACTAAACAAAAGTAATGTTTCAAACAATCCTATATATTGATAATGAAAATTCTACTTTTCATTTGGAATTACTAAATTAGAGTAGACAAAAGTGCACTAAGATCTATCAAAAAATGTAATGTAAAAAAGCAAGATAAATACTAAGAATACTTCAAAAGTTCTAATTGAAAAGGAAAAAAGAATTAATTTACCTCTAGTTTCTTTATTATTTAGCCTAAACACGAGGACAATTAAATCTCTCATAGGAAGTAGCATTGAAAGTGGCTATTAAGAAATCAAGGAAAATTTTATTTATTATTTATTATTTAAAATATATCCATAGTCAATAGTGGGCAAAAAAGGAAAAACCACTGTTCTAACATCGCTTAATAACTTGTGAATAACACCTCTTCATGTTCTCTTTGTTAAACACCTCTTCCAATATATGCATTTCCTAATCTGTCAAATTTTTAACATAGTTAGACCTTCCACTTGACATTTTATGGAATATTTATTGCATCATTTTCCCTCTGCACCAAACAATCAATTTTCTTGTCACCATTCCAACTCGTCCTTTTATGCTGATCTCCATTTCTCTCTTGAATATGATGAGTCACATCTTAAATTCAACCTAGCCAAACATCCACCTTCCCATAAGTTTCCTTCCAAAATTTAAGCATTCCTTACATATAGCTAACACAAAAGCTCTATGCAAGAGCCTGATCCTTCTCCTATAGAATCAGCAAACTTGCTTCCCTATTTTGTGTTCTTTAACCACCTATACTAAAAAAGGAAAGATTGGATTTAAACCATCTCCTTCAGATTTCATAAGATTGGGAATATGATCAGAGAAGGACTAGGAAGCAACATAGAAACAATCCAGTGATGCAACACTTCAGCATCCTTCCACTGAATTTCTTACTCATTTTCTCATAGTTAACTAAATTATGTATGATTCCCTTCATGAAAGTTCTCAAACTATCTTTTGAATCAACCATCATAATCTTAAATCCTGGGCTCTTAATGCCATTATCATCTTAAAGTGTAACTACATCAATCATAAATCTATAATGAGCTCAGTAACCTCTGTCTGATCCTGGTGCTGGCACCATTTATTCAACCATCAACTGTGGCTAGGCTTTGCTTGCAGCTCCTCCAAATTTAGTTCAGCATTAGATCACCAAGCACCAAGTTATTGCTACTCAATCCATTTAGGAGATGGATTGCTGCCCCCTGCATCAAACTACATGTACTGAAGACATGGCGAAGCACACACAAATTATGTATGACAAATCAAATAGACATTACAAATTGTTGTCCTTCTGATATCTCACTGAAATGTTCTTGCTGAATCTTCAAATCCATAAAACTAAACACCCTCTATAACGTGATCTTTTGATCATCCTAGTCTCACTAGAATTTTTTTTTGTTTTTTCCATGACAACCAGTGATTCTTTTTTCTATACTTGCAAAAAATATTCCCCATGCAAATTGAGAGGGAATAAAGTGAATCTCAATAACAAAACTCTAATTACAGTGTTTGGCAACTGTTTACCTTGTCTCAATAGTCTATAATTGAAATTCCATGCCTAACCCTAGCTTAAAATCCAATTACTTTAAAGCTATAATGACCCTGAGATAACATCCTTCAAATCACCTCTTAGCACTTTGGTATGTTTCCAACCTCCACGTCAAGGTTTTATAAAACTTGAGTTGAAAAGTCCTTTTGCACCGTGCTATGCAGAAATGCGCACATTGCACGTGATTGGTCCACACAGCGTATGCGGCACAAGCAATGCGGAAAGGATGAAAATGTCCTCGCCACACGCATGTGCAAACCAACCACTGCGTGCAAAGCCGGACTCAACTTGGGTTTTATACAAATACTACTTGTTTTCTAAACTCAAAGCCCACATAACCATGAGGCCTTTCATGTTATAGGCCTGATTTTTTTAACTTTCATTCCCCATGCACGCCATGTGCCAGACAAGACAGACATCTCTCCAAGTCCCCTCACCTCACCATCAACTCCACAAAACCTAACTTCCTGATATTATTGGCTGCGGAGTCATTGGAACGAAATCATTGTTGTCGTTGTTGTCATTATCGTTGTTATCGTTGAAGGTTAGATACCGTCACTTTAATGATTTTGGCACAAGTGAAGGCCCAACCCAGTTGGCTTGAGATTAAGGCTTACTTTTCATTGTTGTTGTCGTTATCGTTGTTATAGTTGTCGTTGTCGTTATCGTTGTTATTGTTGAAGGTTAGATACCATCACTTTAGAATAACTAACTACCTACCAATGCCAAAAACTTAATATTCCATATTCAGAGCCAGATATTAAACCTTCCAACTAGAGATCTCAACCACAATCACTTTAGCATTCCAATCATTAAACCTAGGTACTAGATAGGACCTTCTCTGTTGCAAAATCCATCACATGGGCTCCCAACTTATTTGCCTATTCTGAACCACAATCAACTCAACACTCCCCTTCCACATTAACCTTTAAGCCCATAACCTACTATAAATGTTTAAAAAAAACAAAAAAAAAATTCACTAACTTCCAACACTATTTCACACTAAATGGTACAGAAGGATATCGTTAACACATACAAAACATCTTATCAGTCATAACAAAATTATCCACTCAGTTAAATTTTTGCAAGTACATCTATAATCAATTTTGATTATCACAGACTTAACCAGACCAATCAGGCTCATATATCCGGTCTGCCAATTTTCTGATATATGTTGATTCACTCACATTTCATCAGTCAACTTAGAGGAAGTTTACTCTGATGAAGAGGGGGAGGGGGGGAGACTTAGCAAGCTATTTCATGCATCTCTCTGAATTAAAAACTTTGATTCCCAAGACAAATTTTCTAGACACCACTAACTCTTCTCGCTCACGGCCTCACAAACAATTGCATGTCTCCAACTAAACAAAAGTAATGTTTCAAACAATCCTATATATTGATAATGAAAATTCTACTTTTCATTTGGAATTACTAAATTAGAGTAGACAAAAGTGGCACTAAGATCTATCAACAAAATGTAATGTAAAAAAGCAAGATAAATACTAAGAATACTTCAAAAGTTCTAATTGAAAAGGAAAAAAGAATTAATTTACCTCTAGTTTCTTTATTATTTAGCCTAAACACGAGGACAATTAAATCTCTCATAGGAAGTAGCATTGAAAGTGGCTATTATGAAAAGAAATCAAGGAAAAATATTTATTATTTATTATTTAAAAATATCCATAGTCAATAGTGGGCAAAAAAAGGAAAAACCACTGTTCTAACATCGCTTAATAATTTGTTGAATAACACCTCTTCATGTTCTCTTTGTTAAACACCTCTTCCAATATATGCATTTCCTAATCTGTCAAAATTTTAACATAGTTAGACCTTCCACTTGACATTTTATGGAATATTTATTGCATCATTTTTCCCTCTGCACCAAACAATCCATGTTCTTGTCACCATTCCAACTCGTCCTTTTATGCTGATCTCCATTTCTATCTTGAATATGATGAGTCACATCTTAAATTCAACCTAGCCAAACATCCACTTCCCATAAGTTTCCTTCCAGAATTTAAGCATTCCTAACATATAGCTAACACAAAAGCTGTATGCAAGAACCTGATCCTTCTCCTATAGAATCAGCAAACTTGCTTCCCTATTTTGTGTTCTTTAACCACGTATACTAAAAAAGGAAAGATTGGATTTAAACCATCTCCTTCAAATTTCATAAGATTGGGAATATGATCAGAGAAGGACTAGGAAGCAACATAGAAACAATCCAGTGATGCAACACTTCAGCATCCTTCCACTAAATTTCTTACTTTTTTCTCATAGGTTAACTAAATTATGTATGATTCCCTTCATGAAAGTTCTCAAACTATCTTTTGAATCAACCATCATAATCTTAAATCCTGGGCTCCTTAATGCCATTATCATCTTAAAAGTGTAACTACATCAATCAGAAATCTATAATGAGCTCAGTAACCTCTGTCTGATCCTGGTGCCCACACCATTTATTCAACCATCAACTGTGGCTAGGCTTTGCTTGCAGCTCCTCCAAATTTAGTTCAGCATTAGATCACCAAGCACCAAGTTATTGCTACTCAATCCATTTAGGAGATGGATTGCTACCCCCTGCATCAAACTACTTGTACTGAAGACATGGCGAAGCACACACAAATTATGTATGACAAATCAAATAGACATTACAAATTGCTATCCTTCTGATATCTCACTGAAATGTTCTTGCTGAATCTTCAAATCCATAAAACTAAACACCTTCTATAACGTGATCTTCTGATCATCCTACAGTCTCACTAGAATTTTTTTTTGTTTTTTCCATGACAACCAGTGATTCATTTGTCTATACTTGCAAAAAATATTCCCATGCAAATTGAGAGGGAATAAAGTGAATCTCAATAACAAAACTCTAATTACAGTGTTTGGCAATTATTTACCTTGTCTCAATAGTCTATAATTAAAATTCCATGCCTATCCCTAGCTTAAAATCCAATTACTTTAAAGCTATAATGACCCTGAGATAACATCCTTCAAATAACCTCTTAGCACTTTGGTATGTTTTCCAACCCTCCAAGTCAAGGTTTTATAAAACTTGAGTTGAAAAAGTCCTTTTGCACCACACGCTGTGCAGAAATGCGCACATCGCACACGGTGATTGGTCCACGCATGCGTATGGCCGTACGTGCGATGCGGAAAGGACAAAAATGTCCTCCCCGCACGCATTCGCAGACCAATCACCATGTGCAAAGCCGGACTCAACTTGGGTTTTATACAAATACTTTTCTAAACTCAAAGCCCACATAACCGTGAGGTCTTTCATGTTATAGGCCTGATTTTTTTAACTTTCATTCCCCATGCACGCCATGTGCCAGACAAGACAGACATCTCTCCAAGTCCCCTCACCTCACCATCAACTCCACAAAAGCTAACTTCCTGATATTATTGGCTGAGGAGTCATTGGAACGAAATCATTGTTGTCGTTGTTGTCGTTATCGTTGTTATCATTGAAGGTTAGATACCATCACTTTAATGATTTTGGCACAAGTGAAGGCCCAACCCAGTTGGCTTGAGATTAAGGCTTAGTTTTCATTGTTGTTGTCGTTATCGTTGTTATGTTGTCGTTGTCGTTATCACTGTTATTGTTGAATGTTAGATACCATCACTTTAGAATAACTAACCTACCTACCAATGCCAAAAACTTAATATTCCATATTCAGAGCCAGATATTAAACCTTCCAACTAGAGATCTCAACCACAATCACTTTAGCATTCCAATCATTAAACCTAGGTAATTGATAGGACCTTCTCTGTTGCAAAATCCATCACAAGGGCTCCCAACTTATTCTGCCTATTCTGAACCACAATCAACTCAACACTCCCCTTCCACATTAACCTTTAAGCCCATAACCTACTATAAATGTTTAAAATAAACAAAAAAATTACACTAACTTCCAACACTATTTCACACTAAACGGTACAGAAGGATATCGTTAACACATACAAAACATCTTATCAGTCATAACAAAATTATCCACTCAGTTAAATTTTGCAAGTACATCTATAATCAATTTTGATTATCACAGACTTAACCAAGACCAATCAGGCTCTTATATCCGGTCTGCCAATTTTCTGATATATGTTGATTCACTCACAATTCATCAGTCAACTTAGAGAAGTTTACTCTGATGAAGAGGGGGAGGGGGGGAGACTTTAGGAAGCTATTTCATGCATCCTTCTTGAATTAAAAACTTTGATTCCCAAGACAAATTTTCTAGACACCACTAACTCTTCTCGCTAACGGCCTCACAAACAATTGCATGTCTCCAACTAACAAAAGTAATGTTTCAAACAATCCTATATATTGATAATGAAAATTCTACTTTTCATTTGGAATTACTAAATTAGAGTAGACAAAAGTGGCACTAAGATCTATCAACAAAATGTAATGTAAAAAAGCAAGATAAATACTAAGAATACTTCAAAAGTTCTAATTGAAAAGGAAAAAAGAATTAATTTACCTCTAGTTTCTTTATTATTTAGCCTAAACACGAGGACAATTAAATCTCTCATAGGAAGTAGCATTGAAAGTGGCTATTATGAAAAGAAATCAAGGAAATATTTATTATTTATTATTTATTATTTAAAATTATATCAATAGTCAATAGTGGGCAAAAAGGAAAAACCACTGTTCTAACATCGCTTAATAACTTGTTGATAACACCTCTTCATGTTCTCTTTGTTAAACACCTCTTCCAATATATGCATTTCCTAATCTGTCAAAAATTTTAACATAGTTAGACCTTCCACTTGACATTTTATGGAATATTTATTGCATCATTTTTCCCTCTGCACCAAACAATCCATTTTCTTGTCACCATTCCAACTCGTCCTTTTATGCTGATCTCCATTTCTATCTTGAATATGATGAGTCACATCTTAAATTCAACCTAGCCAAACATCCACCTTCCCATAAGTTTCCTTCCAGAATTTAAGCATTCCTTACATATAGCTAACACAAAAGCTCTATGCAAGAACCTGATCCTTCTCCTATAGAATCAGCAAACTTGCTTCCCTATTTTGTGTTCTTTAACCACGTATACTAAAAAAGGAAAGATTGGATTTAAACCATCTCCTTCAGATTTCATAAGATTGGGAATATGATCAGAGAAGGACTAGGAAGCAACATAGAAACAATCCAGTGATGCAACACTTCAGCATCCTTCCACTGAATTTCTTACTCTTTTCTCATAGGTTAACTAAATTATGTATGATTCCCTTCATGAAAGTTCTCAAACTATCTTTTGAATCAACCATCATAATCTTAAATCCTGGGCTCCTTAATGTCATTATCATCTTAAAAGTGTAACTACATCAATCAGAAATCTATAATGAGCTCAGTAACCTCTGTCTGATCCTGGTGCCGGCACCATTTATTCAACCATCAACTGTGGCTAGGCTTTGCTTGCAGCTCCTCCAAATTTAGTTCAGCATTAGATCACCAAGCACCAAGTTATTGCTACTCAATCCATTTAGGAGATGGATTGCTACCCCCTGCATCAAACTACTTGTACTGAAGACATGGCGAAGCACACACAAATTATGTATGACAAATCAAATAGACATTACAAATTGTTGTCCTTCTGATATCTCACTGAAATGTTCTTGCTGAATTTTCAAATCCATAAAACTAAACACCCTCTATAACGTGATCTTCTGATCATCCTACAGTCTCACTAGAATTTTTTTTTTTTTTCCATGACAACCAGTGATTCATTTGTCTATACTTGCAAAAAATATTCCCTATGCAAATTGAGAGGGAATAAAGTGAATCTCAATAACAAAACTCTAATTACAATGTTTGGCAACTGTTTACCTTGTCTCAATAGTCTATAATTGAAATTCCATGCCGATCCCTAGCTTAAAATCCAATTACTTTAAAGCTATAATGACCCTGAGATAACATCCTTCAAAACCTCTTAGCACTTTGGTATGTTTCCAACCCTCCACGTCAAGGTTTTATAAAATTTGAGTTGAAAAAGTCCTTTTGCACCACGCGCTATGCAGAAATGCGTACGTCGCACGCAGTGATTGGTCCACATGCGTATGGCCACACATGCGATGCGGAAAGGATGAAAATGTCCTCGCCACACGCATGGGCAGACCAATCACCACGTGCAAATCCGGACTCAACTTGGGTTTTATACAAATACTACTTGTTTTCTAAACTCAAAGCCCACATAACCGTGAGGTCTTCATGTTATAGGCCGGATTTTTTTAACTTTCATTCCCCATGCAGGCCATGTGCCAGACAAGACAGACATATCTCCAAGTCCCCTCACCTCACCATCAACTCCACAAAAGCTAACTTCCTGATATTATTGGCTGTGGAGTCATTGGAACGAAATCATTGTTGTCGTTGTTGTCATTATCGTTGTTATCGTTGAAGGTTAGATACAATCACTTTAATGATTTTGGCACAAGTGAAGGCCCAACCCAGTTGGCTTGAGATTAAGGCTTACTTTTCATTGTTGTTGTCCTTATCGTTATTGTTGTCGTTGTCGTTATCGTTGTTTATCGTTGTTGAAGGTTAGATACCATCACTTTAGAATAACTAACCTACCTACCAATGCCAAAAACTTAATATTCCATATTCAGAGCCAGATATTAAACCTTCCAACTAGAGATCTCAACCACAATCACTTTAGCGTTCCAATCATTAAACCTAGGTACTTGATAGGACCTTCTCTGTTGCAAAATCCATCACAAGGGCTCCCAACTTATTCTGCCTATTCTGAACCACAATCAACTCAACACTCCCCTTCCACATTAACCTTTAAGCCCATAACCTACTATAAATGTTTAAAATAAACAAAAAAATTTCACTAACTTCCAACACTATTTCACACTAACGGTACAGAAGGATATCGTTAACACATACAAAACATCTTATCAGTCATAACAAAATTATCCACTCAGTTAAATTTTTGCAAGTACATCTATAATCAATTTTGATTATCAGACTTAACCAAGACCAATCAGGCTCATATATCCGGTCTGCCAATTTTATGATATATGTTGATTCACTCACAATTCATCAGTCAACTTAGAGGAAGTTTACTCTGATGAAGAGGGGGAGGGGGGGAGACTTTAGGAAGCTATTTCATGCATCTCTCTTGAATTAAAAACTTTGATTCCCAAGACAAATTTTCTAGACACCACTAACTCTTCTCGCTACGGCCTCACAAACAATTGCATGTCTCCAACTAACCAAAAGTAATGTTTCAAACAATCCTATATATTGATAATGAAAATTCTACTTTTCATTTGGAATTACTAAATTAGAGTAGACAAAAGTGGCACTAAGATCTATCAACAAAATGTAATGTAAAAAAGCAAGATAAATACTAAGAATACTTCAAAAGTTCTAATTGAAAAGGAAAAAAGAATTAATTTACCTCTAGTTTCTTTATTTTTTAGCCTAAACACGAGGACAATTAAATCTCTCATAGGAAGTAGCATTGAAAGTGGCTATTATGAAAAGAAATCAAGGAAAATATTTATTATTTATTATTTAAAAATATATCAATAGTCAATAGTGGGCAAAAAAGGAAAAACCACTGTTCTAACATGCTTAATAACTTGTTGTATAACACCTCTTCATGTTCTCTTTGTTAAACACCTCTTCCAACATATGCATTTCCTAATCTGTCAAAACTATCACTACAAGAAAAATGACTTTTGCCTACGATTTTTCGCACCTACGATTTTAAAATCGTAGCAAAAGATATATTCCCTACGATTTTTTTAAAATCGTAGGCAAAGATTCCATAGTCAAAAGGTTAAAACCTTTCCCTACGATTTTCAAAAATCGTAGGGAAAGGTCAAGAGCCTTTCCCTACGTTTTAACAAAATTCGTAGGGAAAACCTTTTCCCTATGATTTTCATGAAATCGTAGGGAAAGGCTCTGGACCTTTCCCTACGATTTTTGAAAACCGTAGGGAAAGGCTATACAAATTTTTGGAGGGAAAATCTTCCTCCAAATTTTTCTGAAAAATCTTTCCCTACGATTTTCAAAAAATCGTAGGGAAAGATCCAGAGCCTTTCCCTACGATTTTTTGAAAATCGTAGGAAAGGCTATACCAATTTTTGAGGGAAAATCTCCCTCCAAAATTTTCTGAAAAAATCTTTCCCTACGATTTCAAAAAATCGTAGGGAAAGGCTCTGGATCTTTCCCTACGATTTTTTAAAAATCGTAGGGAAAGGATAACAAATTTTGGAGGCAAAATCTTCCTCCAATTTTTTTTTTTTTGAAAAAATCTTTCCCTACGATTTTCATAAAAATCGTAGGGAAAGGCTCTAGAGCCTTTCATGAAAAGAATGCAGACTTTACCTACAATTTTTACGAAAATCGTTAGGGAAGCGGCCAACCTTTCCCTACGAATTTAATAAAAATCGTAGGAAAAACCCTTTTTTTAGAAATTCAACCCTTTCCTTATGATTTTTACAAAAATAGTAGGAAAAGGCTATACACCTTTCCCAAAATTAAATTTTATTTTACGATATTTTATTAATTATATTTTATATGATTTATTAATAATTATAAATATTAATATAATTATTTATTTCTTATACTGTATTTATAATTATATTGTTATTTATTATATTGTTAACATGTTATATATTATAATATCTTAGTAATAATTACTATAGTTTCTTTAATTCTATTATTATTTACATATATTATATAGTAAATATGTATTTATATATAATACATAAAAATAAAAATATTATATTATATTTTTTTATATAATAAAATAATTACTTATTATATATTGCAGTATACTATGATTTATTATGTATATCATATGTTAATAAATTTATTAATCTTATATTGTAATACATAATGTATATAGAAACATGTTATAAAGTTATTATAGTAATATAGAATATATATATTATTATCAATATTATTATGCAATATAATATTAAATAAAAATATTATTATGTATATATTTTTTTTTTAGTTATCCTTTTAAAAGACTTTTTCTTGATCATCAATTTTTGGAGATAAAATTATCCGCCCAATATTTTTCTGAAAAAGTCTTTCCCTACGATTTTCATGAAATCGTAGAGAATCATATCTTTCCTTTACATAATAAAAAATTATTATGTATATATCTTTTTTTAGTTATCCTTTTAAAAGACTTTTCTTGATCATCAAATTTTTGGAGATAAAATTACCCGCCAATATTTTTCTAAAAAAGTCTTTCCTTACGATTTTCATGAAAATATAGAGAATCATATCTTTCCTCTGTAAAGAAAATACCGAGGTATCGGATTGATCGCAACGGTCCAATCGATCATCGTCGATCAGGATCATGGCTTGGATCGATCGCAACCATCAGATCATCGCCGATCGGATGGATCGCAACTATCGGATCGATCATCCCCGATCGGGATCATGGCTTGGATCGATCGCAACCGTCGGATCGTCTCCGATCAGATTGATCGCAATGGTCCGATCGATCATCGTCGATCGGGATCATGGCTTGGATCGATCGCAACCATCGGATCATCGCCGATCGGATGGATCGCAACCATCGGATATCATCGACAATCGGATGGATTGCAACTGTCGGATCGATCATCGCTTATCGGGATCATGGCTTGGATCGATCACAACCGTCGGATCATCGCCGATCAGAGTGATTACAACGATCTAATCGATCATCACCGATCGAGATCATGGTTTGTATCGATCGCAACCGTTGGATCGTCTTCGATCAGATCGATTGCAACGGTCTGATCGATCATC
>UESW01003740.1:42999-85651 GCA_900491605.1 Calamus simplicifolius | reverse complement strand
GGTGGTTTTGGATCAGGAGGAAGCCCCCGCCGCTGCCGATGTGCCCGAGGCAGGGTGGGTTACCATCGCCGTCGGCCCCTCGGCTGCTGCGAGCCGGGGAGGGAGAGCGCTCCCCTAACGCTGGTGAGGGAGAGCGAGTCGCCAGGAAGGTCCGGGACGGGGTGGAGGCGACCGAGAAGCAGAGGGTGAGCCGAGGAGCTCATCCATCAACGGCCCGCTGCCCGGCCCACCCCAAGTCGAAGGTCCACAGGAAGGACAGACACGGCTGGTCCCCACACTCGGTACGATGGCGGACGCCGCACAAGCCTCCTGCCTCCTATCGGGAGTTTGGACCGCCGAGTTCGAGGAGGAGATGTGGGGATTGAGCCACTCCGCACTCCTGGATATGTTCATGGTTGCCGTTGTCCAGATAATTTTTGAATACTCTTCATTTTTCCCATGTTTCTCCTTCCTACGGCTGATATGTTTTCTTCTGTCATAGATGGCCAACGACGTAATTGGTCTTCGCGAGGCGCTGGCCCACTCCTCGAACATGATGACCAAGGCCATGGCACGGGCCGACAAGTACAAGAAGGAGAGCATGGCGTAGGCCAAAAGCCTTGCTCGTCTTCACCAAGAGGCCTCGGCCCAGGAGGAGAGTGCGACTGGTCGCCTAAGGGAGATGGAGAGCCGGGCCGAAGCCGAGAGCGGCCGGGCCTCCGCAGCCAAGGCCAAGATGGAGCTGGCCTCGGAAAGGTTGAAGGCCGCCGCGGCACAGAACGAAGAGCTGACCCAGCGGCTCTATCGTGCCGAGGAGGAGGCCCGGGTTGCTGCGGAGAGGGCAGCTGTCGCGGAAAAAGCAGCAGCAGAGGCGTCTCAGAGAAGGCCGGGGCGGTGACCTGTGCCGATGAGGCCAGTGCCCGTGCTGAAGAGGCCGAGACCAGGGCCTGGGAAGCCGAGGCGCAAGCCAAGGAGGCCGATGCCAAAGCACAGCGAGCTGAAGCCGAGGTGGGGCAGGCCTTTTCCAGCTATAAGGCCTCGCCGGAGTTCAAGCAGGAAGTCATCGAGGCCAGCCTTGATGCCTATGTTCAAGGCTTCGAAATGTGCAAGGTCAAGGTGTCTGCGGCCCTCGAGATTGATATCTCTGAACTTGAAGACATTCGGCCTGGGGAGACCAACGAGGAGCCAGCTGAAGAAAGAAGACGAGAAGAAACCTAGCCCAGGCGAACCTTGAGGGCCCGCCGCTTGTTTTTTTTTTCTTTTCTTCGACTTGTGTAACCGGCCTTAGGCCCAATTTTGTACTTCCCCTTAATTGTTAATAAAGAAACTTTTGTCAAAACTTCTTTGTGCTTTTGATCCTTCTATTCTTTCTTCTCTTGAGAAAAATGCCTTATGTGCCTTACTTCCCGTGGCCAACCGCATATGTTGGCAGTGCCGTAGCCAAATCGCAGTCTTGGACTTAGCCAATACTCGAATGTGCCGCTGGGATGTAGGCTGGCCATATGAACAGTTACTTAAGACACCTCATGCTGTTGTAGACTGTTTGGAGGGAGACTCATCTGCACACGAATTCTCTAAAGGCTTGGAATAACTCACGGGCGACTTAGTGCCAAGATTAATCTTGAAGGCATTGGTATCGACCAGAGATGGTCAGGGATGACTCGGTCATCTTGGGGATGCCGAGACCGAGTGGGGTTGACCGGCGGAAGCCCACACTGATTCGGTCAATGCTGGAGATGCTTGGGCCAGTCGAGGCCTACCAGGAAAGACCGTACCGAGTCGGCCGGCTCGGAATCTGTGAGGGCCACACTGAGCCTTTTGGAGCTATCTCCATGGTCTGGGTTCCATATGAGGGGCGACCCGGCCGGGTACATAGCTATTAGGGACTTAACCGACTTGAGGGTGTCGTCGTGCCGGACCAAGTGGTCCCTATTAGCTGCTGTGCCAGCGATCTTTTTGAACCGCCTCAGGAGTTTGTGTGCCGCCTGAGGGGCGACTCGACCGGGTACGAGCTGTTAGGGTCTTAACCGACTCAGGGGCACCGCCGTGCCGGGGCCGAGTGGTGTCACGTTAGCTGCGATGCCGGTGAGCTCCTTTTGAACCGCCTTAGGGGTTTGTGTGCCGCCTGAGGGGTGATTCGACCGGGTACGAAGCTGCTAGGGTCTTAACCGACTCGGGGCACCGCCGTGCCGGGGCCGAGTGGTGTCCCGTTAGCCACGATGCCGGTGAGCTCCTTTTGAACCGCCTTAGGGTTTGTGTGCCGCCTGAGGGGCGACTCGACCGGGTACGGAGCTGCTAGGGTCTTAACCGACTCGAGGCACCGTCGTGCTGGGGCCGAGTGGTGTCCCGTTAGCCATGATGCCGATGAGCTCCTTTTGAACTGCCTCAGGGGTTTGTGTGCCGCCTGAGGGCGACTCGATCGGGTATGGAGCTATTAGGGTCTTAACCAACTCGGGGGCACGCCGTGCCAAGGTCGAGTGGTGTCCCATTAGCCGCGATGCCGATGAGCTCCTTTTGAACTGCCTCAGGGGTTTGTGTGCCGCCTGAGGGGCGACTCGACCGGGTATGGAGCTGCTAGGGTCTTAACCTGACTCGGGGGCACCGCCGTGCCGGGGCGAGTGGTGTCCCGTTAGCCGATATCGGTGAGCTCCTTTTGAACCACCTCAGGGGTTTGTGTGCTGCCTGAGGGCGACTCGACCGGGTACGGAGCTGCTAGGGTCTTAACCGACTCGGGGCACCGCGTGCCGGGGCCGAGTGGTGTCCCGTTAGCCGTGATGCCGGTGAGCTCCTTTTGAACTGCCTCAGGGGTTTGTGTGCCACCTGAGGGCGACTCGACCGGTACGGAGCTGCTAGGGTCTTAACCGACTCGGGGGCACCGCCGTGCTGAGGCCGAGTGGTGTCCGTTAGCCGCGATGCCGGTGAGCTCCTTTGGGAGACCTGGTCCTTGGACGCAAGGGAGAGTAGGCTGTGGCATCAGAAAGGACCTCCTTTATTGCTTATGCCCCGGGGAATACATCATTGATAATATTGGCGGAGGTTATCCGCATTCCAGTATGCGGAATGGGTTGCCCGTTGAGTTCTTCTAGTCTGTATGCCCCCCGGTGGAGTGTCTCGGTGACACGATAAGGACCCTCCCAGTTGGGGGATAGCTTGCCCCCCTCTGTAGGCTTGAAACCTCAGCCTTCCTCAAAACCAAGTCTCCGCGGCGAAAAACCTTGAGACGAACTCGGCATTGTAGTATTTGGCGCTCGCTGATGAAAAGTCGCCATGCGCAGCCTCGCCCGATCATGCGCCTCGTCGATAAAGTCCAAATTAGCCCGAATCAGCGCGAGTTGTTTTCCTCGTTGAAGGACTCCACACGCGGACTGGGCAGTCCGATCTCGACAGGAATGACGGCTTCGGATCCGAAGGTAAGACTGAAGGGAGTCTCGCCCATCGGGGCCTGGGGGTCGTGTGGTAAGCCCATATCACACTGGGGAGCTCCTCCACCCATCGACCCTTGGACCCATCTAGCCGGGTCCTGAGTCCTCTAAGGATGGTGCGGTTCATGACCTCAGCTCTCCGTTGGTTTGGGGGTGGCCGACAGAGGTGAATCGGTGATGAATGCCTAGCTCATCACAGAAAGCTTTAAATGCTTCATTATTAAATTGGCGGCCGTTGTCGGTGACGAGGGTATGAGGTAGGCCGAAACGGCATATGATCGACTTCCAGAAGAAAGCTTGACCTTACTTTCAGTGATCTTAGCCAGTTCCTCGACCTCGACCCATTTGGTAAAGTAGTCGATGGCGACTAGCAAGAATCTCCGTTGCCCTGAAGCTGGGGGAATGGCCCGAGGATGTCCATTCCCCATTGAGCGAAAGGCCATGGGGCGAGAGCGGGTTCAGCGGGGTAGACGGTTGATGTTGGATGTGCATGGCGCTGGCAACCATCGCATTTCTGAACTATTTGGCCGCATCCTCCCTCATAGTGAGCCAGAAGTATCCCTGACGGAGGCCTTTTGGGCTAAGGATCTGCCCCCCAGATGATTTCCACAGATGCCTTCGTGGATTTCTCTGAGGATGTAGTCGGCGTCGGCGGGTCCTACACACTTGAGCAGGGGGTAGGAGAATGACCTTCTGTATAGACGTCGAGGAGGATGAATTTGGAGGCCCTCCACTTGAGCAAGTCTGGCTTCGTTGCGGTCGTCAGGGAGAGTGCCATCAGTGAGATAGCGGACGTAGGCATCCATCCATGTGGGCTCTTGGGTGAGCGGGAGGACTTCCTCGCTATCCTCTATGCTGGGCCTTTCTAAATATTCAATGTAAGCGTCCCTTGCCATGCCATCGGCAGAGGTAGCCAGACGAGAAAGGATGTCGGCCTTGGCATTCTCACTCCGGGAATGTAACTGATGCTGAAATAAGCTAGTGGGGAGGTCAAGAGCCGAACCTTGCCCAAGTACTGAGTCATAACAGGGTCACGCGCCTCGTACTCTCTTGATTTGCCCGGAGATGAGTTGCGAGTCGTGAAAGCTCTGAGATGCCTTATTCCGAACTCCTGGGCTAGCCTTAATCCGGCCAGCAGGGCTTCGTACTCAGCTTGATTGTTGGTGGCTTCGAATAGAAACCGCAGGGCGCATTCGTCCCTTCTCTATCCGGTCCGGCAAGAATGAGGCCGGCGCCGCTTCCCTGAGAGTTTGATGCGCCATCCACATGAAGGATCCAAGTTTCTCCATCGCCGTTTGGTTCGGGCTCGCACTGTTCCTTGGTAACTCCTCAGTCGTCTCCTCGCCCAAGTGCATTCAACTAGGAAGTCAGCTAAAACTTGGGACTTCAGAGCCGTCGTGCCTGGAAGGAGAGGTCGAACTCTCCTAGCTTGATGGCCCACTTGGCGAGTCGGCCTGAGGTATCCGGACGAGCCAGGATGGCTCGAAGGGGCTGGTCCGTGAGCACCACGATAGGATGGGCTTGAAAGTATGGGCGGAGACGCCGGGCAAAGACTATCAGGGTGAAAATAACTTTCTCTATCTTGGAGTACCTAACTTCTGCGTCATGGAGGACCTTGCTCACATAATAGACGGGTCTTTGGGTTCCATCGGTCGAGACGCACCAAGACTGAGCTAACGGCTTCCGGAGAAGCAGCTAAGTAGAGGAAGAGACTTTCCCCGTCTCTTGGCTTGGATAGGAGCGGGGGGGAAGACAGGAACGCCTTCAACCCGTCGAAGGCTCTCTGGCAGTCGTCTGTCCACTCGAAGCTGTTCACCTTCCGCAAGGCCTTGAAGAAGGGCAAGCATCTCTCGGCCGATTTGGAGAGGAAACGACTTAGAGCCGCTATCCTCCCGTTATCACTGCACTTCCTTCTTGCTGGATGGTGGCCTCATGTCGAGTATGGCGCTGATCTTCTCTGGGTTCGCCTCGATCCCCGCTGGGTCACCATGAAACCCAGGAACTTGCCCGCCGTGACCCCGAAAGCACACTTCTTGGGGTTCAGCTTGACTTGGAAATGACGGAGGTTGTTGAAGGTTTCCTCTAAGTCGGAGACGTGATTGGAGGGCGGGTGCTCTTTGTCAGCATGTCATCCACATAGACTTCCATATTCTGGCCTAGCTGATCTTGGAACACTCTGTTCATCAACCTCTGGTAAGTTGCCCCCACATTCTTGAGGCCAAAAGGCATCACTTTGTAGCAATAAATGCCTTTCTCCGTCACAAAAGATGTGTGCTCTTCGTCGCTGGGGTCCATCCTTATCTGATTATATCCAGAGAAGGCATCCATGAAGCTGAGGAGCTCGTGCCCGGAAGTGGAATCCACCAGCTGATCTATCCTTGGCAGGGGAAAGCTATCTTTTGGACACTCCTTGTTGAGGTCGGTGAAGTCAATGCAAATTCTCCAGCTCCCGCTTGCCTTTCACACCATGACCACATTAGCCAGCCAACTGGGTAGTGTGCCTCCCGGATGTGGCCGGTGCTGAGTAGCTTGTTGACTTCCTCGTCAATAGCCTTTTGCTGATCAGAGCGAAGCTTCTCTTCCTTTGGTGGATTGGACGGTGCCGTGGGTCAATGTTGAGCTTGTGGGTGATCACCTTCGGAGGGATGCCGGGCATATCAGATGCCGACCAAGCGAAGACGTCCGAGTTAGCCCGCAAAAAAGCTAAGAGGTGCTCCCGGTCCTCCGGGGGAAGGAGTCCACCGACGCGGACGGTCTTCACTGGGTCATCTCTAAGGGGGAAGGTTAAGAGGTGCTCGGCTGGTTCTCCTCCCTTCCTGGAGTCCCTGGGGTCGGGTGTTCTAAAGTTGATTCAGCTTCCAAAGGACTTGATGCCGTATGATAACAAGGCAGGACTGGGCTGGTCTCACCGCGCATCTCTCCAACTCCTTCACTAGTGGGGAACTGCACCAGTAAGCGCCGGGTGGAGATAACTGCGTCCAAAAGGTTAAGACCTGGACGCCCGAGAATGGCGTTGTAAGCCAAGGGTACCCTTACGACCAGGAATTTCATGATCACTGTACTCTGGCATGGCAGTGTTCCGGCTGTCACAGGCAAAGATATCTCGCCTTCAACCCTTATTGAATCCCCGGTGAACCCAACCAACAGGGTCGCCACAGCTGAAGGGAGTCTAGAAATAATCCCATCCGAACAAAAGCGTCGTAAGTAAGGATGTCAGCTGAGCTACCACTATCAACTAATATCCTTTTTACAGGGTGCTTGGTGATCGTCATAGAGACGACGACACCTTCATTGTTTACATTTTCAACAACAACAGATCCCCTCCCCAGAGATTACATTATCCGACGCCTCCTCCTCTCTCGGCCGCTTAGATGCAGAGGCCGCTCCCCAAGACACCATTCCGACCGTCCATTCTGTGGGGGTGTTGTCGACTGTGGCCTGAGCGGGTGGGGGCCCCATGAGTGCTGGCAGCAGCTGTGATGCCTTTTGAATATACTTGCCGAGGTAGCCTCGCTGGATGAGCTCCTCGATGGCCCGCTTCAAACTGTAGCAGCTGTCGGTGTTATGGCCATAATCCCGATGGAATCGGCAGTAACGACTTTTGTCGCGGGGAAGACCTTTACTCATGGGAGGAGGACGCTGGAGATAAGGCTCGCCCTCGATCTCCATAAGGATATGGGATCGAGGGGTGAGGAGAGGTGTGAGCTTGCTCTCATCGGGGACGGGGCTTCGACGCATATTGTCAGATCGGCGATGCGGGTCGGACCACCGGTGTCGGGGGGGGTCCACTCGGCTCGGGGTGAGCGGGCTTGTGGTTGGAGCTCTTCGAGGATTCTCGGTGGGTGAAGTCAGCTTCATCCGTGCGGATGTACTTTTGAGCCCGGAGGAGGAGGTCGGAATAGGAACGCGGGGGCTTCTTGTCCAAGGAAAAGGTGAAGCGGGATGGGAGGAGCCCTCGCTTCAGCGCTAGCATTGCCACTGCGTCATCGAGATGGTAAACTTCGAGGGCAGCAGCCTTGAACTGAGACACAAAGTCCCGCAGCGACTCCCCTCCTTCTAGCGCACAGAGAAGAGGTTGTCCGCCACTCTCGGAATCCACCGGCATGCATCGAAATGTGCAGAAAGGCCCTTTCCAGCTCTTGAAAGGAGTCGATGCTGTGGGGGGATAGGCGCGAGTGCCACGCGCGAGCAACCTTCCATAGAGTGGCAGGGAAGGATTTGCAGAGAAGGGCATCCGAAGCGCCTTGGACTTGCATCATTGCTTTATAACTCTCGAGATGATCGAGAGGATCTGTCGTACCATCGTACGGGTCTACCTGGTGGAAGCGGAATCTAGAGGGGCAGGCTCCTCCAATATCCGGCGGGTGTAAGGAGGACGGGTGTCAAACTCTTCCTCCGGTTGATGATTGATTTTCCTGGCGAGCTTATCCAGTCGTCTATTGTACTCGTCCAGGCGCTCCTCCGCCTGGCGGTTGATTGTCGGGGCCCTCCGAGATAGCTCGGAGGAGGAAGAAGAATAAGAAAGTGAAGGAGAAGGATGCGGGAGCCGGGACTTCCGCTTTAGTTCCCCTGATGATGCGGCTCGGGAGGAAATTTACCGAGGCCACAACTAGGGGACCGTGGCCGTTTAGAGGGCTCACGGCGATGCTTCCTAGGGGAAACCTGACGACGACCAGCTTTTTGCTGGGAGAGCCTCCCCTTGCCGACTGCTGACTGGCGGGGGGAGCGGTCTGGTGCTGGGTGGCCACGGACTGCTGCTGCTGGAGTCCATGGACCATAGGGGTGAGAGTTTGGACTTGTTGGGTGAGAGTCGCTAATTGCTCCGTAGTTTTGACAGCTGCATCTGGTGGTGGACGGGTGACGGGAGGATCGGCGGCAGGGGGATCGGCCTCCTGCTGCCTAGCTAGCGGGGGAAGCCCCACTGGACAACTGACAGAAGCGTCCTGAGCTCGCGTCACCACCATGGCTTGGTGAATAAGAGAGGGGGGGAGTAAAATTCATTAATACGTAGCACGGGGAACCCTGAGCTACCTGCTACTTCGCCCGTGATCCCCCTTCCTGGCGCACCAATCTGATGATGCTCGATCACTGGTCCTGAACATCTGGAGAAGGAAGCGAAATGATTAGCGGATCTTCGCTCCACCGAGTTGCCTGCAAAAAGTCACAGGACCGGAGGGATTCTCCGGTGGGACCCTCCGACGCTCAAGTTAGCAATCGAGGTCACAGTTGAGGAAGAGCTCGAGTGAGCTCTTTTTAGATGAAAGTATTCTCAGGGTGAAGGGATTCCCCTCCGAGTGTTGAGATAGCGATTCCTTGAGTTTTTGCTCATACCAGGAATGGTCGGGGCCGACTCGGTGGGCTTGGAGACACCGGGGGCTGAGCAGGGCCGACCAGGAATAGTTGGGGCCGACTCGGTGGGCCTGGAGACGCCGGGGCCAAGCGGGGCCGACCAGGAATGGTCGGGGCTAACTCGGCAGGCTTGGAGATGCCGGGGCCGAGTTGGGCCGACCAGGAATGGTCGGGGCCGACTCGGTGGACCTGGAGATGCCGGGGTCGTGCGGGGCCGACTGGGAATGGTCGGGGCCGACTCGACGGGCTTAGAGATGCCGAAGCTAAGCGGGGCTGACCAGGAATGGTCGGGACTGACTCGGCGGGCTTGGAGATGCCGGGGCCAAGCGGGGCCAACTAGGAATGGTTGGGGCCGACTCGGCAGGCCTGGAGACATCGAGCGGGGCCAACCAGGAATGGTTGGGGCCGACTCAGCGGACTTGGAGATGCCGGGGCCGAGTGGGGCCGACCAAGAATGGTTGGGGCCGACTCGGCGGGCTTGGAGACGCCGGGGCCAAGCGGGGCCAACCAGGAATGGTCGGGGCCGATTCGGCAGGCTTGGAGATGCCAGGGCCGAGCGGGGCCGATCAGGAATGGTCGGAGCCGACTCGGCAGACCTGGAGACGCAAGGGTGCACTAATATTTTGGTTTTGCCAAAATTGCCCTTGTGGCTATGCCAGCCACATCATCTTTCTTGTTATAGCTTGCAGTCTCGAATCTATGTAAGAACATGCAGAAATCGTTCTTAGAGACGTAAGATGCCCCCTTTTCCTTGGATTATTTTATATTTTTCTTTGGGACATTTAGCTTTGGTGATTATGCATTCACAATTTTAGATATGTTGCCGCGAAAATCCGTTCTCTGACTTGGGTGCGCTCTGGTTTCGGATCCGGACGTTGGTCTCGCAGCTTGGGATGGAACCTGCAAGACAGTCTGCACACAGAGGGTGTTTCGGGGGTTGCCCTTTGTGGAGGACCCTTCGATGCCCAAGTCAGTGGAGATTCATAGCAAGCAGATATGAGGAGAAGACTCTCGCATAAGAGCTCCTCTAGATGAGTGTTCTCTTGAGAGCTTTGGGCTCTGATGGAGCTTCAATAGAGTTTTTTTAGTATTAGAGCGGGTGAATGCATGCGTACTTGAGAGATTTGAGGGCTATCATTTTTATAGGCGATCACCTAATTCCTTGGGCGCATTGTAGAGGGAGGTCGGATAGCTGTTGAGATTCGAAATGGATTCGAATTAAGTTTGTTATGCCCTTAAGCCACTTCCGGCATGATTCTCCGTTTGGAATCTTATTTAGTTGTTGTGAATTTGATATCTCCCGTGCTGGATTCTGCAGAGGTATCCGAGTGCTTCGGTCCGGCCGAGGCGAGGGACAACTTGGTTTTTCGAGGCACAGGATGGCTCAGCTTGTCGAGGTATGGGGATAGCTCGGATTGCTGAGGATTGAGGATGGCTCGGTTTGCCGAGGTATGAAGGTGGCTCGGGCTGCTGAGGTATGGGAACATCTCGAGCTGCCGAGGTATGAGAATAGCTCGGTTCATCGAGGCGACCCGGCTCCGCTGAAGGTGATTCGGCTTCGCCGCCTTATGGATATGACAGCTAGCCGACAGGATGTTGGGGTTGAACTCGACCCAATTGTTGATGTGCAGGGGTATTAATGTAATGATAATTTTACCCTCATCATATGCCCCCTACTCCCTTGTCCGAAGTGTAAATTCGGATATAGGGAGTAGAGTTCTAGAATAATCTCATTCAGGGGGATCCGAAGGGGCAGGCAATGATAATCTCATAAATGACAGGCCGCTGTTTCGTCATCATTTTTTGCCACAACACGAGGGAAAATGCCTCGTTTCCAGCAGGCCGCGATTGCGGGAGTCCCACGTGGTGGGGCTCCCGTATTTTTGGCACCCATATTGGAAGTTCTAGCGTCTAGGGCTTTCCTTCTGAAGTGCTATTTAAAGAGGGCTAGGGCGGCATCCTTTCTGCAATGCCTTCTTGTCTCTGCCATAGAAGTTTTTCATTTCTCTCCAAACCCTTTCCGGCTCATTCGTGTTTTGCCTCCCAATTTGCTAATATGAAGGGTCCGAGTGATGTTGCTTCAGAAATAGCCCTTGAGGACCTGGACAGGATCCGCTGTCATTATAGGGTTCCTCGGGACGTGTCCTTATGGGTTTTGAAAGCCGAGCATAGGGTCTCGACGGAGTTAAGCCATAGGGTTTTCTTCTACGAGGAGAGCCTGAGGGCAGGTCTCTGGTTCCCTCTTCACCTGCTAGTGCAGGAGGTGATGAGGTTCTACAACATATGCCCAACAAAGGTGGCCCCGAATAGCTGGTGCAATCTCATCGGGTTCATCTCGATGTGTAGCCGTGTTGGGGTAACTGCAACCCTTCCCATATTCCGAGTCTGCTACAACCTAGTTTCCGAAAGGAGCTCTGAGTGGCCCTATATTGGTCTCCGAAAGTCATTCAAGATGATTTCAAATAATCCATCTTCGATAAAGGAGTGGAAGTCTTGATTTTTTATTGTCGAGGGAAACATTGGTTCAAATTTTTCAGGGGCATGGGCGAGTTACGTGAAAGATCCAAAGGCATGCCCGGAGTTGTCTGAGCAGGAAAAGAGGGATTTGGTAACCCTTCGCAGTGGTTGGGTGCTATCAGCCAGCGCCTTGTTATCAGAGGATACCCTTTTTACCGTCGGGCTTAGCTCCATTAACCCCCAAGGTGAGTCTTTTTTTGCTCTGACAGTCGATATGCCCAGGTGACTCTATTGCCATTCGACTGAATGTCTGTTGTGTTTTCAGCCGAGAGGTCGGCATTCGTAGGCCAAATGAAGAAGGAGCTAGGCAAATGCCACAGGGGCTCCAGCTCTGGGACATGCATAGGTCCGAAAAGAGATCTCATCCCTTTGGGTCTCACCCAAAGGAGTCAAAGAAAGATAATGCTGGCTGCCATTCCTCCACCCCAAAGAGGGGGGAAGCAGAAGCATCGGCCGCGGTCGATGAGCTCTCCCCGCCGGAGGGGGGCATGGTAGCGGAGAAGGAGGGAGTTGTTGGAGGGAGCTTGGAAGGAGCTATTGAAGTTTTCCCCTTCAATTAGTGGTCGTATCAGATAATGCCAGGGAGATGTCATCGGTTCATCCGGCAATCCTCTCGCCCGAGGCTAATCAGCCTCATTTGCTAGACTTTGGCAGCCCCGTAGTGCTGCGTGCTGATGGGGAAGAGGCTCCTGCTTTGATTGAGGTGTTAGAAGAGACAATTGCGGCTACCGAAGTTTGCATGGAGCCACCTGTTGAAGGGCCGATGGAGGCCGAGGGACCTCCTGTCAGAGGATTGTCTCCTATAGCACCAGGGGGTGCCATGGAGGAAACCGAGGTTTGGGTGGAGTCCACTAGGGACGAAGCAATGCTTGGAGAGGAGGAAGAAGAAGAAGAAGAACTACCAAGGGAGGGGGATGCTCGGACCGAGGTTCCTTCCACCGGGGCCGAGGCATCCGAGGTTCTGCAGGCCAGAACTCTAGTGGAGGAGGCCAAACGAATGGTGGTTCCTCATATCAAAGTCCCTCAGGCCGATTCTTCGGCCGTGAGTTCTCTTATTCATGGCCCGGAGGTGGAAGACAAGTTTGCCGCTTTGATGTGGTCTGTATTGCATGCGGGAGAGGGTTCCTCGGTGGATGCGCCTGCTGTAGAGGATATTGTTCGGGCGGCTTTTGGGCGGTTCGGAGCGCCGAAGGATGTCTACTTTCTCTCCGAGATCAGTGGCCCTGCTCTTATGAAGATTGCCTCAAACTATGCTTCCCGAGTGAGTCGTTGTATCAAGGTAACAAATTTTTGCTGGTTGGCTCGACCGCATTTTCTTACTTGTGCTTTTTCCGTAGAATGCCTTAATTATGAGGGCGCTGAGTTGGCGTCTGAATCTGGCCATGGGGCCTGTGCTCAGGCCAGGAGGGAGGCAGCGGGCCTACAGTTAAGGGTGGACTCGACTAGTAGGCTCTCTAGGGCCTTGTCATCCGTCCAGGGGGACCTCGAGAAAATGAGCAAGTCCTATCAGGCTACCGCCGACAGGGCCTCTCGGCTTGAGACTTAAGTCAAAGAGCTCCAGGGCTTTCGTGAGCATCAGACAAGGCCTGTTTGGAGTTATCATAGATCAAGTCCAAGCATGCTGATGAGGTCCACGCTATACGGCAGCATTTTGACGAGCGGTGGGACGAGCTGAAGAATAGCTATGCCGAAGAAAAAGGCAACTGGAGTAAAAGGCTCGATGAGGAGGAGAGCAGGCACCGGCGACAGCAAGATCAGCTCATCGGCCTGAACAGGAGGCTCGCTGAAAGGGAAGATCAGATGAAATGGCAGCATGATCAAATTGCCAAACTGTTGTCCCAGATAGCAACCCAAGAGGGGGGGGGGTGAATTGGGTCTTTTAAAAAATTTAAACTCTTTTGAAGTAAAACCCCCAACTTAAAATAAATCACATATATGCAACAATTAAAATAGAATATGTAATGAGGAGATGAAGAGGAAGAGATAAAGAGTCAAGCACGGCAAACACAGAGATTTTAGTGGTTCGGTGTACCTACACCTACGTCCACTCCCAAGTACCTCTTGGGTCCACAGTATAATCAACCTTGATTACAGCAGAGTTATTTTACAAGATCACAACTCAAACTTGTTATTTTCCCGGGCGCACAATGAACCCAGCTAGTTTTCAAGGTTCACCAGCACAAAACCTTACACACAAGAAACTGCTTGCACAAGGCAATCTGCCTCAACTGATTCAATCACCTGATTGACTCAGTTCATAGAAAAACAAGAATGTTTGATACAACAACTGCTCCTTAAATGAGCAAATAAGATAAGTTAACTATTCAAACAAAGAAATAGAAATGTAAGCCTGATTTGTAGATCTTTGTGGCTTGATTCTTCTCTTCTTTGTTGCTTTTGAATGGATCTTCCTTGAGTATTCTCTTGAAACTCGGAAGAACAAATGAAGAACATGAACTAGGGCTTTCTTGTTTGCTTCTTCAAACTTAGAAATCTCTTCAAAATAAAAGTGTGAAGACTAGGGATTTCTCTCTTTTCTCTTAGGGAATCAATACGATCTTTCCTTTTGATTTTTTCCTTAGATTTTTCTCTTCTTTTTCTTCTCTATTTTTCTTTTTCTCATCTTTCAAATGGTCACATCCCTCATGCTCTTATAGATCCTTCCAAAACTAAGAATAGATGAAAACTATCCATTAGAATCAAAATGAAAGAAAAGTTAGGAACAAATAAGGTAATAGCCGTTGAGATTTAAAATAAAAAGTAAGGTTTAGATGTTCTGACACATCTGAAAGTCATTTCTGACAATCTGGAGTCGGTTCTGACTTTCCTGGGGTCGACTCTAACTTGAAATCCCCAAAATAGCCCGATTTGGAGTCTGCTCTAACTTTTTTGGGGTCGACACATTTTTCTTCTGGAGTCGACTTTAACTCCTCAGGTGTCGACTCTAATTTGAGACCCGAAAAGCCATCTCTCTGTTTTTCTATTGGGGTCAACTCTGCAGGTTCCAGGTGTCGACTCTAATCCGTGCCATTTTCCGGAGTCGACTATGTGATTCTAGGTGTCGACTCTAATGTCTGCAATCTTACCTTGACATTAGAATTAAGCTCCGAACTTGATTTCTCTCAAGATTTTGATCATTTAAACAAGTTATAAACTGAAACACTTAATCAAAATCATTAGTAACTTCATGAGTTATACTCAAATAGTTTGTTTATCATCAAAATTAATAATTGGGTCAACAATCTCCCCCTTTTTATGATGACAAAAACTTTGAGTATATGCATTAGAATTCATAAGCATTGTAAACTTTATCAAGACTTTAAATTTGTTCAATTTAAGAAATAAGCCACAGTTTCAAAATAAGCAAAATTGATCAATAATGATCAACATGAACTGTATCAAATAAAAATTACGCTCCCCCTGCATAATATAACTCCCCCTTTCTTTATGCATATTTCTTTTAGATTAAATATATTTAAATTCTCATTCTCTCTCTCCCTTATGCATATACAATTCTTCTTTCTCCCCCTTTTTTGTTATCAACAAAAAGGTGAAAAACAATTGTATAAAGAATTTTAAAGTGATATTCAAATTCAGAAAAATTGAAGAATAGATATCATTCATTGCAATCATCATTGTATCAAACATTGTATCATTCATTCAAACAGTGTTTCATTACATCAAAATATTGCATTACATCATGTACTAAGATACAAAACAGTAAATGTCCTAAGTACAAGCTATCAAAATAACATAAAAGCTAAATTTTGATTTGACAGGATCTTAAAGGCTAATTGGGATTTGACTTGAGTTGGCTTGGATAGACATCAATATAGGAAGTAGAAGGTCAATCAAGTATGTTTGTAGACAATTCTCTTCAGATGACCTATTAATTCCATAATCTCATCTTTCTGTGATCGCTTGAAGCCTTCAAGACATCCCTCAATCTAAGTAACAGCAAAATCTATATCCCTTTTTAGTTGTCCAGTGGCATCAAGGTAAGCTCTAGATCCATCTGCGATCCCTTTCAGCCTTTCAAAAATCTTGTGAAGCTCAGAGGATAGGGTAACCACAGATCTATCCAATGAAGATGCAATCATGTCAAGCTTAGCAGAGAGCTGCCTCATCTCNTTGTAGATCCAAGAGTGGGAGAGGTGATTGAATTTAGGTTTTCCTGCATTTGAATATAGCCAAGTTCAAAATCTGATCATCTTCTCCACTCTTAGATAAACACGGATTCCAAGGTCTCCCACCTTTTCACTTTTTTCATCTTTGAGATCCATAAATTATGGAAAGATATATGTGTGTGTGTATAGAGGAGTAGACTTAGTTATATACATACATACATACATACATACCTCATATATATATATATATATATCTGTGTGTGTGTAAAGAGAGAGGGGTAGATTTGACTATATTTGAATGTAGTCAAATTTGGATTTGGTCATTTTTTCACTCTTAAATTTACATAGTTTATAAATCCTAAAGATGAAAAGATGAAAAAGTTGGTATAATTTTGGAATTCTTATAAATCAAAGAATGAAAAAGATGATCAAATTCTTAAATTGACTATATTTTAATGGAACCAAGTCTCTCTCTCTCTCTCTCTCTCTCTCTCTATATATATATATATATATATATATATATATATATATATGGGGTAGATTATTGTTTAGATTAGGTTAGCTTGGGTTCTATTGGTTGATGAATTCCAATTGTCGTTTTCTTTTTAATGATGCTTACGGTCTAGCTCACCTCAAAGTTAGACAACCAAGAGCTGTATGGTCAAGTCAAGCGGGTTAAAGTTGCGCTGGTTGAAGGTCGAGTCATGCATCTACGGGCGAGGTGGGTTTGAGTCGGTCATGAGATTGAATTGCGGATGGACATGGTCAAAAGATCTCAACCCGTTCTGAACTAGACCTGGCATCGCAACATATGATAAACAAGAAAAAAACCTGAATAATATATATCATCCTAAAACCCAAGGCGTGACACCATATCTATGATCTCTTGAGCGATCTCTTGAGCGAAAGCATCAGTGACAACTTGAAATAAACGCCTACTTACTCACAGGAGATCAGTCTCAAATATATAACTACATTTAAAGGCTGCACGCTAGAAGTCGTCCTAGAAAACCAGATATATATCAATCCAGGTTCTCGAGTTGATGAGGCTATTAATTCGCAGTCATCACTATATACGGTCCTTCTCTACAAAAACATAACATAAGAATGATATTAAAAAGATGTTGTAAGTGAAACTAAAAAAAATTCTTCTCAGGGATTTCTGAGCAGTTCGCATTTGCAGCCGTGTGGGAAACTGAAAAGAGAAGTGCACGGTGCTCAATCAAAATATTAGAGGGACTGAAAACATGATTAAGTAGTAGACGTAGCCGTCTTTAATTTTTGTTGCAACAGGATATGCAGTGAGACCGCTTCAACAAACCAAACAGCCCGAACTCCAATTCCTGCCGGAAATTTCCTCTCAGGGCTCCAACCATCCAAACCAAACTCACCATTACCTTCCCAGCTCTTCTTGCTAGCTGAACCTAAGGAACTGATAGCGTTCTCCACAAGGGAGGAACAAAACAAAAAATAAAAAGAAACGATCGAACGAGCTCAATTTACTTTTTTGAGAAAGACACTACA
Source organism: Calamus simplicifolius (assembly GCA_900491605.1). NCBI lineage: Eukaryota > Viridiplantae > Streptophyta > Magnoliopsida > Arecales > Arecaceae > Calamus > Calamus simplicifolius. The sequence continues at coordinate 68,733 of UESW01003740.1, read as the reverse complement.
TCAGGGAGAAGAAAAGAGCGAGTAAAAGGACGAAAGAGACAGAAAAAGAGAGAGAAGCGAAGGCATGGAGAGGTGTACCGCTGCAGGACTTGACAAGGAACAATTTCAGTTCATCATAGATGCACCAGACGTTTGATTCAACAACCAGAAGAAACTTGATCGCTCTTTGCAGAACTAAAAGAAACTCACAGGATTTCTACAGACTAGCTTAAGATGGCACACATTCCCTCTCTCTCTCTCACGCACTCTCTTTCTCTCTCTCTCACGCACAGAGTTGAAGCAATGCCCTAATCGCCGATGTTGCTTGACAGCTGAAGTCGGCAGATGGGGCAGGTAGCATTCCTCTCGAGCCAGTTGGTGATGCACGCTGGATGGAAGACGTGACTGCAAGGCAGCCACCCAATCGGAGTTCCAGTTACCATGCCCTCTAGGCAGATAGGGCATTCCTGAGTACTTCCTCCCATGAAGGTATCGACAGTCAGATGATGTGCAATCGCAGCAGGAGTTAAACCCCTCTGCAATCCGACTGCCTCCAGAAACGGAGCCAACGGCTGGCCGATGGGCTGAGTCAGCAACGTGTCCAAGGGAACAAATTCCTCAGGATCCTCTGGAGGAATCCCCACCAGAACGATATCTCCGATCCCAGCGATCACCTCGGCTTCTCCCACCACTCCTTCCGGCACCGGGGGATCCACCTCGGCTACTCCCACCACTCCTTCCGGCGCCGGGAGATCCACATCGGCGCCCCCGATCACCTCCTCTGGAGCCGTGGGGTGCCCCTCGGCATCCCCCATCACCCCCTCCGCCGCCGCGGGTTCCACATCAGCTCCACCCACCACTGGATCCGCCTCCGCTTCCCCGGCTGCCTCATCCATCTCTGCCGCGTATGAGCCCCCGTCGTCGTCGCCGTCAGCGCCATCGTCGTAGTCGTCATCGTAAATCCAGTTGATTGATATGTCGAGATCGATGACCATCGACACCGCCCGGGGATGCAGGGCAGCAGCATTCACGGCTGAGCCCCGGGCTTGATTAGTGATGACGCTGATGAAGTAGTCCTGCACGACAACGGGCATGTAGGGGACGTTCCGAATGTGGGCGAACATGTTCTGCGCCGCCACCGTCTGCTCAAAGGACCAGAAAGTCTGAAGGTCCTCGAGCCAGGACTCATGGACCGGAGGCGTGAGGAGCTCCTCGTTCGGCACATTGGGTGGGGCGCCGATCAGGATGGAACCAATCTGGTGGTCGAACGTGACTTGTGCGCGGCCGACGAGCTGAGGGTCCGTGGCAGTGGGCATCGACTGCACGGATATGTCGACGCGGCCTTGGCCCCCTTCCCAGTGGTTGTTGTCCCCTTCCCAGTGGCAGTAGAAGGATCTCTGGACTGGCTGCCAAGGGTCCATGGTGACAGTGTGAGCGGGAGGGTGGTGGAGAAAGGGGTGCAGGGGTGGAAGACTTTTATATGAGAGGCAGGAAAAATGGGCTTGTAATTGGCAACGAGGGATGAAGAAAGGAGGGAAACGACAAGGTCATGATGGTTCTTGTCATACTCCAGACCCATAAGTGAATCTAGAGGTGGCAATCTGCCATATGTCAAACATGCAAGGTATTCAAAAACATACTAAATTTTAGCACATTTATAAAATAATTTTAAAAGCATAGTCCTGTAATAATTCTGAAATATGCAATATAATCAAATTCATATATATATATATATATATATCAATTTTATCTATGTCCCATGGTCCTACACTATACCTACCCTACTACCTACTTTTAAATGTTTCCTATCAAATATGAAAGATCATTATAAAATATATCTAACAATTTATCACATAAGAGAATCGAAATTCTCAACGAAAGAGATCGACCTCAATAACGCGTAAATCGGAGAAAAACCACGAATTAATAAATAATGTATTAGTAGTTCCTCCACGATCGATATAGTGTGTCAGTTGAAGTGGCTTTGAACAACTCATTACTTTTGTCCTTCTCACCACACCGGCTGTTGCGTCGTCCTCCCCCTTTCCTCCTGTACCTTGCGAAAGAGGTCATCCGAAAGAGGTGAAGAGCTAGCTCTACTCTTCTGCGAGCCTTTCCGGGTCTCGAGAACTCATCGTCACCTTTGTTTCTCGTTCCTTCTGACTAGCCCTTGCGTTTCCCCTCCTCCTTTCTCATCCCTCGTTGCCCAAGTCCATTTTTCATTCTTTTCTCTGATAAAAATCTTCCTCCCTACACCCCAGTTTCTCGACCACCACCGCTCCACACTGTTGCCATGCCCTTTGCACTCAGTCCAAACATCCTGACAACCAGTGGGAAGGGGGCGAAGGCCACGTCGACATATCGTCGGCCGCGCTCAAGTCGTGTTCCAACCATCAGATTTCGCTCCGTCCTGGTTGGCGGCCTATGTGCCGAACGCCTCACCCCTTGTGTCCCGATCGAGCTCTAGAGGACCACCTTTCCTGATCTGGGGCGATGACAGGGGCGCCCACATTCGGATCGTCCCCTGACACCCCATGGCTTCGTCAGGACCTTCCCAACAACATCACAATCAAGCCCCCGCCGCCGTGTGCGTTGCCCTGACCCGGGCGGTCGATGGGTCGATCATAACACATCCACTGGACTTACGATACGACTACGACGAGGGACGGCGACGACGACGACGACGGCGACGGACGACAGACAGACGACGGCACGGGACGACGACACCTGGCCTGGGACGACAGATGGTGAAGCCTCCTTTCTTGACAGAGTGCTAAGGATTGCAGAGTTTAACTCCTGAGCGATTGCTTCATCTGACTGATCGATACCCATGGGAGGAAGTCCACAAGAATGCCCTATCTGCCTAGCCTGGAACTCAGGTCGGGTATGCAGGCACGTCTTCCATCCAGCGTGCTATCATGGCATATATCGTAACCTATCACATCACACCCTACAACTGAGCATTTGTTTAAGAATGGACCGCATCGTATGTCTCAACTCTCAACCAGAATCGACCTCATTCCTTTCTCCTCTACGCGTAAATCGGAGAAAAACCACGAATTAATAAATAATGTATTAGTAGCGCTTCCTCCACGTTGCATCGATCGTATAGTGTGTCAGTTGAAGTGGCTTTGAACAACTCATTACTTTTGTCCTTCTCACCACACCGGCTGTTGCGTCGTCCTCCCCCTTTCCTCCTGTACCTTGCGAAAGAGGTCATCCGAAAGAGGTGAAGAGCTAGCTCTACTCGCGAGCAGAACTCATCGTCAACTAGCCCTTGCGTGTTGCTAATACCAAGGGACGCTCACACTGTCCATGGACCCTTGGTCGTGGGAAGGGGGCGAAGGCCAACGTCGTCAAGTCGTGTTCGAACCCTATGTGCCGAACGTCCTCACCCCTCTGTCCATGAGTCCTGGCTCGAGGACCTTGAGAATTTCTGGTCCTTTGAGGAGATGGTGGCGGCGCAGAACATGTTCGCCCACATTCGGATCGTCCCCTACATGCCCATCTTCGTGCAGGACTACTTCATCAACAACATCACCAATCAAGCCCGGGGTGCCGCCGTGACTGCGGCTGCCCTGAATAACCGGGCGGTGTCGATGGTCGTCGATCTCAACACATCAGTCAACTGGATTTACGATGACGGCTACGACTACGACTACGACGGCGACGGCGACGACGACGCGACGACGACGGCGACGACAACGACGACGGGGCCTCATGCTTGGCTGAGATGGATGAGTTGGCTCCGTTTCTTGAAGCAATCGGATTGCAGAGGGGTTTAACTCCTGCTGCGATTGCACATCATCTGACTGTCGATACGTTCATGGGAGGAAGTCCACAAGAATGCCCTATCTGCCTAGAGGGTATGGTAACTGGAACTCAGGTCGGGTGGCTGCCTTGCAGGCACGTCTTCCATCCAGCGTGCATCACCAGCTGGCTCGAGAGGAGTGCTACCTGCCCCATCTGCCGACTTCAGCTGTCAAACAACATCGGCGATTAGCTAGGGCGTCACTTCAACTCGATCTCTGTGTGTGCGTGCGTGCGTGTGTATTTGTGTACGTGCGAGAGAGAATGTTTGTTTGTTTGTGAGAGAGAGTGAGTGAGATAGAGAGAGGGAACGCTGCACCTTAAGCTAGTCTGTAGAAATCCTGTGAGTTTCTTTTAGCTGTGTAAAGAGTGTGCAAGTGTCTTCTGGTTGTTGAATCAAACGTCGGGTGCATCTGTGATGAATTGAAATTGCGTTTGAGAATTAATTTCAAAAATTTAAAACTTTTTACAAAATTAACTAAGAAGACTTTTTGTATCCGGACTCTTGAAGCTCTACAACTTTTCATATTTACGAGTGATTTATGTATTTATGGTATGCTTTAAAATTCTTAGATATGTTATTTAGTATTTTATGCATAAGATTAAATGGAAGACTTTTAAATATTCTTAACTTCTCTATAAATTGAGGCTATTTGTTCCATTTTAAGCACAAGAGATCCAGCAAAGCCTCTCAACTATTATAAGAAATTTTTTTTTCATATTAAAAAAAAGTTTATTCAATCCTTATACTTTCACCACTATTTCAATGCATAAAACTTATCAATGGTATTGAGCTTCACTATCAGAAATCAGCCTTTCACTAAGGGATATTACTAAAGGATATGTCCATCAGAAAATTACTAAGGGATTAGAAAGGGATTTTCAAGAGATTTTAAATTACATTCAAAATCTAGTTTTGGTAAGGAATCTCTAAGGAATTTGCTAGGGATATATTTTTCTTGATAAATTCTTTGAAAATCCCTTAGTTATTTGCAAGCGATCAAAGAGTGATTATTTAAAAAAAAATTATCAAGGGATATATAAGAAAAGTTTGATCCCTTAAATATTTACTAAGGGGTAAATCCCTTGGTGTTGGTAAGATATTTTTAAAAATAAAAAAAAATGATATTAGAAAGGAATTTTTTCTTATAAATCTCTTAGTGATTTTAAAATATTATACCAAGCATATGTCATTTACTGATTCTCTCACTAGTATAAAAATAAAAGTTATAAGTAAATTAATATTATATAATAAATTTTAATAATCAATTTGAATTTATGCTTGAAAGATCGACCATGGAAGCTATTTATTTATTAAGAAGAATGATGGAGAGATACAGAGAAAAAAAAGACCTTCATATGGTATTAATTGAATTAGAGAAAGCATATGATAGAGTACCTAGAGAAATAATATGGTGAGTTTTAAAGAAAAAAAGAGTTACTAAAAGATACATAGAATTGATAAAAAGATATGTATGATAAAGCAATAACTATTGTTAAAACAACAATAGGAGAAATTAGTGAGTTTTTAATTACTGTAGGTTTACATCAAGGATCTGTCTTAAGTCCATATCTTTTTGTATTAGTTATAGATGAATTAACCAAATATATTTAAAATGATATCCCATGATGTATGTTATTTACAGATGATATATTATTAATTGATGAAACTAAATCTGGAGTAAATGCTAAGCTAAAGATTTGGAGAGAGGCTTTAAAATGTAAAGGTTTTAAGATTAGTAGAACTAAAACTGAATATATAAAATATAATTTTAGTGAGAGTAAAAATACAAATGAAGAATTAGTGAAGATTGCAAGCCAAAAGATAGCAAGAAGTAAAAAATTTAGGTATTTAGGATCAATTATCTAGCAAGAATGTGAAATAGGTAAAGATGTAAATCATAGAGTTAAAGCAGGATGTATTAAGTGAAGGAGTGCTTTGGGGGTATTTTATGATTGGCGCATCCCATTAAAATTGAAAGAAAAAATTTATAAAACTACTATTAGGCCAACTATGCTATATGGAACAGAGAGTTGGGCAATACTAAAACATATGTGAATAAATTAAGTGTAACAGAAATGCGTATGTTAAGATGGATATGTGGTAAAACTTTAAAAGATAGAATTAGAAATAAACATATAAAAAAATGATAGAAGTAGCCCCAATTAAAGATAAAATGAGAATAAATTAATTATAGTGGTTTGGACAAATACAACGTAGATCTTTAAATGCTTTAGTTAGAAAGAGTGATCTTTTAACAATTTATGATAAGGATAGAGGTAGAGGTATACCTAAACTAATATGGACAGAAATAATTAAAAAATATATAACTATTTATAATTTAAATATTGACTTGGTTCTGAATAGAGCATAGTGGAGAAAGCAGATTCATGTAGCTAACCCCATATAGTTGGGAAAAGGCTTAGATGAGTTGAGTTGTACTAAATTTTAATACTATTAATTAAACAAATTTTTTTTTTCATTTCTTTCTATCTCTAACTCATTTAAATCTTATCAAAACCATAGGCTTACACCCTTTGTTGCTAATAATAAAAATTAACATAGCGGTAATGGGCTAGCCTTTGAACCCTTTGGTCACAGGTTTAAACGATTGCTTTCATGCCTTTATTAAGTGGTTGAACAGCAAGATTTTCTCGCTAAAGAAATACCCTAGGCTTTCATCCTTTGTTGCTCGTTCCGTAATCAGTTGATCGTGAGTTCAAATCATGGAGACCATAAATTCCTTACAAATCATTCAGTTAGTCAATTTTTAACAAGAAAAATTCCCTCGATGAATCCCTTGGTAATCATCGAGGGATTTTTTAGTGCATTTTGGTTAGTGAATCCCTTGAAAAGTGAAACTCTTCATCAAAAATTTTTTGACTTTCACTAAGAAATTTTGTTCCTCGCTAAAAGGTTAATTTCTGGTAGTGCTTTATCAAAAATCCTCTCCAACTTAAAAAAACCAATCTTCTTTTATTATCCATGGCCACCAACAACAACACTACACTGTTTAGCTATTCCCAAAATTCAGTTCCAATATTTGATGGTGAATATTACAAATATTGGAGCATTTAGATGCAGACAACCTTTATGTCGCAAGACTTGTGGGATTTAGTTGGAGATGGTTTTGAAGAAGAAGGAGAGGCACAACTTCAACAAAGATGAGTCAAACAGAAAGATGCAAAAGCTTTGCAACTTATTCACCAAGGAGTAAGTAAAATCATCTTTGCTAGAATTATGAATGCCACAAAATCAAAAGATGCATGGGAAATATTGAAAAAGGAGTATGAAGGTTCAAGCAAAGCCCACCTCCATTAGTTTGCAATCACTATGGAGAAACTTTGATAACTTAGAAATGAAAGAAAGTGAAAACATTCAACATTTTTTCTCCAAAGTAGTGGAAATTATTAGCCAAATTAGAAGCCCTGGTGATGAGATTCAAGAAAAAAGAAAAGTTGAAAAGATTTTAAGATGTTTGCCTCCAAAATTTGATCATATAGCTGCAGCAATGAAAGAATTCAAAAATTTATCAACTCTTACTTTTCATGAGTTAATGGGGTCTCTTAAGGCACATGAGCAAAGGATCAATAGGCACTCAAACTTTTCCTTCAATCAAGCTTTTCAAACATAACCCAATATGGCTAAAGAAAAAAGTTTGAAGGCAGAATAAGAAAAAGGAAGAGGCTTATTTCAAAAAAGGAGTCAGAATGCCAACCAAAGAGGAAGAGGCAAGAGAAATTTTTAGCACAGAAACTCTAGTGGTAATTCTGACTCAAACTCTACATGTTTTATTTGCAAAAGATTTGGACATGAAGCTAAAAATTGCCACTTTCGATGCACCAAATGTTGAGTTCCTAATCATTCACAAAAAGATTACTGTTATAAAAATAAAAATGAAAAGAATGAAGCAAATTTTTCAAAGAAAAATCAAGAAGATCAATTATTTTCTTGCATGAAAGTTAAAGTAGATTCACCTCAATTTTGGTATCTAAATAGTGGTTGTAGCAACCATATGACATGAAACAAAGAGGTCTTTAAGTAATTCAATGAGGATATTTATTGTCAAGTCAAGCTTGGTGATGTAAACATACAAAAGGTTGAAGGAAGAGGAATCGTGGCAGTCTATACAATAGAAGGTAATAAAAAACTTATTCATGATGTCTTATATGTGCCTAAATTAACTCAAAACCTCCTTAGTGTTGGGCAATTGCTACAAAAAGGATACCCTTTGAATTTTGGTAATGATGAATTCAGAAATTTTGATTAAAAGACAAAATTCACTATGTCCAAAATTAAAATGACTCAAAATAAAGTTTTTCCTCTATGTACGGCACTAAGTGAGAAATTTATTTTTCAATGCAAAGTGAAAGAAGATTCTCATTTATGACATTTACAATTCAGTCACTTGAGTTATAAAGGTCTAAATATCTTGAAAAACAAGAATATGGTGATTGGCTTAGCCAAAATTGCTAAGGAGGATAAAGTTTTTGATGAGTGTATCTATGGTAAAACACATAGATTACCATTTTTGAAAGCTACTTGGAGAGCTTCTGCTCCTCTTGAATTGATTCATGCAGATATTCTTGGGCCAACTAGAACACCATATCTTAGTAATAAGAGATATTTCTTATTATTTGTGGATGATTATACTAGATTATTTGGTTATATTTTTTTAAACAAAAATGAGAAGCATTCTTAGTTTTTCTTCAATTTATGTCATATGCGGAGAGACAAAATGGGCAGCAAATACAAATGTTAAGAAATGATATGGAGGTGAATTCATTTATAAGCAAACTTGGGATTATTATGAGGAGAAAGGTATAAGAGGACAACTCACCATTTGGTATATCCCACAGCAAAATGGCATTGTGGAAAAAAAAATAGAGCAATTGTTGAAATGGTGAGAAGTATGCTGAAAAGAAAGGGACTCCCAAACAAATTCTCAGCTGAAACTATCAACACAGCTGTTTACATCTTAAACCGCTCTCAAACTAAAGCAATTCTCAACAAAACTCCATAAAAAGCTTAATATGATCAGAAGCCCCAGGTAAATTTTCTTAAATTCTTTGGCTATATTGCTTATTCTCTTAGTGCAGTACAAGAAAGAGAAAAAAATTGGTAAAAAAGGAGAAAAGTTCATCTTTCTTGGCTATAGCAATGAATCCTAAGGATACAGACTTTTTAATCCTATCATAAATAAATTGGTGATTTCTCAAGATGTTGTGTTTGATGAGATGTCAAATGGAATTGGGATGAAAGTCTTAAAAATAGGCCAAAGATGAATGAACCTGAACAAAATCAAGATAATGATAGTACGGGCTCTGTTCCAACTAATTTTCCAAGTCCAAGTTCTTCTATTGCAAACACAACAAATTTTGAAACTCCATCAAGGAAGGTATGCTCTTTAAGAGAAATTTATGAATCATGTGATATGGCTTTTTTCTCTTATGAGCCATAGATTTTCGAAGAAGAAATAAAGGAAGATAAATGGAGAAAAGCAATGGATGATGAGATTGCAATCATAGAGAAAAATCATACATGAGATTTGGTGGACTTACCCAAAGAAAAAGACATCATGGGCTTAAAAAGGATTTACAAGACTAAATTTAATGAAGATGGCACAATTTATAAGCATAAAACTCGTTTGGTGGCAAAAGAATACTCACAACAACCTGGTATTGATTTCAATGAAACTTTTGCTCTTACGGTATGAACGGAAACAATTAGAATGATTCTTGCTTTGGTAGGACAACTTGAATTGCAGGTATTTCAACTTGATGTTAAGTTGACTTTTTTAAATGGAGAATTAGAAGAAGTGTCCGTAGAAAAGCCTAAAGGTTACTTGAAGAGAGTTGCAGAAAATAAAGTTTATCGATTATGAAAAGCTTTAGATGGATTAAAGCAAACACCTCATGCATGGAATAGTAAGATAGACAACTATCTTCTTCAATGTGGATTCCAAAGAAGTTCAAATGAGCCATCTTTATGTGTGAAGCATGAAAGTAATAATTTTTTAATTATTTTCCTTTATATGGATGATTTAATCGACACAGGCACATATACAAAAATGGTGGATGAGTTTAAGCAGGCCATGATGAAAGAATATGATATTACAAATTTAGGGATTATGAAAAACTCTCTATGTGTATGTGCATATGCGCGCGTGCGTGCGTTTGTGTGAGAGAATGTATGTGTGTGTTTGTGTGCATGCGTGTGAGAGAGAATGTCAGCTTGTCTCTTTGTATGTAAGAGAGAGAGAGATGGCATGTGTACGGTCTTAAGCTAGTCTGTAGAAATCTTGTGAGTATCCTTGAGTTGTGTAAAGAGTGTGCAAGTTTCTTCTAGTTGTTGAATCAAACGTCTACTACATTTGTGATGAACTAAAATTGTTCCTTGTCAGTCTTGTAGCGGTACACCTCCATGCTTCGCTTCTCTCTCTTTTCTGTCTCTTTCATCCATTTTACTCACTCTTTTATTTTCCCTGATGTTGTGTCCTCTTTCATTGTCTCAAAAAAAGTAAATTGAGCTCGTTTGACCATTTTCTTTTTCCTTTTTCAACCCTTTTTCTTTTATCCCTCCCTTATGGAGACGATGCCAATCAATTTTTTAGGTTTAGCTAGCTAGAGGAGTGGGAAAGGTAATGATTCGGCAATGTTTTGCTTTGTCATTTTACCAATGGTATATTTGTTTTGCATGGTTGGCACCCTGAAAAGAAATTTCTAGTAGGAATTAGAGTTCAGGTTGTCTGGTTCGTTGAAGTGTCCTAGTGCATCCCTTGCATCTAAAAAGATGGCTTTAGGATGAGCCAAATTTACTGAAATCATGCTTTCAATTTCATTACTGTTTTGGTTGAACACCTTCCACTTCACATTTTTGGCCTGCTGCTGGCTTGCACATTACTAATTAACAAAGCCACAAATACAAATCGTTCAGAAGTAGCACTTTGAGAAAAATATTTTTTTAATATTATTTATTTTATCTTTTGAATAAGAGGTCATTAAATAATAATAAATGCTAAAAACTTTATTAAATGGAGTAGTTTTTTAATATTATTTTGTTTTATCTTTTGAATAGAAGGTTCTTAGATATTATTTTTGTAAGAAAAATTTGCAAAAAATAATTTTTTGATAGGAAAGGAAAAGAATATAGAAAAATAAATACTATCATCTTCATGAAATTTATTTTTTAATAGAAAAATGTATGAACCACAAATAATTTTTTCTCTATCTTTCAACCAAACATGCCCTCAAATGACCCCTTAGCTAGGTATGATTTGATTGTGTTGGCAGTATGACGGCATTAGTATGAAAAGAAAAGGAGCATAAATGTAATAATTAAGATCTCACCTAAAAGGTATAGATCTTTACTAGAAGGATCTTTAGATAATAGATTCCCAACATTCAAAATATTATTAAGAATATTGGCTGGCATCAAGATAATATATTAGACTAATTGCTTCAAAAGCTTTCTAGGATATTTGTTAAATATTTGTTGGGTGTGTGATTTTTTCAATACTCTTTTCTATTCATGACAAAAGGGCTTATATATATATATATATATATAGCAATGAACTACAAAAAGAATAATATCCTTATCCATGAACTTTTAACACATTAAATTCGAAACAAGATCGGATTTGGCCAAGATCGCTCTGTCCAACTACTATGGAGTATATTGGCTTAATAAATTTTACTCATTTTATTATCAAATAAAATATATCAACAGATTACTCTTGCTTTTTTTCTTAAAATAGAAGAAAAATATGGAAAGTAGTTTCAAAATAATTGGCAACCACTCACTAATCTATTGATTCTAAGTGTAAATAATAAACAAAAAATTTAACATGATAACATGTTTGAATGTCAACAAACAAACTAAAGGTGCTATCCATAACCCTATAAGAAAAATAAAAAAATTATAATAACTTTGCAACATCCTAGATATCTCTCAACCATCCAAATTAATATGGCAAGTGTAAATACTTAATGTTGGATACTTTGAGAAAGGCACCATATTCATACTTCTTATTACTTCCAAACTTTGATTCTTATCTCTTTGTCTTGGCTATCTAAAGGCTGTATTATTTCATCTCTTTCTAAGTACACCGGCTGACTAAGAGAAGATTAGGGTCTGGGTATTATATCCTAGAGGTAGGTTTCCATATAACTACATGCATTTTGGTTATAACCTAAGCAAAGAGAATATTAGCCTTAAGATAGTATTTTGGCATGCCTTGCATATGTTGAACTTAAGGGTTTAATAATACATATTTTGATGATAATAAAAATATTAATTGAAGGACTAATGCAGAACTTGAGTTTGTGATGCACGGTAAGATAGGTACCAAATTGGAACAAATTAAGACATGAGCAAAAGATCATCCAACACATATTTAAACTCAAGTTGCATGCAAGAAATTCAAGTTGGAAAAGAATAATGAAAGATTAAGTAACATAACTCAAGAGTGTCCAACATAATAGTTTACATATTGTAATTTTATTTTTCTTAGGAACTCATTATGAAACTTAATAAGAGAATTAGTATACAAGTCTCAAACCCCTTAAAATGAATTAGATTAAGTTTTGGATCAAAAACTAATAGTGAAAATCCAAAATTAGAAGTAGACAATCAATTAGACCTAAGAACGATCGATCAAACTTGACTGTGGTAGAGAACTTCTTAAAAGCAGCACTCTATCTGATCTAGCGGTCGACCACTATAAACTAGGGTGATCAACCAAGCTAGGCCTAACACTCAGTCAGTCCTAGCTTAGCGGTCGACTGCTAAGCCTTTAACAACCCAATAGTTATATTTTTATTTGACCATTCGAGTTGCCCTTGAGCCTTAATGCACATATTCTTTACATTCCTATAAAATAAGAACTTTTGGACTGGTTTGGAGGCTGAAAAATCTTTGTGAAAAGGGGTTCTAATCTTAGCATGCTTACTTCTTCCTCTCTTAAGTTTTGAGTATAATTTATACATCCACATTCTTGCAAAATGTTGTTCTTGTTGGCCCAGATGGCAACCCAAGAGGGGGGTAAATTGGGTTCTTTAAAAAATTTACAATTAAAACTAATTCCACAAGATAAATGTGCACAATTGAAGTAATTCTATGAATGCTGAGCACAATATAAAAGGAGAGAGAGAGAGAGATAAGCACGACAAACATAAAGGGTTTATAGTGGTTCGGTGTTAGCTATACATTCACTCCCAAGCAACTCTTGGTACCACACTTTAATCACCCTAATTACAGCTGAGTTATTTTGCAAGATCACAACCAAAACTTATTGTTTTACAACGGGATCACAACGAACCCAGCCGGTTTTCATAGGTTCACCAGCACAAAACCTAACACAAGCTAATTTTAGCTTGCCCGAGGTCAACTACCTCAACTAATTCAATCCCCTTGATTGAATCAGAAAACAAATAACTCAAATAGATGTTTACAATAATTTAAAAGGTCCTTAAATGAGCAAATAAATAACATGAGTAAAATGAGAATAGAAAAGCCTGATTTGAAGCAATTTGATGTTGAGCTTTTCTTCTTTTCCTCTCCTCTTCTGAATGATTTTTCAAAGCTTGAACGTGAGCACTTGAAGGAAGCTCGGTGAAGAGAAGGTTGAAGAACTAGGGCTCTTGCTTTTCTTCTTCAAATCGATCTTGGAAGGCTTTTGGATTTCTCTTCTATCTCTTTCCAACAGTTAGGCTTGGACACAGAGATTTTCCTTTTTGAAATTTCTCTCTTTTCCTCTTTTTCAATTTTCTTCTCTTCTATTTTGAACGGTCCGAATCCATTTTTTATAATTTCTCTTAACCCATGTTTTTGATGCAAACAAGCCGTTGAGAGTACTTGGATTAGTTCCACATGCAAAGGAATAGAGCAGTTGAATAGTAGGTGAAGAAATATGACCGTTGGAGCTATTCTGACAAATCTGAAAATTGACTCTAACAGGTTGGAGTCGGCTCCAATTTTTCAAGGTGTCGGCTCTAAGTCAGGTTTTTAAAAATAGTAAGAAAAAGTTCGTCGTGGAGTCGGCTCTGGAATTCTATGGAGTCAACACATCGCGAGCTGGAGTCGGCTCTAATTTTCTGGGTGTCGGCTCTAACAGTATTCTAAAAAATATAGTCTCTATTCTCAGGTTAGAGTCGGCTCTAATTCTACAGGTGTCGACTCAAAATTCTGAAGCAGAAAAATAGTTCACTGTATCTCAGGTTAGAGTCGGCTCTAATTTTTTGGGTGTCGACTCTAAACCGTGCCGAAAGTATCAAACAGTTCCGATACGCTCTGGAGTCGGCTCTAGTGACTTTGGGTGTCGGTTCTAAACTCTAAACTTTGACATGTACCATTAAAAACTGATTCAAGCCTATTTTTATACAAAATTTGAATATTTAACCTTTCTAAATTCCTGAAACACTTATCAATTTCATTAGTATCATAAGGAATATACTCATGGCTTTTGTTAATCATCAAAATCAACAAATGGGTCAACAATCTTTTCCTTTTTTATGATGACAAAAAAATTGAGTATATGCATAATCAATTAATGCATAATTATCAAAATAAGTAAATTCATAGTTATATATATATGAATTTTAAGAGCTTTAAACAAAAGTAATTCAAATGTATCATTCAAATAGAATCTTCAAAAGAGATTTTAGTAATAATAAGCTCACAATTAAGCTCCCCCTGAGTGAGGTAGCTCCCCATATGCATGTGCATGCTATTTTAAGTTCATTTAAGTTCTCATAATTAAGCTCCATGCATATACATACACTCTTTCTCTCCATGCATATTTTAAGTTCATTTAAGTTCCATTAAACATTTAAGTTCCATGCATATACATACACTCTTTCTCCCCCTTTTTTGTTATCAACAAAAAGGTTAAGAAGAGGGTAGATATTGCTTAAATCAAAATCAATGCAAGAACTGAATAACTCAAAATTCAAAATGCAAATATCAAGATTGATTTCATATAATATTCATTGAGTACAAAATGTCAAACAAGTCAAGACAAAATAGTTATATCAAAATACATCATTACATCAAAATGATATCATTTGTCCTAGTTACAAACTAAAAATCTAAAGAAAGCTTGAATTTGACTAGATTAGAGAAGTGTTCAATTGGCTTGGCTTAGAAAATGGATCATCTCAAAATCTTCTTAAGTTCAGCTAAGATCTGCCTCATTCCTTTTTCTTGAATCTTCATAAAGTCATTCAACATTTTCTCAACTAATAAAGCAGCAGATGTCACTTTCTGTTGAAATTCAGCATTACATCTAGAGTAAGTATCTAAGTCACCTCCAATGTCCTTGATTTTATCAAATATTAGCTTTAACTCTATCTTTAAGGTATATGAGGATGTACTAAGTGATGACTCAATTTCATTAACTTTTCTTCCAAATAATAGTATAGATGCCTTATCCCCAAAAGTTGACTTTCTACTTCATTCTTAATTTTGACTTCATGATCTGCAAATAAGGCTTTAAGTTGTTCAATCTGCCTCTCAAAAAATTTAGAAGAAACTTGAACAAAGGTTATAGGTGCTGGTGCTGCTGGGGGTGCTGAACTGCTCGGTCCTAGTGAAGAGTGCCTCATAGATGGTCATGCCTCTGAGGGACCACAGACTGCAGTCTTAGCATCAGCTGCCCTTTCATCTACATGCCCTTTCCTTTCTCATTGCCCATTTACTTTTATAAATCCCATACGGTGTAGAGTAGCACTGTTGTAGTAATCCGTATGCCTTAGTTTCTTCATAGGCTCATTATCCAAAATGTTTACTCCTTGACTTTGAAAGGCCAAAGTCAATATCATTCCATAAGGCAAGGTTGATCTCTTCTTGCTACTTGCCTCAGCCATATAACCAATCATCATACCGGCTAAATTTATGGGCTGACCAGTAACAACACAATCCATAACAACAATGTCTCTTTCAGACACATACTCAAATCTCTCACTTTTAGGAAATAAAATTCTACTGCAAATATTGTGTAATAGTCTCAATTCCAAGGGTAATTGGTTTGCCCTAATTTCTTCAAAATCTGTCATGTCCTTTCCAAGAATTCTAGATAAAGCTTCTCCTCTTTCACTGTGAGAATCAGCTATCATACCAATAACCAAATTTCTAATAAAATTTCCAAAATTTTTGAAGCTAGGTGAATCCTTGTTTCCCTAACATAGCTAATGATTCCTCCATCTCCTCTTGTCAAATTGTGATAAAAATCTTTCACTAATCCTGGGTAGGTAGGGACGTCTAAGGAATATACCTTTTCCCAACCCATATCCTTAAGTTGCTTCCCTAATGTGAACCCTTCTGAATCAAAGAAGCCGAAATCGACCTTCCTTTCCATGGTGATGGCTTTTCTGGCTAGGAGATTGATTTGGAGTGAAGGTGGAGTGGGAATCAAGCTTGGAGTTGAGGATGAGGAGGTGGAAGACGAACTCGATGATGGCTGTCTCGCCGGACGCCTTGCTGTCCTCCTCCCGGTCGTACTGGTCACTCCAATGGCTGATGCACGGCGTTTGGGTGTCATTAGATGTCAAGAGAGGATGAATTTGTGGGATTTTAGGTTTTGGGACAAATGGAGAAGGATTTGGAAAGGATTGGAGTCAAGTAGAAATGAAAAGGTATCGACTCTACCCGAGAAAAGTCAAAACGAGACTACATGGTGTCGGCTCCCGCAAAGCAAGGTGTCGACTCTAAATCATTAACACAATCAGCATCCGAAATAAAGTCGGCTCCGTAATAGCAGGTGTCGGCTCCAAAAACACAGACAGAGAGCATATAAAATTAGAGTCGACTCCAACATCAGTGGTGTCGGCTCCAAGACAGTTTCAGTGAAAAATGAGAGTTTCAAAGAATCTAAAACTTGTTAAAATAATAATCAAACTTTGGATAAATCTTCCATAGAATGTGGTAAATCAAGATGTTCAAATATTTAGATAAATTTTTCTTAGAATCATAAGAGAATTTTTAAGAAAATGATTGAATTCTAGATAGTCATTCCTAAGAGATTTAAAATTATTCCAATGGATCACAGACTCCTAATTCTCCTCTAAGATAACAAAGTCTCTCTTCACTTAAGGATTTTGTAAATATATCAGCTAATTGTTCATCAGTACATACATAATCAAGACAAACATCATTATTAGCTACATGTTCTCTAATGAAATAATGTCTTATTTCTATGTGTTTAGTTCTTGAGTGTTGAATGGGATTTTTCGTCAAATTTATTGCACTAGTGTTATCACATCTAATTGGAGTTTTATCAAGTGTTATACCATAATCTTCAAGTTATCGCTTAATCCAAAGAATTTGAGCACAACAACTTTCAGCCGCAATATATTCAGCTTCAGCAGTTGATAATGCAACTGAATTTTGCTTTTTACTAAACCAAGAGATTAAGTTACTACCTAAGAATTGGCATGCACCACTTATGCTTTTTCTATCTAATTTACAACCAGTAAAATCTGAATCAGAATATGCAATCAAATTTAATGTTGAATCTCTAGAGTACTATAATCCTACATTTTTAGTTCCATTTAAATATTTGAGAATTCTTTTTACAGCAATTAAGTGAGATTCTTTAGGTTCAGACTGATATCTAGCACATAAGTATACAACAAACATAATATCAGGTCTACTAGCTATTAAATAAAGTAGAGAATCAATCATACCTCTATAATATTTTTGATCTATTTGCTTACCATCTTCATCTTTATCGAGTTTGCATGAAGGACTCATAAGTATTCCAAGAGGTTTAACTGATTCCATACCAAACTTCTTAAGAATTTCTTTAGTGTACTTTGTTTGGTTGATGAAAATCTCCTCTCTTTCTTGTTTGATTTGAAGTCCAAGGAAGAAGTTAAGTTCTCCCATTATGTTCATCTCAAATTCCCCCTGCATTAACTTTGCAAAATCTTGACAAAGAAGATTGTTAGTAGCACCGAATACTATATCATTTACATAGATTTGTACTACCAATAAGACTTTATTTTTTCTTTTCAAAAATAGGGTTTTATCAATATTTTCTCTTAAAAAATTATTTTTAATTAGAAATTTACTTAGTCTATCATACCAAGTTCTAAGTGCTTGTTTTAAACCATAAAGTGCTTTGTGTAGTTTAAAAACATGATTTAAAAATTCATGATCTTCAAAACTAGGTGGTTGTTCAGCAAAAAACTTTTTATTTATAAAACCATTTAAAAATACACTTTTTATATCCATTTGAAATAAATTAATGTTCATATAACATGAAAATGCAAGTAACAACCTAATGGCCTCTAATCTAGCAACAAGTACAAAGGTTTCATCAAAATCAATTCCTTCCTTCTGATTATATCCTTTTGCAACTAATCTAGCTTTATTTTTAATTACAATGCCATTTTCATCTAATTTATTTCTAAATACCCATTTAGATCCTATAACAGGATGACCTTTGGGTCTATTAACTAGGGTCCATACTTTATTCCTAGTAAATTGATTTAATTTCTCTTGCATAGCTAACATCCAATTACTATCCTTTTTGGCTTCCTCAATTGTCTTAGGTTCTATATGAGATAAAATGCAAGATGATTATTAATATTTCTCATTGATGATCTAGTCTTACACCTTGAGATGGAGCGCTTATGATTAAGTCCTTTGGATGACCATAAGCATATCTCCAATCTCTAGGTAGATCTACATCATTACGAGTAGTATCAATACCATCATCCTTAGGTGAGTCATCATTCTTCGCTTTTAGTTCATGATCTAAAGAAACATCGACATTCAATTTTTCAAGATCTCTTTCAAGCAAATTTGTATCTTCCTCATCATCTATCTTTTCAGAACTTGATGCTAAAGATTCATCAAACACTACATGAATTGACTCTTCTACAATCAGATACTTTTTATTAAATACTCTATAAGCTTTGCTAGAAGTGGAATATCCTAAGAATATACCTTCATCTAATTTTGCATCAAACTTTTAAAGATTGTCTTTACCATTTTTATGATGAAACATCGACAACCAAATGCATGAAAATAACTAATGTTAGGTTTCCTATTATGCCATAGTTCATAGGGAGTTTTCTTAAGGATTGGTCTAATTAAGGCTCTATTTAGGATGTAACATGCTGTGTTTATAGCTTCCGTCCAGAAATATTTTGGGAGTTAGCTTTCACATAGCATGGTACGGGCCATGTCTTTTAGAGTTCTATTTTTTCTTTCTACAACTCTATTTTGTTGAGGTGTTCTAGGTGCTGAGAAGTTATGATGAATGCCATTTTCAATGCAAAAATTTTTAAATAAATATTTTTCAAATTCAGTTTCATGATCACTTCTAAGAGACACTATGGTGGTATTTTTCTCATTTGTGACTTTCTTGAAGAATTTCAGAAATATTGAGAAAGTCTCATCTTTGTGAGCTAAAAATAATACCCAAGTGAATCTAGAGTAATCATCTACTATCACAAGACCATATTTCTTTTCTCTTAGACTAGTGGTTCTAGTAGGTCTAAAAAGGTCCATGTGTAGTAGCTCGAGTGGCGTAGAGATGGAAACAATATTTTTAGATTTGAAAGAATTTCTAGTTTGTTTTCCAAATTAACATGCATCACAATTCTATTATTTTTAAAATCTAATTTTGGAAGTCCTTTAACTAAATCCATTCTAAGCAATTTTAAAATTAAGTGTGTGCTTGCATGACCTAGTCTACGATGCCATAGGCATCCAATCTCATTTACCTTAGCATTATCAACAATTAGGCAATGGTTACTAGTAGACAAATTATCCAAATCAATTAAGTATATATTGCCATTTCTATTTTCAATAAATATAATGCTATTGTCAATGGGATTTGATACAGTGTAGATAGAAGCTTCAAAGGAAACTTTGAAACCTTTATCAAAAAGTTGGCTAATGCTAATTAAATTATGCTTTAATCCATCTACATATAAGATATTTTCAATAAAAGTGGATGGAGTGATTTGAATTTTACCAAAGCCCATGATTTAGCCTTTGTCATTATCTTAAAAAGTTACAACTCCTCCTCTTTTAGCTTCAAGGGTAATGAATTTCTTCTTGTCACTCGTCATGTGTCTTGAGCAGTCGCTATCAAGATACCATTTTCTTTTTGATCATTTGGCCGCAAGATACTCCTGCAAGGCAATCATATCTTTTGTTTAGGTACCCAAGCCTTCTTGGGTCCTTCATGGTTAGTAGCAATAAACACAGTTTCTTTTGGAACCCATATTTTCTTACCTTTATGATTTGAGTTCTTATGAGACATTTTGTAATTACATTCATAAGATTTATGTCCCATTTTGCTACAATGGTAACAAAAATATCATTTTTGATTGGTTTCTTTATGAAAAAATTGTTAATAAATTTTTATTTCATATGTGGTCTATATCATAAACCAGCTTTGTCAAAAATAACCCTTTGATTGTTCAAAAGTATATTAAGCTTTTCTAAGCTATATGTAAATCTATCAACAATATTCCTATATTTTTCAATTTCTTTCTCTAAATTAGGTTTTCAGTAGAAATTGATTCTTTTTCCTTTAGTATGTCTTCCTTTTCAGATTTTACGTTTTCAATTTTAAGTATAAGTTCATTTTTCTTTTTAAGAAGATTTAAGTTTTCAGTTTTCAAAGTTTTATTTTTGGTTCTTAAAATCTTGAAATCACTAACCAATTCATTAAACGCATCATATAGTTCATCAAAAGTAAAATCATCATTGGGGGTTTTAGAATTTACCTCATTTTCATTATTTGCCATGAAGCATATGTTGGCAACCTCTTGTTAATCATCTTCGGATGAAGATTCCTCGCTATCACTCCAAGTTGCAACATACGCCTTCTTCTTTTTTTTGTATCCCTTCTTAAGTTGAGGACATTCGGATCTGAAATGTTTCAGTTTCTTGCATTCGTAATAGATCAAGGGATCTTTTTCCTTATCCTTGTCCTTTTCTTTTTCACCTTCCATTTTAATACCAAGTTTTCTCTTGTGGAAGGGTCTCCTTCTTTGCATAAATTTTTTAAATTTCTTTGCAAGGAGAGCAGTCTTATCATCTTCTTCATCTTCTTCGCTGCTGCTCTTTTCATTTTCTGCAGCTTTGAGTGCAATTGTCCTTTTCTTTTTTACATCTTCTTCTTGATGTTGCTTCATTGTAAGCTCATGGGTCATAAGAGATCCAAGTAGCTCCTCCAAAGGTAGAATATTCAGATCTTTGGCTTCTTGGATAGCTGTCACTTTGGCTTCCCATGTTCTTGGAAGAGACCTAAGAATTTTTTACACCAATTCAGTGTTAGTATAGGTCTTACCAAGACTTTTCAATCCATTTTCTATATCAATAAATCTAGTACACATACATGTAATTGATTCATTTTGATCCATGCTGAAAAGTTCATATTTGTGCACCAAAATGTTATTTTTGGATTCTTTAACTTGGTTGGTACCCTCATGAGTAACTTCCAACCTATCCCATATTTCTTTGGTTGAGATGCAAGTGGATATTCTATTGAATTCATTTGCATCCAAAGAACAGTATAGGACATTCATGGCCTTGGTGTTGAGCTGAGCCATTTTCCTATCATTTTCATTCTAATCCCTTTCGGGCTTAGGAACAATGAATCCATCTACTAAGTGTGTGGGAGTACTAGGACAATTGATAATGATACTCCATAACTCATAGTTTAAAGCTTAAATGAAAATCCTCATTCTATCTTTCCAATATGAATAGTTTGTGCCACTAAACAAAGATGGTCGGTTTATGGATTGATCCTCAGAAAAAGAAGAGCCAGCTTGAGCTGCCATTTGGATCTTTAGCTCTTAATTGTTAGATCAAGCTGAAATGAGCACTAGCTCTGATACCAATTGTTGGCCCAGATAGCAACCCAAGAGGGGGGGTGAATTAGGTTCTTTAAAAAATTTGCAATTAAAACTAATTCCATAAGATAAATCTGCACAAGTGAAGTGATGCTATGAATGCTGAGCATAATATGAAAGGAGAGAGAGAGATAAGCACGACCAACACAAAGGGTTTATAGTGGTTCGGTGTTAGCTACACCTACATCTACTCCCAAGCAACTCTTGGGTCCACACTATAATCATCCTGATTACAGCTGAGTTATTTTGCAAGATTACAACCCAAACTTATTGTTTTACAACGGGATCACAATGAACCCAACCGGTTTTCATAGGTTCACCAGCACAAAACCTAACACAAGCTAATCTAAGTTTGTCCGAGGTAAACTACCTCAACTAATTCAATCTCCTTGATTGAATCAGAAAACAAACAACTCAAATAGATGTTTACAACAATTTAAAAGCTCCTCAAGTGAGCAAATAAACAATATAAGTAAAATGAGAATAGAAAAGCCTGATTTGAAGCAATTTGATGTTGAGCTTTTCTTCTTTTTCTCTTCTCTTCTGAATGATTTTTCAAAGCTTGAACTTGGGCACTTGAAGGAAGCTCGGTGAAGAGAAGGTTGAAGAACTAGGGCTCTTGCTTTTCTTTTTCAAATCGATGAAAAACCTTTGGAATTGACATTGGAAGGCTTTTGGATTTCTCCTATATCTCTTTTCAACAGTTAGGCTTAGATACAGAGATTTTTCTCTTTGAAATTTTTTTCTTTTTCTCTTTTTCTTTTCATTTTCTTCTCTTCTATTTTGAACGGTCCGAATCCCCTTTTTATAATTCCTTTTAATTCATGTTTTTGATGTAAACTAGCCATTGAGAGTACTTGGATTAGTTCCACATGCAAAGGAATAGAGCCGTTGAAGAGTGGGTGAAGAAATATGACCGTTGGAGCTGATTCTGACAAATATGAAAATCAACTCTGATAGGTTGGAGTCGGCTCCAATTTTTGAAGGTGTCGGCTCTAAGTCAGGTTTTCAAAAGTAGTAAGAAAAAGTTTGTCATGGAGTTGGCTCTGGAATTCTATGGGGTCGACACATCGCGAGCTGGAGTCGACTCTAATTTCCTAGGTGTCGGCTCTAACAGTATTCCAAAAAATGTAGTTTCTGTTCTTAGGTTAGAGTCGGCTCTAATTCTGCAGGTGTCGACTCTAAATTCTGAAGCAGAAAAATAGTTCATTGTATCTCAGGTTAGAGTCGGCTCTAATTTTCTAGGTGTCGGCTCTAAACCGTGCCGAAAGTATCAAACAGTTCCGATATGCTCTGGAGTTGGCTCTAGTGACTTTGCATGTCGGCTCTAAACTCTAAACTTTGACATGTACCATTAAAAACTGATTCAAGCCTATTTTTATACAAAATTTAAATATTTAACCTTTCTAAATTCCTGAAACACTTGTCAATTTCATTAGTATCATAAGGAATATACTCATGGCTTTTGTTAATCATCAAAATCAACAAATGGGTCAATAGTTCTTATATTTCTTTCATTCAGGAGAGGTTGAGTTCCTCCTTAGCCAGTGTAAAAGGAGAGAATAGATTCATTCTTGGCTTCGAAAAGGATTACAAAGGTTCCTTCTAATCCTGATAAACGGAGTGTATAAAGATTTGATCTTCATTCAATTAAGAGGATTGGTATAGTGGAAATCTCAAGGAGTCTTTAGTAGTGGATGTAGGCAAGGGGTACCAAACCACTAAAAAAATACTTATGCCTCATTTTTTTTGCTCTTTATTTACTTGCAATTTTGTATTCTGTTCTTACCTTCTCTATCTTTGATTTGTGATTAGTTTGAAATATTTGATGATTGTGCTTTACTTTTGAAATATTAGACTTACATTTAGAGCACATAGTTTTTGAGTTTAGTTTTTGAAAAACTCAATTCACCTTCCACCCTCCTCCTCCTAAGTTGCTTTGGGCCTAACAACCCAGTAATTTTTATTCTTCCAATTTTATTTTTCATAAAACCTATAACAATAATACTACACTTTATTTCTCCAAGAAAGCCATCCTTGTTCCTCTATACCATGCCAATCCCACCTTTCTACTCCTCTCTTCTTTTTTAAGCCATGCCCTTGAGGAAATGGGATCAAAGAAGACCATGATTATGTTATTAATGGTCACATCCTCTCCTCCTTGGCGTTCATCCTCTGTCATTATTGCCTATAGCAACAGATATTTGAACTTTAGAGTGTTGTTTTTCTAGTTGCCAATGGGACTCTAGATTGACAAATGAACCACCAATGTAAGGTAGGGAGAGGATACTATAGCAGCTATAGATGGTCTTGAAATTGAAGGGGGGTAATTATGGTGGTGGTGGGGATTGTTGGTGTGGTGGTGAATGGGGACATCGGGGATGTTGTTACATATGTTAAGGATAGAGACCTTTGCTATCAATAGTATGGAAAGTTGAGTGCTCTATCTAGCATGCCATAATTGACCATGTGTCCCAATGCCATCAAATACATCACCATCTTGCTCACCTTCTTGATCATCACCATCGATAGCTTAGGTTTATTATTAACCCAAATCACTCCCTGCAAGGCTCACCTCATAGCCTACTTAGATGGAGGCTCTCCTTTAGCAATGACAATGTGGTGGTGGTGCAGTCATTTGCACCATTATTTCAATATGTATAATTATTGCCACAATTGGAAGAGGTCTATCATGGGCTTAGGTAAAAATTTTAATAACTTAAAACCTCACCCAAAAACTAGCCGAGTGGCATTATTTAGATTCTTCAGCCCTATAAAAGTTATCCAAGATCTCTCTGGTATACAACAAACATACAACTAAATGCATACTACCAAAGGCCCTATATACTCTCTCCATTTAGGTCCTAAAATCCTTGCAAAACTAGATATCTAAATTCGATTAGAAATGTCATGACTGACTCATGATCAGTTTTAAAAGGGCTTGTGTTGCAACGTCATCTAATCTACATGTGTCATGGGCTACGTCCAATTCTGATATTATTCGTGATGACCCAATATCTTAATTGAAATGCTAGGCAGAATGCATTATTTGAATCCTTATACCTACACAAATCAAAGGATTTTTCAAATCATAACCAATGTGGAACTTAATGAAAGAACTATGAGCTTCTACATATTGCTCATATTTAAGACCTACCATTAAGTATGAACTTAATGGAGAGGTATAGAGAAAAGAAAAAAAAGATAGTTATATGGTCTTTATTGATTTAGAGAAAGCATATGATAGAGTATCTAGATAAATAATATGATGGATTTTAGAGAAAAAAGGAGTTACCAAAATGTACATAGAATTGATAAAGATATGTATGATAGAGCAATAACTATTGTTAAAATAATAATAGAAGAAATAGTGAGTTTCTAAATACTGTAGGTTTACATCAAGAATCTGCCTTAAGTCCGTATCTTTTTGTATTAGTTATGGATGAATTAACCAAATATATTCAAAATAATATCCCATGGGCTATGTTCTTTTCAAATGATATAGTGTTGATCGATAAAACTAAATTTGAAGTAAATGCTAAGCTAGAGATTTGGAGAGAGGCTTTAGAATCTAAAGGTTTTAAGATTAGTAGAACTAAAACTAAATATTAAATATAATTTTAGTAAAAATAGAAATACAAATGAAGAAACCGTAAATATTGCAAGCCAAGAGATATCAAGGAGTGAATAATTTAGGTATTTAGGATCAATTATTCGACAAAAAGGTGAAATAGATGAAGATGTGAATCATAGAGTCAACATTGAGTTAAGTAATATTTTCTCGAATATAATTTTTTGAAAATAAGTAATATCTCATCAAGTCCACCTTTTAAAAACATCCCTATAATATTTGAAGCCATTATATAATATCATTATACATCATTGCTAGCTTTGTTGCCTTTTGAAAAACTGATAAATGATGAATTTAGAGCCAACCCTTCTATTTGATATCTATTGTAGTGTGACAAATATTAAATCTAGTGTCAAGAATTGTTTGCTAGGATATCATGTTGTTATTTATTGCTAAATTTGCTACCATTTAATATGTATAGTATACAATAAATGATG
>UESW01003740.1:0-42820 GCA_900491605.1 Calamus simplicifolius | reverse complement strand
CTTGGCGTTCATCCTCTGTCATTATTGCCTATAGCAACAGATATTTGAACTTTAGAGTGTTGTTTTTTCTAGTTGCCAATGGGACTCTAGATTGACAAATGAACCACCAATGTAAGGTAGGGAGAGGATACTATAGCAGCTATAGATGGTCTTGAAATTGAAGGGGGGTAATTATGGTGGTGGTGGGGATTGTTGGTGTGGTGGTGAATGGGGACATCGGGGATGTTGTTACATATGTTAAGGATAGAGACCTTTGCTATCAATAGTATGGAAAGTTGAGTGCTCTATCTAGCATGCCATAATTGACCATGTGTCCCAATGCCATCAAATACATCACCATCTTGCTCACCTTCTTGATCATCACCATCGATAGCTTAGGTTTATTATTAACCCAAATCACTCCCTGCAAGGCTCACCTCATAGCCTACTTAGATGGAGGCTCTCCTTTAGCAATGACAATGTGGTGGTGGTGCAGTCATTTGCACCATTATTTCAATATGTATAATTATTGCCACAATTGGAAGAGGTCTATCATGGGCTTAGGTAAAAATTTTAATAACTTAAAACCTCACCCAAAAACTAGCCGAGTGGCATTATTTAGATTCTTCAGCCCTATAAAAGTTATCCAAGATCTCTCTGGTATACAACAAACATACAACTAAATGCATACTACCAAAGGCCCTATATACTCTCTCCATTTAGGTCCTAAAATCCTTGCAAAACTAGATATCTAAATTCGATTAGAAATGTCATGACTGACTCATGATCAGTTTTAAAAGGGCTTGTGTTGCAACGTCATCTAATCTACATGTGTCATGGGCTACGTCCAATTCTGATATTATTCGTGATGACCCAATATCTTAATTGAAATGCTAGGCAGAATGCATTATTTGAATCCTTATACCTACATAAATCAAAGGATTTTTCAAATCATAACCAATGTGGAACTTAATGAAAGAACTATGAGCTTCTACATATTGCTCATATTTAAGACCTACCATTAAGTATGAACTTAATGGAGAGGTATAGAGAAAAGAAAAAAAAGATAGTTATATGGTCTTTATTGATTTAGAGAAAGCATATGATAGAGTATCTAGATAAATAATATGATGGATTTTAGAGAAAAAAGGAGTTACCAAAACGTACATAGAATTGATAAAGATATGTATGATAGAGCAATAACTATTGTTAAAATAATAATAGAAGAAACTAGTGAGTTTCTAAATACTGTAGGTTTACATCAAGAATCTGCCTTAAGTCCGTATCTTTTTGTATTAGTTATGGATGAATTAACCAAATATATTCAAAATAATATCCCATGGGCTATGTTCTTTTCAAATGATATAGTGTTGATCGATAAAACTAAATTTGAAGTAAATGCTAAGCTAGAGATTTGGAGAGAGGCTTTAGAATCTAAAGGTTTTAAGATTAGTAGAACTAAAACTAAATACATTAAATATAATTTTAGTAAAAATAGAAATACAAATGAAGAAACCGTAAATATTGCAAGCCAAGAGATATCAAGGAGTGAATAATTTAGGTATTTAGGATCAATTATTCGACAAAAAGGTGAAATAGATGAAGATGTGAATCATAGAGTCAACATTGAGTTAAGTAATATTTTCTCGAATATAATTTTTTGAAAATAAGTAATATCTCATCAAGTCCACCTTTTAAAAACATCCCTATAATATTTGAAGCCATTATATAATATCATTATACATCATTGCTAGCTTTGTTGCCTTTTGAAAAACTGATAAATGATGAATTTAGAGCCAACCCTTCTATTTGATATCTATTGTAGTGTGACAAATATTAAATCTAGTGTCAAGAATTGTTTGCTAGGATATCATGTTGTTATTTATTGCTAAATTTGCTACCATTTAATATGTATAGTATACAATAAATGATGAGTATAGAATCAAGATTGGGTTTGGTAAACTTTTCTCAAATAAAATTTAAATAGAGAATAAGTGATGTAATCACTGGGTCCAATTTTAAAAGCATTTCTAAGTATTTGTATCTCTTATATTATTTTGTCATTTGCTATGGCTAGATCCACTACCATTTGACATGTATGGTATATATACGACAAATGATGAATCGAGAGATATGATTAGGTTACGTAAAACTTTCAAAATGGAATTTTTTGAGAACAAGTAACATGCACATCAAGTCCATCTTTTAAAAACATTCCTAGAACAATTGAATCTACCATATCATATTATGGTTTGTTATTTTTAGATCTACTACCATTTAAAATATATGGTAAGAAAGAAATAAAGAATCTAGAATCCAATTCTATTTGAAATTTATCATAATTCATTTCTTGTATGACAAATGTCCAATCTAACATCAAGGTTGAACAGCATATCATGTTGTCGTTATTGCTAGATCCGCTACTATTAACATGCACAGTATACGACAAATGATGGATCTATAGTCAAGATACGGTTAGTATCATTTTCCTAAATTGTGTTTATGGAAAATAAAGGATATGCTCATTAGGTCCACCTTTTAAAAGCATTCCTAAAAGATTTGAATCCATCATGTCATGTTATCATCTACTACCATGAGATCCATCTATAACTACAAGATCCATCAACATTTCACATGTATTGTATATGAATGAAGAATGATGGATCTAGAGTTTAATAACTCCATTTCATATCTATGGTATATCAAATTAAATCTAGCATCATGAATAGTTTAGCAGTATGTCACACAGCAGTTTATTCCTAAATCAACCACCATTAATGTTTACAGTAGGTGACAAATTGATGAATTTGGAGTCAAGATTGGGTTTAATAAAATTTTCCCAAATAGAATTTATTGAAACAAAGTGATGCGCTCATCAAGTCCACCTTTTAAAAGCATCCTTACATATTGGAATACATCATATCATGTTATCGTTTGTGATTGCAAGTTCCACTACCAAAATTGTGGATGGAAAGTCAAATGCCTGGCAATCAAACATTGCTCTTTTTTTTTAGCTTTGAAGATTGCTTTGGGAGGAAGAAAGATTTCTAGTGCAATTAGTTTCAGGAAATCCTACGACTCGTGGTTCGTGTAGAGCACTCACGACTCAAGGCCGTCTTCTTGGCATTCGTGGCTTTCTGCGATGGGATCCTTCTTGATGGTTCAGACTCGATTCGATGGGGCTCGGCGATGTTGAGACGGTGCATGTCTTCTCCTTCACGATTCTGAACGGAATCCCGATCCTGATGGAAGAACTCGTTGGCTACTCTTAGAAGGAAAAATACCGCATTGCTGGCCGACTCCGATCTTCAACTATCGGCTTTCTCAACGTCGGTCGCCGTATATAAAATCAAGAAAATCAAAAGATCTCTTCTTTTCTTTTTCTTTTTTTTTTTCGATCTTTTGCTGCACTACAAGATTCCTTTGCAATCAGGCTTTGATACCAATTTTTGTTATGATTGTTTTTGACACAGTTTATTTTTGGAAGAGAAACCAGGGTAGAGAAAAGGTTTTCTTTCAATAAGAAAAATAAATATTATTTCTTTGTTCTACGGATAAACATAATGCCTCTTATGATCTTATCCATATGAGGCTATTATATCAAAACATAATAACATAGGCCCATTATGTAAAAGCCCAACAAAAATTAAAAATAAAATAAAATACTAAAAATTAACAACCATTATATTTTAACACTCATACTGTTGCCATGGACCCTTTGCACTTAGTCCAAACATCCTTCTACAACCAGTGGGAAGGGGGCGAAGGCCACATCGACATATCCATGCAGTCAATGCTCACTGCCATAGACCCTCGGATCGTCGGCCGTGCTCAAGTCATGTTCAACCACCAGATTCGCTCCATCCTGGTCGGCGCCCCACCCTATGTGCCGAATGAGGACCTCCTCACCCCTCTGGTCAATGAGTCCTGGCTCGAGGACCTTGAGAATTTCTAGTCCTTTGAGGAGATGGTGGCAGTGCAGAACATGTTCGCCCACATTCGGATCGTCCCCTGCATGCCCATCTTCATGCAGGACTACTTCATCAACAACATCACCAATCAAGCCCGGGGTGCTACCATGACTGCGGCTGCCCTGCATAATCGGGCGGTGTTGATGGTCGTCGATCTCAACACATCAGTCAATTGGATTTACAATGATGACATGACTACGACTACGATGATGATGGCGGAAGCGAAGATGATGACGACGAGGCCTCATTCTTGGCTGAGATGGATGAGTTGGCTGGGGTGGCAGAGTTGGATCCGTTTATTGAGGCAATCGGATTGCAGAGGGGTTTAACTCCTGCTGTGATTGCACATCATCTGACTGTCGATACGTTCATGGAAGGAAGTCCACAAGAATGTGTTGGATTTTTAATCCAACATTGGGCTTATATGTAAAATAATTATGTGTTGCAGACTGTCAAATAAGGTTAAGCTCAATTAAAAATGATCAGCTAAGGTTTCAGTGATTTAGGCTTTAATCTATCTGATAAGGTGTGACCCTTTAATGTGTAGAGACCTAAGGGGTTATTTCTATTTTTATGATGAACTAAATAAGAATACCAAAAGATAATAATGAAGTTATCTATATATAGCGGTTATGGTTCCTGAATTGTACGTATGACCTTCTTCCCTGAATCCCATCATTAGAAAGAAAAGCCATCAGAAAGATCTAAAAGTAAAAAATTTCTAAAGGGCTCTCTGGGAGTACGTATTGATCTAGAAGGCCAACCGTAGGACTCTGAAGAGCAATCAAGCAATATGGATTAGGTACACTTGTATTTATGTTTATTAATTCTTGATGATTGAACATGAATAATTCTTGGGCTTCATGGTGATGATTTTTACCAAAGATTTAGATTTAATTTTCAATAATTGGTAGCAGAGCCCTATTTATGTTGAATCACTGAGAAATTTTAAATTTTTGATCATATGCCATTGATATTATTATTTATGCATATGTCTTCTTTGGTTTTATTCAGTAACTTAGTTTTATTGTGAATTTTATTTTGGTGCCATTGACATTCAAGTCTGTCCTGGCATATCAAAACTTTATTTTAATATCATGAATTCCAATGTTGAGAGCGAAAGATATTCGTTGTATCGTGAAATCAATCTCATGCATTTTTTTCTTCTTTAGATGTTGAGATCTTTTATCTGATTAGGAAAAAAGTTAAATTTATATTTAATTTAGATATAAATAAAACATTGGAAATTTATTGGCAATGCAATCGATTCTTTTTTCATTGGCCGCTTTTCATTGCACGCGTATTCCGTTGGGAATTCGCTAGCCAGTGGTGTGTCCGCTAGAAATCTGGTATCTTCACGTGGGGATAATAAAGTGGTAATTTGCTGGCATTGGATAAAGGGATGCATGATTTCAATGGAATTTGTTGGATAACTGAGTGGTGTTGGCTTTTGCATAGAGGACTCCCAGGCCTCTTGTATGAGAAGGTACGAATTTTTTTATTGCATAATAATAAAAAAATTGTAACAGAGTGGGATTTCATTAGGGCATCAATGTTGAAGCATTTAATGCATGAAATTTTTTAAAGGAGGTCTTGAGGCTAGGCATTGTTTTCGGGTTCCAACTCTTCCACATTTTGTACGGGGTTAAGAAAAAAAGGAATGACTCTGTGAGACATTCTAACAGATCTAATTCTGGGCAGCCTCCTCATGTGATTTAATAGTTTCATAAAAAAAAACCTTATCCATTAGCCTAAATTATCTTTTCTGTTATAAAGATGCTTTGAAACAGATAAGTTTTATTTTGATATGGGTTGGAACCAACTTATGCAGAGGTAGAAGAAAAATAAAAATAACTTATTGTTATTTTTTAAAAAGTTCAATCAAATTCAAATTAATGATATTTTTATACATAAAAAATTTATCCATCATTCTAAATTGATCTAATTGAAGCAAGATATTACCAAAGTGACCTCTCTTATGTAGATGGTTCATGAAGGATGTTAATGTTGTGTATGTGTATGTTTTATACGGATATTAATCGGCCCAAAGAAAGGTTAATGCTTGGCTGAACTACATATACTTGTGATGGTAAATACGTAGCAATTATAAGGATTTACATGTAAGTAATAAGTCGATCCAAAGATAGATTTATTATTTGACATGCATTATTGTTAGTGTTTGATCATTACAACAAGAGTACCACTAGCAGTTAATATTACTGTCCAAAGACTTGATATTAATGTTGCACTGAGTACTTTAGATGGGATTTACCATTATTTGAATTTATTGATATTTGGTATTAATTGTTTATATGAGCATGTTGTTTATGTATTGCTTTTATCTTTACAGTATTGTTGCTACTATTTCTGCTAACCTCAATTCGATGCCGATCCTTAATGGCACTAACTTCAAGGACTGGAAGGAGAACATTCTTATTGTTCTTGGCTGCATGGATTGGATCTTGCACTAAGGATTACCCACTCCTCCTCAGCATAGTACCTTTGATAAGAGGAATAGATATGAGAAGTAGGATCACTCTAATTGCATGAGTCTTATGATCATTAAGCTACCTGAAATAGGGGTGCTAACTTCCTAAGATTGGAAGGAGAGTACATTCTTATTTTCTGCTGCATGGATCTGGATGCTTGCACTAAGGATTAAGCAACCCACTCCTCCTCAGCAAGTACCTCTGATAAGAGGAATAGATATGAGAAGTAGGATCACTCTAATTGCATGAGTCTTATGATCATTAAGCGGTATACCTGAAGCTTTTAGGGGTGCGATATCCTAAGGGATTACTAGTACCAAGAATTTTTTTACTGAGATTGAGAAATGCTTTGCCAAAAGCGATAAGGCAAAAATAAGTACAATCTTGAAAAGCTTATTTCCATGAAGTATAAGGGCAAAGGAAACATAAGAGAGTACATTATGGAAATATCTCATCTTGCTTCAAAGTTTAAGGCACTAAAGCTTGAAATATCAGAGGACTTGCTTGTGCATCTGATACTGATCTCTCTATCTAATCAGTTCAATCAATTTAAGATCAGTTACAACTATCAAAAGTTGAAATGGACTCTTAATGAGCTCATTTCATATTGTGTGCAAGAGGAAGAGAGATTGAAGCAAGAGAATACTGAAAGTGCTCACTTGGTAAATACCTCTAAGGAAAAGGGCAAGGATAAAGGCAAAGAAAAGAAAGAATGAGACTGCTAAAGGTCCAGTAAAGAAGAAACAAAACCAGAATAAGGATAGTTGTTTCTTCTGCAAGAAGTCTGGACATATGAAGAAGGAATGCTCCAAGTATCATGCATGGCATAAAAAAAGGTATATTTCTTAATTTGGTCTGTTCTGAAGTAAATATAGCTTCAGTACCTAAAAATACTTGATGGTTAGATTCTGATGCTACTACTAACATTAGTGTTTCAATGCAGAATTACCTGAGCTACCGAAAATTAACTGATGCTGAAAAATGAATTTATGCGGAAGATGACAAGTCGGTAGATGTGGAGGTGATTGGGCATTTTAGATTGTTATTAAGTTCTGGTTATTATTTGGATTTGAAAGACACTTTTGTAGTACCATCATTTAGACAAAATTTGGTTTCTTTCTCAGCTTTGGACAAATTAGGATATTGCTGTTCATTTGAAAATAGTTAGTTCGGTCTTTCTTTAAATTCAATTGTTATTGGAACTAGTTCTCTTATGATATATGACAATCTATATTTGCTTGATATTATTGTTTCTTATAATGAAATCCTTAATATGGAATCATGAGGTACTAAGCATAAAATTTGCAATAAAAATTTCAGAAATATTATGGCATAAGCGATTAGGTCACATCTTTAGAAATAGAGTTGAACGACTTATGTCAGATAAAATTTTGGAATTCCTTAATTTTACAAACTTTAATATCTGTGTTGATTGCATTAAAGGCAAACAGACCAAAAAAAAATAAATTGGATGCATATAGAGCTACGGAAGTCTTAGAGTTGATACATATGAACATTTGTGGACCATTTCTTACACCTTCTTGGAATGGTTAATAATATTTTGTGTCGTTTATAGATGATTATTCTACATATGCATACCTATTTCTTATTCATGAAAAGTCCCAAGTTTTGGACGTGTTCAAATCATTTAAAGCTGAGGTTAAACTTCAACTCAACAAAAGGATTAAAGGAGTCAGATCTGACCATTGTGATGAATACTATGGCAGATATGATGGTTCAAGTAAATAATGTCACGGACCTTTTGTTAAATACCTAGAGGAATGCAGGATTATCCCATAATACACCACGCCAGGGTCACCTAGCATGAATGGTGTAGCTGAAAGACATAATCGCACTTTTAAAGATATGATAAGGAGTCATTACTAAAGGTAGCAGCCTACATTCTAAACATAGTACCAACTAAAGCGGCTATCAAAATACCTTATGAGCTTTGGATAAGATGAAAGCCTAGTCTAAAGCATTTTCGTGTTTGGGGATGTTCAGCTGAGACAAGGTCTTATAGGCCACATGAAAAGAAATTAGAATCTAGGATAGTGAGTAGCTACTTTGTTAGATATTCTGAGTGATCCAGGGGTTTCAAGTTTTATGATCCCAAATCAAGAACAATTTTTAAGATGGAAACTACAATGTTCTTTGAGGATATTGAGTTTGGAAGGAGAAATAAAGTTAGATATTTTATCTTTGAGGAGGAATTGGATCCTGCTACTCTTATTGAAGAGAAGTTAGTTCCTATTCCTATAATTGCTTTTGACAATGAGCGGATTTCTATTCCTATTATTGATCAAGTTGCAATTCCAGAACAACAAGAAATTATTATTCAACCCTTAGAGGTATAAACTCAACAACCTCAAGAACAAGTGCATCAAGAACAAGTGCCTTTGCAGCGATCCACTAGAGAAAGGAAGAATGCTATTCCAGATGACTATATAGTGTTTCTTCAGGAACATAAGAAAAATAATGGCGTGATGGAAGATGATCATGTCAACTTCTTTCAATCCATACAAGGTTCCAATTCAAAAAAGTAGATTGAAGCAATGAAAGAAGAGTATAAGTTTATGCAAGATAACAAAGTTTGGAAACTTGTCCCATTACCAGAAGGTGTGAAACCCATTGGTTGCAAATAAATTTTTAAGACCAAAAGGGATTCAAAGGTTAATGTGGAAAGGTATAAATCTCATCTTATGGCTAAAGGCTATACTCAAAAGGAAGGGATTGACTTTAAAGAGACATTCTCTTCAGTTTCATCGAAGGACTCTTTTAGGACAATCATGGCTCTTGTTGCACAGTATGATATGGAACTCCATCAAATGGATGTCAAGACGATGTTTCTCAATAGAGACATTGATGAGACAATTTATATGGTGCAACCTAAAAACTTTGTATCAGGAGACTCAAAGAAAATGGTTTGTAAATTGATAAAATCTATTTATGGGTTAAAGCAAGCTTCTCATCAATGGCACCACAAATTTTATTAAGTAAATTTCTCATTTAATTTTGAAGTGAATGCAGCTGATAATTGTGTGTATCACAAGTTCAGTGGGAGTAAATATATTTTTCTTGTTTTGTATGTGGATGAAATTTTGCTTGCCACAAATGATATAGGCATGCTGCACGAAACCAAGAGATTTTTATCAAGCAATTTTTAAATAAAAGATCTTGGTGATGCCTTCTTTGTATTGAAAATTTAGATACATTGAGATCGTTCTCAGGGTATCCTTGGATTATCACAAAGGAGCTATATCGATAAAGTACTTAAGGGATTTGGCATGTAAGATTGCAAACCAGGTGATACCCCTGTCGCTAAAGAAGATAACTTCAGTATTAATCAGTGCCCAAAAGGAAACTTTAAAGTTGAAGAGATGCAGAAGATTTCTTATGCTTTGGTTGTAGGGAGTCTAATGTATGCTCAAGTTTGTACGCGTCTGAATATTGCGTACATTGTTGGAGTGTTAGGCAGATATTTAAGCAACCCTGGAATGGATCATCGGAAAGCAGCCAAAAGGATTATGAGATATCTGAAAAGAATAAAAGATTGCATGCTCACATATAGGAGATCAGATTATTTTTAGATCATTGGGTATTCTGACTCCGATTTTGCCAAGAGGCCTGAATATCTTAGAGATGGCAGCATGCATGGGTCACTAATGTATATCGGTTAGATCAGATTTATTTCAGGATCTATTCTGACAAACTCCGATTAAAATGAGACTGCTCACCTTAGAAGTATTCTTCATTTCGGAAGCTAATGTTTATATCAATGTTATAATGGTGGGGCTATTTCATATGGAAAATGAATTGCTAACAAACTCTATCAAGCTTCTCTACTACTCATGGAAAGCAGAAAGATAGCTGTGTTATGAGGTCGATCTAAAGCATGTCGGAGTATGGTCTAACAGGAACTTTCTCACTAAGCTGCGCTCAAATTGGAAGGAATTGAAAGATCGCTAAAGTTATCTATTGTGACAACAAGTCATTGCCAGTTTGAAATAGCTCAAGCAATATAGGAGCTCAAGAATCTCAGTCAAAGGACATGCTGATTCAACCTTAGTTGCTAAAGCAAATCAGGTGTACGCCTGTGTGTCTAGATCTTTCATAGAGCATATATGCTGGTGACAACCACTCCTGTGAGTTGTAGATCCCCTTACAAAGTGTGGCACCACTTTGGCTTGCCTTCATTCTTCTTGCAAACTATTTTAAAAGGCTAATTTTTTAGATTCATTGGGTTGTCATCTGGTTTGTACACACTTCTGAGTTTGAATATTTTGTAATCAGAAATAAAGTATTTTTTTTCAGTTCAGTACACTCTGTACAATTATGTTAAAGTTTTGATCTCACTCAAGTTTAAGAAGGAACAGTTGAAAATATGCATATTAAGATCATATTATATGTAATTTCCATGCTACACATCCACATCATGATCCATGTCATTCAGTTGTGCCAACATACGTGACCATTGATGGATCGAGTTATGCTAGATATAACAAAAACCACTTTGATCCTATGTTGGTATGGTTGATGGACCGGATTGGTTATAGATACATTTTGGTAATGATAGTAAAATTAAGCTTATTTGATTATTTTTGCAAAACATTATTATAAGGTTACACATATAGCCGAGTGGAAGATTGTTGGATTTTTAATCCAATATAGGGCTTATATGTAAAATAATTATATGTTGCAGATTGTCAAATAAGGTTAAGCTCAATTAAAAGTGATCAGCTAAGGTTTCAGTGATTTGGGCTTTAATGTATCTGATAAGGTGTGGTTCTTTAATGTGTAGAGACTTAAGGGGTTATTTTTATTTTTATTATGGGCTAAATAAAAATATCAAAAGATAATGATGAAGTTATTTATTTGTAGTGGTTATAGTCCTTGGATCGCATGTACGACCTTCTTCTCTGAATCCCATCATCAGAAATAAAAGCCTAGAGAAAATTCTAAAGGGCTCTCTGCGAGTACGTGCTGATATGAAAGGCCAACCGCAGGACTTTAGAGAGCAATCAAGCAATATGAATTCAGGTATGCTTTCATTTATGTTTATTAATTTTTGATAATTGAACATGAATGATTCTTGGGCTTCATGGTGATGGTTTTCACCAAAGATTTAGATTTAATTTCCAATAGAATGACCTATCTGCCTAGAGGTCATAGTAACTGGAACTCAGGTCGGGTGGTTGCCTTGCAGGCACATCTTCCATCCAGCATGCATCACCAGCTGGCTTGAGAGGAGTGCTACCTACCCCATCTGCTAAATTCAGTTGTCAAACAACATCGGCAATTAGGGCATCGCTTGAACTCGATCTCTATGTGTGTGTGTGCGTGTGTGTGTGTGTGTTTGTGTACGTGGGAGAGAGAATGTTTATCCGTTTGAGTGTTTGTGAGAGAGAGAGAGAGTGAGAGAGGGAACGTTGCACCTTAAGCTAGTCTGTAGAAATCCTATGAGTTTCTTTTAGCTGTGTAAAGAGTGTGCAAGTGTCTTCTGGTTGTTGAATCAAACATCGGGTGTATCTGTGATGAACTAAAATTGTGTTTGAGAATTAATTTTAAAACTTTAAAACTTTTTACAAAATTAACTAAGAACACTTTTCGTATCCATAAATGACTCTTTAAGCTCTAAAACTCTTCATATTCATGAGTGATTTATGTATTTATGTTATCCTTTAAAATTATTTGATATGATATTTAGTATTTTATGCATAATATTAAATGTAAGCCTTTTAAATATTCTTAACTTCTCTATAAATTGAGGCTAATTGTTCCATTTTAAGCACAAGAGATCCAGCAAAGCCTCTCAACTATTATAAGAAAATTTTTCTTCATATTAGAAAAAATGTTTATTCAATCCTTCTAGTTTCACCACTATTTCACTGCATAAAACCTATCAATGATATCTAAGCTTCACTACCAGAAATCAGCCTTTCATCAAGGGACATTACTAAGAGATATGTCCCTCAGAAAATTACAAGGGATTAGAAAGGGATTTTCAAAAGATTTTAAATTACATTCAAAATTTAGTTTCGATAAAGAATCTCTAAAGGATTTGCTAGGAATATATTTTTCTTGATAAATTTCTTGAAAATTCCTTAGTAATTTGCAAGGGATTAGTGAGTGATTATTTAAAACAATTTTAGCAAGGAATTTGTAAGGAAAGTTCGATCCCTTGGAGATTTACTAAGGGATAAATCCCTCCCTTAGTGCTGATAAGATATTTTTAAAAATAAAAAAATAACATTAGAAAGAAATTTTTTTCTTAGAAATTACTTAGTGATTTTAAAATCTTATACCAAGCATATGTCATTTACAGATTCTCTCATTAGCATAAAAATAAAAGTCATAAGTAAATTAATATTATGTACTAATTTTTAATAATTAATTTAAATTTATGCCTGAAAGATCGATCATGAAAGCTATTTATTTATTAAGAAGATTGATGGAGAGATATAAAAAAAGAAAAAAGACCTTCATATGATCTTTCTTAATTAGAGAAAGCATATGATAGAATACCTAAAAAATAATATGGTGGGTTTTAGAGAAAAAATGGGTTACCAAAAGATACATAGAATTGATAAAAGATATGTATGATAGAGCAATGACTATTGTTAAAACAACAATAGGAGAAACTAATGAGTTTTCAATTACTGTAGGTTTACATTAAGGATCTGTCTTAATTTCATATCTTTTTGTATTAGTTATGGATAAATTAATCAAACCTATTCAAAATGATATCCTATGGTGTATGTTATTTGTAGATGATATAGTGTTGATTGATGAAACTAAATCTAGAGTAAATGCTAAGCTAGAGATTTTGAGAGAGGCTTTAAAATATAAAGGTTTTAAGATTAGTAGAACTAAAACTGAATAAATAAAATATAATTTTAGTGAGAGTAGAAATATAAATAAATAAATAGTAAAGATTGCAAGCCAAAAGATAGCAAAGAGTAAAAAATTCAGGTATTTGGGATCAATTATCCAGCAAGAAGGTGAAATAGGTAAAGATGAATCATAGAGTTAAAGCAGGATGGATTAAGTGAATGAGTACTTCAGGAGATTGTATGATTGGTGCATCCCATTAAAATTAAAAAAAAAATTATAAAACTGCTATTAGGCCAGCTATGCTATATGGAACAGAGTGTTGGACAATATTAAAATAATATGTGAATAAATTAAGTGTAACAGAAATGCATATGTTAAGATGGATATATGGTAAAACTTTAAAAGATAGAATTAGAAATAAACATATAAGAAAAATGATAGGAGTAGCCCCAATTGAAGATAAAATGAGAAAAAATCGATTACGGTGGTTTGGATATATACAACATAGACCTTTAGATGCTCCAGTTAGAAAGAGTGATCTTTTAACAATTTATGTTAAGGATAGAGGTAGAGATAGACCTAAACTAATATGAATAGAAATAATTAAAAAAGATATAACTATTTATAATTTAAATATCGACTTGATCCTGAATAGAGCAGAGTGGAGGAAGCAGATTCATGTAGTCTACCCTATATAGTTGGAAAAAGGCTTAGATGAGTTGAGTTGAGTTGAGTTGTACTAATTTTTAATACTATTAATTAAACCAAAAAAATTCCTTCATTCCTTCCTATCTATATCTCGTTCAAATCTTATCAAAATCATGGGCTTACACCCTTTGTTGCCAATAATCAAATTCACATAGCAGTAAGAGGCTAGCCTTTGAACCCTTTGGTCACATGTTCAAACCATCGCTTTCATGCCTTTATTAAGTGGTTGAACCGTGAGATTTTCTCATTAAAGAAATACCATGGGCTTTTATCCTTTGTTGCTCATTCCGTAATCAGTTGATTGCGAGTTCAAATCATGCTGACCATAAATTTCTTACAAATCATTTAGTTAGTCAATTTTTAGCAAGAAAATTTTCTCGATGAATCCCTTGCTAATCATCGAGGGATTTTTGAGTGCATTTTGGTCACTGAATCCCTTGGAAAGTGAAACTCTTCACCAAGAAATTTTATTCCTTGCTAAAAGGTTAATTTCTAGCAGTGCTTTATCAAAAATCCTCTCCAACTCCAAAAAAACAATCTTCTTTTATGATCCATGGCCACCAACAACAACACTACACTGTTTAGCTATTCCCAAAATTTAGTTTCAATATATGATGGTGAATATTACAAATATTGGAGCATTCAGATGCAGACAACCTTTATGTCGCCGACTTGTGGGATTTAGTTGGCAAATGATTTGAAGAAGAAGGAGAGGCACAACTTCAACAAAGATGAGTCAAACAGAAAGATGCAAAAGCTTTGCAACTTATTCACCAAGGAGTAAGTAAAATTATCTTTGCTAGAATTATGAATGCCACAAAATTAAAAGATGCATGGGAAATATTGAAAAAGGAGTTTGAAGGTTCAAGCAAAGCCAACCTCCATTAGTTTGCAATCACTATGGAGAGACTTTGATAACTTAGAAATAAAGGAAAGTGAAATCATTCAACATTTTTTCTCCAAAGTAGTGGAAATTATGAGCCAAATTAGAAGCCTTGGTGATGAGATTCAAGAAAAAAGAATAGTTGAAAAGATTTTAAGAAGTTTGCCTCCAAAATTTGATCGTATAGCTGCAGCAATTAAAGAATCCAAAGATTTATCAACTCTTACTTTTCATGAGTTAATGGGGTCTCTTAAGGCACATGAGCAAAGGATTAATAGGCACTCAAACTTTCCCTTTAATCAAGCTTTTCAAACATAACCCAATATGGCTGAAGAAAAAAGTTTGAAGGCAGAACAAGAAAAAGTAAGAGGCTTATTTCAAAAAAGGAGTCAAAATGCCAACCAAAGAGGAAGAGGCAAAAGAAATTTTCAGCACAGAAATTTCAGTGGTAATTCTAACTCAAACTCTCCATGTTTTATTTGCAAAAGATTTGGACATGAAGCTAAAAATTGCCACCTTCGATGCAACAAATGTTGAGTTCCTAATCATTCACAAAAAGATTGCTGGTATAAAAATAAAATGAAAAGAGTAAAGCAAATTTTTCAAAGGAAAATCAAGAAGATCAATTATTTTCTTGCATGAAAGTTAAAGTAGATTCACCTCAATTTTGGTATATAAATAGTGGTTGTAGCAACCATATGACAGGAAACAAACTAAGAGGTCTTTAAGTAATTCAATGAGGATATTTCTTCTCAAGTCAAGCTTAGTGATGGAAACATACAAAAGGTTGAAGGAAGAGGAATTGTGGCAGTCTATACAATAGAAGGTAATAAAAAGCTTATTCATGATGTCTTATATGTGCCTGAATTAACTCAAAACCTCCTTAGTGTTGGGCAATTGCTACAAAAAGGATACCCTTTGAATTTT
This sequence comes from Calamus simplicifolius, assembly GCA_900491605.1. Lineage (NCBI taxonomy): Eukaryota > Viridiplantae > Streptophyta > Magnoliopsida > Arecales > Arecaceae > Calamus > Calamus simplicifolius. The sequence goes on along the minus strand of UESW01003740.1, from coordinate 27,029 downwards.
GGTAATGATGAATTCAGAAATTTTGATAAAAAGACAAAATTCACTATGGCCAAAATTAAAATGACTCAAAATAAAGTTTTTCCTCTATGTATGGCACTAAGTGAGAAATTTATTTTTCAATGCAAAGTGAAAGAAGATTCTCATTTATGACATTTACAATTCAGTCACTTGAGTTATAAAGGTCTAAATATCTTGAAAAACAAGAATATGGTGATTGGCTTAGCCAAAATTGCTAAGGAGGATAAAGTTTTTGATGAGTGTATCTATGGTAAAACACATAGATTACCATTTTTGAAAGCTACTTGGAGAGCTTCTGCTCCTCTTGAATTGATTCATGCAGATATTCTTGGGCCAACTAGAACACCATATCTTAGTAATAAGAGATATTTCCTATTATTTGTGGATGATTATACTAGATTATTTGGTTATATTTTTTTGAAGAAAAATGAGAAGCTTTCTTAGTTTTTCTTCAATTTATGTCATATGCGGAGAGACAAAATGGGCAGCAAATACAAATGTTAAGAAATGACCATGGAGGTGAATTCAAGCAAACTTGGGATTATTATGAGGAGAAAGGTATAAGAGGACAACTCACCATTTGGTATATCCCATAGCAAAATGGCATTGTGGAAAAAAAATAGAGCAATTGTTGAAATGGTGAGAAGTATGCTGAAAAGAAAGGGACTCCCAGACAAATTCTCAGCTGAAACTATCAACACAGCTGTTTATATCTTAAACCACTCTCAAACTAAAGAAATTCTCAACAAAACTCCATATAAAGCTTGATATGATCAGAAGCCTCAGGTAAATTTTCTTAAATTCTTTGGCTATACTGCTTATTCTCTTAGTGCAGTACAAGAAAGAGAAAAATTGGTAAAAAAGAAGAAAAGTTCATCTTTCTTGGCTATAGCAATGAATCCTAAGGATACAGACTTTTTAATCCTATCATACATAAATTGGTGATTTCTCGAGATGTTGTGTTTGATGAGATGTCAAATGGAATTGGGATGAAAGTCTTACAATAGGCCAAAGATGAATGAACCTGAACAAAATCAAGATAATGACAGTACAGGCTCTGTTCCAACTAATTTTCCAAGTCCAAGTTCTTCTATTGCAAACACAACAAATTTTGAAACTCCATCAAGGAAGGTATGCTCTTTAAGAGAAATTTATGAATCATGTGATATGGCTTTTTTCTCTTATGAGCCATAGATTTTCGAAGAAGAAATAAAGGAAGATAAATGGAGAAAAGCAATGGATGATGAGATTGCAATCATAGAGAAAAATCATACATGAGATTTGGTGGACTTACCCAAAGAAAAAGACATCATCGGCTTAAAAAGGATTTACAAGACTAAATTTAATGAAGATGGCACAATTTATTAGCATAAAACTCGTTTGGTGGCTCACAATAACCTGGTATTGATTTCAATGAAACTTTTGCTCTTACGGTACAAACGGAAACAATTAGAATGATTCTTGCTTTGGTAGGACAACTTGAATTGCAGGTATTTCAACTTGACGTAAAGTTGACTTTTTTAAATGGAGAATTAGAAGAAGTGTTCATAGAAAAGCCTAAAGGTTACTTGAAGAGAGTTGCAGAAAATAAAGTTTATTGATTATGAAAAGCTTTAGATGGATTAAAGCAAACACCTCATGCATGGAATAGTAAGATAGACAACTATCTTCTTCAATGTAGATTCCAAAGAAGTTCAAATGAGCCATCTTTATATGTGAAGCATGAAAGTAATAATTTTTTAATTATTTGCCTTCATGTGGATGATTTAATCGACACATGCACATATACAAAAATGGTGGATGAGTTTAAGCATCCATGATGAAAGAATATGATATTACAAATTTAGGGATTATGAAAAACTCTCTGTGTGTATGCGCGTATGCGTGCGTGCGTGCGTTTGTGTGAGAGAATGTGTGTGTGTTTGTGTGCAAGCATGTGAGAGAGAATGTCAGCTTGTCTCTTTGTATGTAGAGAGAGAGAGAGGGCATGTGTACGGTCTTAAGCTAGTCTGTAGAAATCTTTTGAGTATCCTTGAGTTGTGTAAAGAGTGTGCAAGTTTCTTCTAGTTGTTGAATCAAACGTTTACTACATTTGTGATGAACTAAAATTGTTCCTTGTCAGTCTTGTAGCGGTACACCTCCATGCTTCGCTTCTCTCTTTTCTGTCTCTTTCATCTATTTTACTCTCTTTTCTTTTCCCTGATGTTGTGTCCTCTTTCATTGTCTCAAAAAAAGTAAATTGAGCTCGTTCGACCATTTTCCTTTTCCTTTTTTGTCCCGTTTCTTTTATCCCTTCCTTATGGAGACGACGCCAATCAATTTTTTAGGTTCAGCTAGCTAGAGGAGCAGGAAAGGTAATGATTCGCAATGTTTTGCTTTGTCATTTTACCAATGGTATATTTGTTTTGCATGGTTGGCACCCTGAAAAGAAATTTCTAGTAGGAATTAGAGTTTAGGTTGTCTGGTTCGTTGAAGTGCCCTAGTGCATCCCTTGCAACTAAAAAGATGGCTTTAGGATGAGCCAAATTTGCTGAAATCATGCTTTCAATTTCATTACTGTTTTGGTTGAACACCTTCCACTTCACATTTTTGGCCTGCTGCTGGCTTGCACATTACTAATTAACAAGGCCACAAATACAAATCGTTCAGAAGTAGCACTTTGAGAAAAATATTTTTTTAATATTATTTTTTTTATCTTTTGAATAAGAGGTCATTAAATAATAATAAATGCTAAAAGCTTTATTAAATGGAGTAGTTTTTTAATATTATTTTGTTTTATCTTTTGAATATAGAAGGTTCTTAGATATTATTTTTGTAAGAAAAATTTGCAAAAAAAAATTTTGATAGGAAAGGAAAAGAATATAGAAAAATAAATACTATCATCTTCATGAAATTTATTTTTTAATAGAAAAATGTATGAACCACAAATAATTTTTTCTCTATGTTTCAACCAAACGTGCCCTCAAATGACCCTTAGCTAGGTATGATTTGATTGTGTTGGCAGTATGACGGCATTAGTATGAAAAGAAAAGGAGCATAAATGTAATAATTAAGATCACACCTAAAAGGTATAGATCTTTACTAGAAGGATCTTTAGATAATAGATTCCCATCATTCAAAATATTATTAAGAATATTGGCTGGCATCAAGATAATATATTAGACTAATTGCTTCAAAAGCTTTCTAGGATATTTGTTAAAATTTGTTGGGTGTGTGATCTTTTTCAATACTCTTTTCTATTCATGACAAAAGGGCTTATATATATATGCAATGAACTAAAAAAAGAATAATATCCTTATCCATGAACTTTTAACACATTAAATTCGAAACAAGATCGGATTTGGCCAATATCGCTCTATCTAACTACTATGGAGTATATTGGCTTAATAAATTTTACTCATTTTATTATCAAATAAAATATATCAACATATTGCTCTTGCCTTTTTTTTCTTAAAATAGAAGAAAAATATGGAAAGTAGTTTTGAAATAATTTATATAATTTTTTTCCATTTATTTTTTATTTATTTTTTTTGGCAACCACTCACTAATCGATTGATTCTAAGTGTAAATAATAAACAAAAAATTTAACATGATAACATGTTTGAATATCAACAAACAAATTAAAGGTGCTATCCATAACCCTATAAGAAAAATAAAAAAATTATAATAACTTTGCAACATCCTAGATATCTCTCAACCATCCAAATTAATATGGCAAGTGTAAATACTTAATGTTGGATACTTTGAGAAAGGTACCATATTCATACTTCTTATTACTTCCAAACTTTGATTCTTATCTCTTTGTCTTGGCTATCTAAAGGCTGTATTATTTCATCTCTTTCTAAGTACACCGGCTGACTAAGAGAAGATTAGGGTCTGGGTATTATATCCTAGAGGTAGGTTTCCATATAACTACATGCATTTTGGTTATAACCTAAGCAAAGAGAATATTAGCCTAAGATAGTATTTTGGCATGCCTTGCATATGTTGAACTTAAGGGTTCAATAAAACATATTTTGATGATAATAAAAATATTAATTGAAGGACTAATGCAGCACTTGAGTTTGTGATGCACACTAAGATAGGTACCAAATTGGAACAAATTAAGACATGAGCAAAAGATCATCCAACACATATTTAAACTCAAGTTGCATGCAAGAAGTTCAAGTTGGAAAAGAATAATGAAAGATTAAGTAACATAACTCAAGAGTGTCCAACATAATAGTTTACATATTGTAATTTTATTTTTCTTAGGAACTCATTATGAAACTTGATAAGAGAATTAGTATACAATTCTCAAACCCCTTAAAATGAATTAGATTAGGTTTTGGATCAAAAACTAATAGTGAAAATCCAAAATTAGAAGTAGACAATTAATTAGACCTAAGAACGATCGATCAAACTTGACTATGGTAGAGAACTTCTTAAAAGCAGCACTCTATCCGATCTAGCGGTCGACCACTATAAACTAGGGTGATCGACCAAGCTAGGCCTAACACTCAGTCAGTCCTAGCTTAGCGGTCGACTGCTAAGCCTTTAACAACCCAATAGTTATATTTTTATTTGACCATTCGAGTTGCCCTTGAGCCTTAATGCACATATTCTTTTCATTCCTATAAAATAAGAACTTTTGGACTGGTTTGGAGGCTGAAAAATCTTTGTGAAAAGGGGTTCTAATCTTAGCATGCTTACTTCTTCCTCTCTTAAGTTTTGAGTATAATTTATACATCCACATTCTTGCAAAGTGTTGTTCTTGTTGGCCCAGATGGTAACCCAAGAGGGGGGGTGAATTGGGTTCTTTAAAAAAATTATAATTAAAACTAATTCCACAAGATAAATGTGCACAAGTGAAGTAATGCTATGAATGCTGAGCATAATATAAATAGAGAGAGAGAGAGATAAGCACGACAAACACAAAGGGTTTATAGTGGTTCGGTGTTAGCTATACCAACATCCACTCCCAAGCAACTCTTGGACCACACTATAATCATCCTAATTATAGCCGAGTTATTTTGCAAGATCACAACCAAAACTTATTGTTTTACAATGGGATCACAACGAACCCAGCCGGTTTTCACAGGTTCACCAGCACAAAACCTAACACAAGCTAATCTTAGCTTGCCCGAAGTCAACTACCTCAACTAATTCAATCCCCTTGATTGAATCAGAAAACAAACAACTCAAATAGATGTTTACAATAATTTAAAAGCTCCTTAAATGAGCAAATAAATAATATGAGTAAAATGAGAATAGAAAAGCCTGATTTGAAGCAATTTGGTGTTGAGCTTTTCTTCTTTTCCTCTTCTCTTCTGAATGATTTTTCAAAGCTTGAACGTGAGCACTTGAAGGAAGCTCGGTGAAGAGAATGTTGAAGAACTAGGGCTCTTGCTTTTCTTCTTCAAATCGATGGAAATCCTTTGGAATTGATCTTGGAAGGCTTTTGGATTTCTCTTCTATCTCTTTTCAACAGTTATGCTTGGACACAGAGATTTTCCTCTTTGAAATTTCTCTCTTTTCCTTTTTTTCTTTTAATTTTCTTCTCTTCTATTTTGAACGGTCCAAATTCACTTTTTATAATTTCTCTTAATCCATATTTTTTATGCAAACTAGCCGTTGAGAGTACTTGGATTAGTTCTACATGCAAAGGAATATAGCCGTTGAAGAGTAGGTGAAGAAATATGACCGTTGGAGCTGATTCTGACAAATCTGAAAATCGACTCTGATAGGTTGGAGTTGGCTCCAATTTTTCAAGGTGTCGGCTCTAAGTCAGGTTTCCAAAAATAGTAAGAAAAAGTTCGTCGTGGAGTCGGCTCTGGAATTCTATGGAGTCAACACATCGCTAGCTGGAGTTGGCTCTAATTTTCTGGGTGTCAGCTCTAACAGTATTCCAAAAAATAGTCTCTATTCTTAGGTTAGAGTCGGCTCTAATTCTGCAGATGTCGACTCAAAATTCTGAAGCAGAAAATAGTTCACTATATCTCAGGTTAGAGTCGGCTCTAATTTTTTGGGTGTCGACTCTAAACCGTGCCAAAAGTATCAAACAGTTTCGATACGCTCTGGAGTCGGCTCTAGTGACTTTGGGTGTGGCTCTAAACCTGAACTTTGACATATACCATTAAAAACTGATTCAAGCCTATTTTTATACAAAATTTGAATATTTAACCTTTCTAAATTCCTGAAACACTTGTCAATTTTATTAGTATCATAAGGAATATACTCATGACTTTTGTTAATCATCAAAATCAACAAATGGGTCAATAATCTTCTCTTTTTTATGATGGCAAAAATATTGAGTATATGCATAATCAATTAATGCATAATTATCAAAATAAGTAAATTCATAGTTATACATGAATTTTAAGAGCTTTAACCAAAAGTAATTCAAATGTATCATTCAAATAGAATCTTCAAAAGAGATTTTAGTAATAATAAGCTCACAATAAAGCTCCCCCTGAGTGAGGTCGCTCCCCCTATGTATGTGCATGCTATTTTAAGTTCATTTAAGTTCTCATAATTAAGCTCCATGCATATACATACACTCTTTCTCCCCATGCATATTTTAAGTTCATTTAAGTTCCATTAAACATTTAAGTTCCATGCATATACATACACTCTTTCTTCCCCTTTTTTGTTATCAACAAAAAGGTTAAGAAGAGGGTAGATATTGCTTAAATCAAAATCAATGCAAGAATTGAATAACTCAAAATTCAAAATGCAAATATCAAGATTGATTTCATATAATATTCATTGAGTACAAAATGTCAAACAAGTCAAGACAAAATAGTTACATCAAAATACATCATTACATCAAAATGATATCATTTGTCCTAGTTACAAACTAAAAATCTAAATAAAGCTTGAATTTGACTAGATTGGAGAAGTGTTCAATTGGCTTGGCTTAGAAAATGGATCATCTCAAAATCTTCTTAAGTTCAGCTAAGATCTGACCCATTCCTTTTTCTTGAATCTTCATAAAGTCATTCAACATTTTCTCAACTAATGAAGCAGCAGATGTCACTTTCTGTTGAAATTCAGCATTACATCTAGAGTAAGTATCTGAGTCACCTCCAATGTCCTTGATTTTATCAAATATTAGCTTTAAGTTTGTCTTTAAGGTATATGAGGATGTACTAAGTGATGACTCAATTTCATTAAATTTTTCTTCCAAATAATAGTATAGATGCCTTATCCCCAAAAGTTGACTTTCTACTTCATTCTTAATTTTGACTTCATGATCTGCAAATAAGGCTTTAAGCTGTTCAATCTACCTCTCAAAAAATTTAGAAGAAACTTGAACAAAAGGTTGTAGGTGCTGGTGCTGCTGGGGGTGCTGAACTGCTCAGTCCTAGTGAAGAGTGCCTTATAGATGGTCCTGCCTCTGAGGGACCAGGGACTGCAGTCTTAGCATTAGCTGCCCTTTCATCTACATGCCCTTTCTTTTCTCATTGCCCATTTACTTTTATAAATCCTATACGGTGTAGAGTAGCACTGTTGTAGTAATCCGTATGCCTTAGTTTCTTCATAGGCTCATTATCCAAAATGTTTACTCCTTGATTTTGAAAGGCCAAAGTCAATATCATTCCATAAGGCAAGGTTGATCTCTTCTTGCTACTTGCCTCAGCCATATAACCAATCATCATACCAGCTAAATTTATGGGCTGACCAGTAACAACACAATCCATAACAACAATGTCTCTTTCAGACATATACTCAAATCTCTCACTTTTAGGAAATAAAATCCTACTGCAAATATTGTGTAATAGTCTCAATTCCAAGGGTAATGGGTTTGCCCTAATTTCTTCAAAAATTTATCATGTCCTTTCCAAGAATTCTAGATAAAGCTTCTCCTCTTTCACCGTGAGAATTAGCTATCATACCAATAACCATAATTTCTAATAAATTTTCCAAGATTTTTGAAGTTAGGTGAATCCTTGTTCCCTAACATAGCTAATGATTCCTCCATCTCCTCTTGTCAAATTGTGATAAAAATCTTTCACTAATCCTGGGTAGGTAGGGACGTCTAAGGAACATACCTTTTCCTAACCCATATCCTTGAGTTGCTTCCCTAATGTGAACCCTTCTGAATCAAAGAAGCCGAAATCGACCTTCTTCCATGGTGATGGCTTTTCTGGCTAGGAGATTGATTTGGAGTGAAGATGGAGTGGGAATCAAGCTTGGAGTTGAGGATGAGGAGTGGAAGACGAACTGATGATGGTTGTCTCATCGGACGCCTTGCTGTCCTCCTTCCGGTAGTACTGGTCACTCCAATGGCTGATGCATGGCATTTGGGTGTCATTAGATGTCAAGAGAGGATGAATTTGAGGGATTTTAGGTTTTGGGACAAATGGAGAAGGATTTGGAAAGGATTGGAGTCAAGTAGAAATGAGAAGGTGTCGACTCTACCCGAGAAAAGTCAAAACGAGACTACATGGTGTCGGCTCCCGCAAAGCAAGGTGTCGACTCTAAATCATTAACACAATTAGCATCCGAAATAAAGTCGGCTCCGCAATAGCAGGTGTCGGCTCCAAAAACACAAACAGAGAGCATATAAAATTAGAGTCGACTCGAACATCAGTGGTGTGGCTCCAAGATAGTTTCAGTGAAAAATGAGAGTTTCAAAGAATCTAAAACTTGTTAAAATAATAATCAAACTTTGGATAAATCTTCCTTAGAATTTGGTAAATCAAGAGGTTCAAATATCTAGATAAATTTTTCTTAGAATCATAAGAGAATTTTTAAGAAAATGATTGAATTCTAGATAGTCATTCCTAGGAGATTTAAAATCATTCCAATGGATCACAGACTCCTAATTCTCCTCTAAGATAACAAAGTCTCTCTTCACAAAAGGGTTTTGTAAATATATCAGCTAATGATTCATCAGTACATACATAATCAAGACAAACATCATTATTAGCTACATGTTCTCTAATAAAATGATGTCTTATTTCTATGTGTTTTGTTTTTGAGTGTTGATTGGAATTTTTTGTCAAATTTATTGCACTAGTGTTATCATATCTAATTGGAGTTTTATCAAGTGTTATACCATAATCTTCAAGTTATCGCTTAATCCAAAGAATTTGAGCACAGCAACTTTCAGCCGCAACATATTCAGCTTCAGCAGTTAATAATACAACTGAATTTTTCTTTTTACTAAACCAAGAGATTAAGTTACTACCTAAGAATTGGCATGCACTACTTGTGCTTTTTCTATCTAATTTACAACCAGAAAAATCTGAATCAGAATATGCAATCAAATTTAATGTTGAATCTCTAGAGTACTATAATTCTACATTTTTAGTTCCATTTAAATATCTGAGAATTCTTTTTACAGCAATTAAGTGAGATTCTTTAGGTTCAGACTGATATCTAGCACATAAGCATACAACAAACATAATATCAGGTCTACTAGCTATTAAATAAAGTAGAGAATCAATCATACCTCTATAATATTTTTGATCTATTTGCTTACCATCTTCATCTTTATCGAGTTTGCATGAAGGACTCATAGGTATTCCAAGAGGTTTAACTGATTCTCCATACCAAACTTCTTAAGAATTTCTTTAGTGTACTTTGTTTGGTTGATGAAAATTCCCTCTCTTTCTTGTTTGATTTGAAGTCCAAGGAAGAAGTTAAGTTCTCCCATCATGCTCATCTCAAATTCCCCCTGCATTAACTTTGCAAAATCTTGACAAAAAAGATTGTTAGTAGCATCGAATACTATATCATTTACATATATTTGTACTACCAATAAGTTTTTATCTTTTCTTTTCAAAAATAGGGTTTTATCAATATTTTTTCTAGAAAAATTATTTTCAATTAAAAATTTACTTAGTCTATCATACTAAGTTTTAGGTGCTTGTTTTAAACCATAAAGTGCTTTGTGTAGTTTAAAAACATGATTTAAAAATTCATGATATTCAAAACTAGGTGGTTGTTCAGCAAAAACTTTCTCATTTATAAAACCATTTAAAAATGTACTTTTCATATCCATTCGAAATAAATTAATGTTTATATAACATGCAAATGCAAGTAACAACCTAATGGCCTCTAATCTAGCAACAAGTACAAAGGTTTCATCAAAACCAATTCATTCCTTCTAATTATATCCTTTAATCTAGCTTTATTTCTAATTGCAATGCCATTTTTATCTAATTTATTTCTAAATACCCATTTAGATCCTATAACAGGATGACCTTTGGGTCTATCAACTAGGGTCCATACTTTATTCCTAGTAAATTGATTTAATTTCTCTTGCATAGCTAACATCCAATTACTATCCTTTTTGGCTTCCTCAATTGTCTTAGGTTCTATATGAGATACAAATGCAAGATGATTATTGATATTTCTCATTGATGATCTAGTCTTACACCTTGAGATGGATCACTTATGATTAAGTCCTTTGGATGACCAGAAGCATATCTTCAATCTCTAGGTAGATCTACATCATTACGAGTAGTATCAATACCATCATCCTTAGGTGAGTCATCATTCTTAGCTTTAGTTCATGATCTGAAGATACATCGACCATCAATTTTTTAAGATCTCTTTCAAGCAAATTTGTATCTTCCTCATCATCTATCTTTTCAGAACTTGATACTAAAGATTCATCAAACACTACATGAATTGACTCTTCTAATCAGATACTTTTTATTAAATACTCTATAAGCTTTGCTAGAAGTAGAATATCCTAAGAATAAACTTCATCTAATTTTGCATCAAACTTTTTAAAATTGTCTTTACCATTATTATGATGAAACATTAACAACCAAATGCATGAAAATAACTAATGTTGGGTTTCCTATTATGCCATAGTTCATAGGGAGTTTTCTTAAGGATTGGTCTAATTAAGGCTCTATTTAGGATGCAATATGCTGTGTTTATAGCTTCGCCCAGAAATATTTTGGGAGTTGGCTTTCATATAGCATGGTACGGGCCATGTCTTCTAGAGTTCTATTTTTCCTTTCTACAACTCTATTTTGTTGAGGTGTTATAGGTGCTGAGAAGTTATGATGAATGCCATTTTTAATGCAAAAATTTTTTAATAAATAATTTTTAAATTCAGTTTCATGATCACTTCTAAGAGACACTATGGTGGTATTTTTATCATTTGTGACTTTCTTGAAGAATTTCAAAATATTGAGAAAGTCTCATCTTTGTGAGCTAAAAATAATATCCAAGTAAATCTAGAGTAATCATCTACTATCACAAGACCATATTTCTTTCCTCTTAGACTAGTGGTTCTAGTAGGTTTAAAAAGGTCATGTGTAGTAGCTCGAGTGGCCTAGAGATGGAAACAATATTTTTAGATTTGAAAGAATTTCTAGTTTATTTTCCAAATTGATATGTAGCACAATTCTATTATTTTCAAAATCTAATTTTGGAAGTCCTTTAACTAAATCCATTCTAAGCAATTTTGAAATTAAGTGTGTGCTTGCATGACCTAGTCTACGATGCCATAGCCATCGAATCTCATTTACCTTAACATTATCAACAATTAGGCAATGGTTACTAGTAGACAAATTATCCAAATCAATTAAGTATACATTGCCATTTCTATTTTCAATAAATATATACAGTACAGATAGAAGCTTCAAAGAAAACTTTGAAACCTTTATCAAAAAGTTGGCTAATGCTAATTAAATTATGCTTTAATCCATCTACATATAAGACATTTTCAATAAAAGTGGATGGAGTGATTTGAATTTTACCAAAGCCCATGATTTGGCCTTTGTCATTATCTTCAAAAGTTACAACTCCTTCTCTTTTAGCTTCAAGGGTGATGAATTTCTCCTTGTCACCCGTCATGTGTCTTGAGCAGTCGCTATCAAGATATCATTTTCTTTTTGATCATTTGGCCGCAAGACACTCCTGCGAGGCAATCATATCTTTTGTTTAGGTACCCAAGCCTTCTTGGGTCTTTCATGGTTAGTAGCAATAAACACAGTTCCTTTTGGAACCCATATTTTCTTACCTTTATGATTTGAGTTCTTATGAGACATTTTGTAATTACATTCATAAGATTTATATCCCTTTTTGCTACAATGGTAACAAAAAATATCATTTTTGATTGGTTTCTTTATGAAGAAATTGTTAACAAATTTTTATTTTATATGTGGTCTATATCCTAAACCAGCTTTGTCAAAAATAGCCCTTTGATTGTTCAAAAGTAGATTAAGCTTTTCTAATATGTAAATATATCAACAATATTCCTATATTTTTTAATTTCTTTCTCTAACTTAAGGTTTTCAGTAGAAATTGATTCTTTTTCCTTTAGTATGTCTTCCTTTTCAGATTTTAAGTTTTCAATTTCAAGTATAAGTTCATTTTTCTTTTTAAGAATATCTAAGTTTTTAGTTTTCAAAGTTTTGTTTTTGGTTCTTAAAATCTTGAAATCACTAACCAATTCATTAAACACATCATATAGTTCATCAAAAGTAAAATCATCATTGGGGGTTTTAGAATTTACCTTATTTTCATTATTTGTCATGAAGCATATGTTGGCAACCTCTTGTTAATCATCTTCGGATGAAGATTCCTCGCTATCACTCTAAGTTGCAACATACGCCTTCTTCTTCTTTTTGTATCCCTTCTTAAGTTGAGGACATTCGGATCTGAAATGTTCCGGTTTCTTGCATTCGTAACAGATCAAGGGATCTTTTTCCTTATCCTTGTCCTTTTCTTTTTCACCTTCCATTTTAATACCAAGTTTTTTCTTGTGGAAGGGTCTCCTTCTTTGCATAATTTTTTGAATTTCTTTGCAAGGAGAGCAGTCTCATCATCTTCTTCATCTTCTTCGCTGCTGCTCTTTTCATTTTCTGCAGCTTTGAGTACAACTGTCCTTTTCTTTTTTACATCTTCTTCTTGATGTTGCTTCATTGTAGGCTCATGGGTCATAAGAGATCCAAGTAGCTCCTCCAAAGGTAGAATATTCAGATCTTTGGCTTCTTGGATAGCTGTCACTTTGGCTTCCCATATTCTTGAAAGAGACCTAAGAATTTTTTACACCAATTCAGTGTTAGTATAGGTCTTACCAAGACTTTTCAATTCATTTACTATATCAATAAATCTAGTATACATGCATGTAATTGATTCATTTTGATCCATGCTGAAAAGTTCATATTTGTGCACCAAAATGTTAATTTTAGATTCTTTAACTTGGTTGGTACCCTCATGAGTAACTTCCAACCTATCCCATATTTCTTTGGGTGAGATACAAGTGGATATTCTATTGAATTCATTTGCATCCAAAGAACAGTATAGGACATTCATGGCCTTGGTGTTGAGCTGAGCCATTTTCCTATCATTTTCATTCCAATCCCTTTCGGGATTAGGAACAATGGATCCATTTACTAAGTGTGTGGGAGTGCTAGGATTATTAATAATGATACTCCATAACTCATAGTTTAAAGCTTAAATAAAAATCCGCATTCTATCTTTCCAATATGAATAGTTTGTGCCACTAAACAAAGGTGGTCAGTTTATGGATTGATCCTCAGAAAAAGAAGAGCTAGCTTGAGCTGCTATTTGGATCTTTAGCTCTTAATTGTTAGATCAAGCTGAAATGAGCACTAGCTATGATACCAATTGTTGGCCCATATGGCAACCCAAGAGGGGGGGTGAATTGGGTTCTTTAAAAAATTTACAATTAAAACTAATTCCATAAGATAAATGTGCACAAGTGAAGTGATGCTATGAATGTTGAGCATAATATAAAAGGAGAGAGAGAGAGATAAGCACGACAAACACAAAGGGTTTATTGTGGTTCAGTGTTAGCTACACCTACATTCACTCCCAAGCAACTCTTGGTCCATACTATAATCATCCTGATTACAGCTGAGATATTTTGCAAGATCACAACCCAAACTTATTGTTTTACATTGGGATCACAACGAACCCAGTCGGTTTTCATAGGTTCACCAGCACAAAACTTAACACAAGCTAATATTAGCTTGTCTGAGGTCAACTACCTCAACTGATTCAATTTTCTTGATTGAATCAGAAAGCAAACAACTCAAATAGATGTTTACAATAATTTAAAAGCTCCTCATATGAGAAAATAAACAATATGAGTAAAATGAGAATAGAAAAGCATGTTTTGAAGCAATTTGATGTTGAGCTTTTCTTCTTTTCCTCTTCTCTTCTGAATGATTTTTCAAAGTTTGAACTTGGGCACTTGAAGGAAGCTCGGTGAAGAGAAGGTTGAAGAACTAGGGCTCTTACTTTTCTTTTTCAAATCAATGAAAATCCTTTGGAATTGATCTTGGATGGCTTTTGGATTTCTCGTCTATCTCTTTTCAACAGTTAGGCTTAAACATAGAGATTTTTCTCTTTGAAATTTCTCTCTTTTTCTTTTTTTCTTTTCATTTTCTTCTCTTCTATTTTGAACGGTCCGAATCCCCTTTTTATAATTTCTTTTAATCCATGTTTTTGATGCAATCTAGCCATTGAGAGTACTTGGATTAGTTCCACATGCAAAGGAATAGAGCCGTTGAAGAGTGGGTGAAGAAATATGACCGTTGGAGCTGATTCTGACAAATATGAAAATTGACTCTGATAGGTTAGAGTCGGCTCTAAGTCAGGTTTTCAAAAATAGTAAGAAAAAGTTCATCGTGGAGTTGGCTCTGGAATTCTGTGGGGTCGACACATCGCGAGCTGGAGTCAGCTCTAATTTCCTAGGTGTCGGCTCAACAGTATTCCAAAAAATGTAGTCTCTATTCTTAGGTTAGAGTCGGCTCTAATTCTGTAGGTGTTGACACTAAATTCTGAAGCAAAAAATAGTTTATTGTATTTCAGGTTAGAGTCGGCTCTAATTTTCTAGGTGTCGGCTCTAAACCGTGCCAAAAGTATCAAACAGTTTCGATATGCTCTGGAGTCGGCTCTAGTGACTTTGCGTGTCGGCTCTAAACTCTGAACTTTGACATGTACCATAAAAACTGATTCAAGCCTATTTTTATAAAAAATTTAAATATTTAACCTTTCTAAATTCTTGAAATACTTGTCAATTTCATTAGTATCATAAGGAATATACTCATGGCTTTTGTTAATCATCAAAATCAACAAATGGGTCAATAGTTCTTATATTTCTTTCATTCAGGAGAGGTTGAGTTCCTCCTTAGCCAGTGTAAAAGGAGAGAATAGATTCATTCTTAGCTTCGAAAAGGATTACAAAGGTTCCTTCTAATCCTGGTAAACGGAGTGTATAAAGATTTGATCTTCATTCAATTAAGAGGATTGGTATAGTGGAAATCTAAAGGAGTCTTTAGTAGTGGATGTAGGCAAGGGGTACCAAACCACTAAAAAAATACTTATGCCTCATTTTTTTTGCTCTTTATTTACTTGCAATTTTGTATTCTGTTCTTACCTTCTCTATCTTTGATTTGTGATTAGTTTGAAATATTTGATGATTGTGCTTTACTTTTGAAATATTAGACTTACATTTAGAGCACATAGTTTTTGAGTTTAGTTTTTGAAAAACTCAATTCACCTTCACCCTCCTCCTCCTAAGTTTCTTTGGGCCTAACAACCCAGTAATTTTTATTCTTCCAATTTTATTTTTCATCAAACCTATAACAATAATACTACACTTTATTTCTCCAAGAAAGCCATCCTTGTTCCTCTATACCATGCCAATCCCACCTTTCTACTCCTCTCTTCTTTTTTAAGCCATGCCCTTGAGGAAATGGGATCAAAGAAGTCCATGATTATGTTATTAATGGTCACATCCTCTCCTCCTTGGCGTTCATCCTCTGTCATTATTGCCTATAGCAACAGATATTTGAACTTTAGAGTGTTTTTTTTCTAGTTTCCAATGGGACTCTAGATTGACAAATGAACCACCAATGTAAGGTAGGGAGAGGATACTATAGCAGCTATAGATGGTCTTGAAATTGAAGGGGGGTAATTATGGTGGTGGTGGGGATTGTTGGTGTGGTGGTGAATGGGGACATTGGGGATGTTGTTACACATGTTAAGGATAGAGACCTTTGCTATCAATAGTATGTAAAGTTGAGTGCTCTATCTAGCATGCCATAATTGACCATCTGTCCCAATGCCATCGAATACATCACCATCTTGCTCACCTTCTTCATCACCATCGATAGCTTTGGTTTATTATTAACCCAAATCACTCCCTGCAAGGCTCACCTCATAGCCTACTTAGATGGAGGCTCTCCTTTAGCAATGACAATGTGGTGGTGGTGCAGTCATTTGCACCATTATTTCAATATATATAATTATTGCCACTATTGGAAGAGGTCTATCATGGGCTTAGGTACAAATTTTAATAACTTAAAACCTCACCCAAAAACTAGCCGAGTGGCATTATTTAGATTCTTTAGCCCTATAAAAGTTATCCAAGATCTCTCTGGTATACAACAAACATACAACTAAATGCATACTACCAAAGGCCCTATATACTCTGTCCATTTAGGTCCTAAAATCCTTGCAAAACTAGATATCTAAATTTGATTAGAAATGTCATGACTGACTCATGATTAGTTTTAGAAGGGCTTGTGTTGCAACATCATCTAATCTACATGTGTCATGGGCTACGTCCAATTCTGATATTATTTGTGATGACCCAATATCTTAATTGAAATGCTAGGCATAATGCATTATTTGAATCCTTATACCTACATAAATCAAAGGACTTTTCAAAGCATAACCAATGTGGAACTTAATGCAAGCAAGTATGAGCTTCTACATATTGCTCATATTTAAGACCTACCATTAAGTATGAACTTAATGGAGAGGTATGGAGAAAAGGAAAAAAGATAGTCATATGGTCTTTATTGATTTAGAGAAAGCATATGATAGAGTACCTAGAGAAACAATATGATGGATTTTAGAGAAAAAAGGAGTTACCAAAATGTACATAGAATTGATAAAGATATGTATGATAGAGCAATAACTATTGTTAAAATAATAATAGAAGAAACTAGTGAGTTTCCAAATACTGTAGGTTTACATCAAGAATCTGCCTTAAGTCCGTATCTTTTTATATTAGTTATGGATGAATTAACCAAACATATTCAAAATAATATCCTATGGGCTATGTTCTTTCCAGATGATATAGTGTTGATCGATAAAACTAAATTTGAAGTAAATGCTAAGCTAGAGATTTGGAGAAAGGCTTTAGAATCTAAAGGTTTTAAGATTAGTAGAATTAAAACTAAATATATTAAATATAATTTTAGTAAAATAGAAATACAAATGAACAAAACCGTAAATATTGCAAGCCAAGAGATATCAAGGAGTGAATAATTTAGGTATTTAGGATCAATTATTCGGCAAAAAGGTAAAATAGATGAAGATGTGAATCATAGAGTCAACATTGAGTTAAGTAATATTTTCTCGAATAGAATTTTTTGAAAATAAGTAATATCTCATCAAAGTCCACCTTTTAAAAACATCCCTAGAATATTTGAAGCCATTATATAATATCATTATACATCATTGCTAGCTTTGTTGCCTTTTGAAAAACTGATAAATGATGAATTTAGAGCCAACCCTTCTATTTGATATCTATTGTAGTGTGACAAATATTAAATCTAGTGTCAAGAATTGTTTGCTAGGATATCATGTTGTTATTTATTGCTAAATTTGCTACCATTTAATATGTATAGTATACAATAAATGATGAGTATAGAATCAAGATTGGGTTTGGTAAACTTTTCTCAAATAAATTTAAATAGAGAATAAGTGATGTAATCACTGGGTCCAATTTTAAAAGCATTTCTAAGGTATTTGTATCTCTTTTATTATTTTGTCATTTGCTATGGCTAGATCCACTACCATTTGACATGTATGGTATATATACGACAAATGATGAATCGAGAGATACGATTAGATTACGTAAAACTTTCAAAATGGAATTTTTTGAGAATAAGTAACATGCACATCAAGTCCATCTTTTAAAAACATTCCTAGAACAATTGAATCTACCATATCATATTATGGTTTGTTATTTTTAGATCTACTACCATTTAAAATATATGGTAAGAAAGAAATAAAGAATCTAGAATCCACCTCTATTTGAAATTTATCATAATTCATTTCTTGTATGACAAATGTCCAATCTAACATCAAGGTTGAACAGCATATCATGTTGTCGTTATTGCTAGATCCGCTACTATTAACATGCACAGTATACGACAAATGATGGATCTATAGTCAAGATAGGGTTAGTATCATTTTCCTAAATTGTGTTTATGGAAAATAAAGGATATGCTCATTAGGTCCACCTTTTAAAAGCATTCCTAAAAGATTTGAATCCATCATGTCATGTTATCATCTACTACCATGAGATCCATCTATAACTACAAGATCTATCAACATTTCACATGTATTGTATATGAATGAAGAATGATGGATCTAGAGTTTAATAACTCCATTTCATGTCTAGGGTATATCAAATTAAATCTAGCATCATGAATAGTTTAGCAGTATGTCACACAACATTTTATTCCTAAATCAACCACCATTAATGTTTACAATAGGTGACAAATTGATGAATTTGGAGTCAAGATTGGGTTTAATAAAATTTTCCCAAATAGAATTTATTAAAACTAAGTGATGCACTCATCAAGTCCACCTTTTAAAAGCATCCTTACATATTGGAATACATCATATCATGTTATCGTTTGTGATTGCAAGCTCCACTACCAAAATTGTGGATGGAAAGTCAAATGCCTCGGCAATCAAACATTGCTTCTTTTTTTTAGCTTTGAAGATTGCTTTGGGAGGAAGAAAGATTTCTAGTGCAATTAATTTCAAGAAATCCTACGACTCGTGGTTCGTGTAGAGCACTCACGACTCAAGGCCGTCTTCTTGGCATTCGCAGCTTTCTGCGATGGGATCCTTCTTGATGGTTCAGACGATGTCGATTCGATGGGGCTCGGCGATGATGAGACGGTGCATGTCTTCTCCTTCACGATTCTGAACGGAATCCCAATCCTGATGGAAGAACTCGTTGGCTACTCTTGGAAGGAAAATACCGCATTGCTGGCTGACTCTGATCTTCAACTTTTCTTCATCGGCTTTCTCAACCTCGGTCGCCGTATATAAAATCAAGAAAATCAAAATATCTCTTCTTTTCTTTTCTTTTTTTCTTCGATATTTTGCTGCACTGCAAGATTCCTTTGCAATCAGGCTTTGATACCAATTTTTGTTATGATTGTTTCTAACATAGTTTATTTTTGGAAGAGAAACCAGGGTAGAGAAAAGGTTTTTTCTCAACAAGAAAAATAGATCTATCGTTTCATTATGCACATCACCATATAAATATTATTTCTTGGTTCTACGGATAAACATAATGCCTCTTATGATCTTATCCATATGAGGCTATCATCAAAACATAATAAAATAGGCCCATTATGTAAAAGCCCAACAAAAATTAAAAATAAAATAAAATACTAAAAACTAACAACCATTATATTTTAACACTCACACTGTTGCCATGGACCCTTTGCACTTAGTCCAAACATCCTTCTACAACCAGTGGGAAGGGGGCGAAGGCCACATCGACATATCCATGCAGTCAATGCTCACTACCACAGACCCTCGGATCGTCGGCCGTGCTCAAGTCATGTACAACCACCAGATTCGCTCCATCCTGGTCGGGCCCTACCCTATTTGCCGAATGAGGACCTCCTTACCCCTCTGGTCAATGTGTTGGGGAATATTTGAAAAATGAAAGTCTAGATAAGAAGATAAGAACCGAGATAGAAGAAGATAAGGATAGGCTTGAATCATGCACGAAACACTTTCCTTAAGCGTTATTTGCACCCTCTCGAATGCTCTGTGGGTGAATAACAAATACGCTGCAGGATAAGACAAGCCTTTTATCGAGTTTGCACCAAAGCACTAATGAAAACTCGATTGTAGACAAGAACAGATTTTTTTTATTTGATTTGTATGTGGATTTATAGAAATTGAGTGCCGCGGTGCTTGAGCCTGTGAAGCATTGATTCCCGGAGAGTTGCATCGTTTCGTAATATATCCGTTGCAGAGATTTAAAGAAAACATATAAAGTTTCTTTTTTGAAACGAAGCATCACGTCACTTCAGAAGGATAAAGTTTTATTTTTTTTGAAACGAAGCATTACGTCACCTCAGAAGGATAAAGTTTTATTTTTATTTTTTGAAACGAAGCATCACGTTGCTTCGGCTTCTGAAGCGAGATTTACCGCGGACTCTATTATTCCCTAAACATATCCACAACACCTTAGTTTAT
The DNA here is from genome assembly GCA_900491605.1 of Calamus simplicifolius. NCBI lineage: Eukaryota > Viridiplantae > Streptophyta > Magnoliopsida > Arecales > Arecaceae > Calamus > Calamus simplicifolius. Next base: position 6,779 of record UESW01003740.1, on the reverse strand, counting down.
TTAAACAAAATCTCAATAATCCCCCACTTGTTTAAAATAAACTAAGTTCACATATAAAAATAAGGACAAGGAGCATTAATACAGCTAGGTATCTTTCGATTTGAACCTAACCTTAGTGAAAATATCACAAAGTTATAACGAAATTCCAGGTAGCATAAACGCTTTGAACCAGTTATTCCTTGTGTCAAAACTGGTGATACTTCACACACACTCCTTAATGTTTCTTGTCTACACCACATGCTTAGCACGATTTATGGTCATGTGCTTATCCTATTTAATGAACCTTTTCATGAGAGAAACTCCAACTCTCACTTGAGACGACACTATCTCAAGGTTCACATAGGTGAAGTTCTTTCAGTATCTCTGTTATAATAGATACTTGTCCACATGACTGAACTTCATTAAGAGTTTAAAAAGCTCAACCCTCCATCTTGTAATAGTCAGCACTATACATTAAGTACAGCTACAATCCACTTATCAATGACTTGTTGTTACCCATTGAACCTAAGACTAGTCATTTCCTAGTATTAGGTTGGGTTGCCATCATTGGTGGACTTTTACTCAATGAGTTTTAGACCCATCCCTCTGGAAGTTGTCTTCACTAAATCTCTTGTAAGAGGTTTAGTAAATGGATCAGCTAGATTATAGCTTGATCGCACAAAAGTGAGAGAAATTATCCTTGATTAATTTCCTCACATACTCATGTCTTAGACTAATGTGTCTAGACTTCCCATTGTACACTTCGTTGTACGCTCTGGCTAAAGTGGCTTGGCTATCACAATGTATCGATACGGTTGAAATATTCTCACAAGCCAATGTGATTTCTAATAGAAGATCCCTTAACCACTCAGCCTCATGTCTGCTGAAGCTAGAGCCATAAACTCTGACTCCATTGTTGAGTGTAATGCAAGTTTATTTCTTGGATTTCCAAGATATTGCACCACCCGCTAGTGTAAACACCCAACCAGTGGTAGATTTATTATCTTCCACCCTTGATATCCAACTTGCATCGGTATATCCTTCCAATACAGCAGGAAATTTATAGTATTGTAGACCTAGTCTTTTGGTTTTAAAAAGATAACTAAAGACTCTACCAATAGCCTTCCAATGCCCTACACTCGGGTTGCTAGTAAACCTACTCAGCTTACTAACTGCAAATGCTATATCGGGTCTAGTGCATTGCATCAAATACATTAGACAACCAATAGCACTTGCATACTTAAGTTGATCCACAGCTCGTCCACTATTCTTTTCAAGCTTTAGACTTGGATCGAACGAGGTATTCACTTCTTTGAACTTCAAATGTTTAAACTTGTGTAACACTTTTTCAACATAATGTGATTGACTAAGTTCAAAACCCCCACTATTTTGTTTCACTTTGATGCCTAAAATAGTATCAACTTGTCCAAGATCTTTCATCTTGAAAGTAGATGATAGAAACCTCTTCGTTTCTTATATGCCTTTCATTTCATTGCTAATGATCAACATATCATCAACATAAAGCATACATATACCACAAAGTCACCATGCACTTTAGTACATAAACACTTGTCAGAAATGTTGTGAACAAATCCATTTGTGAGTATGACAGAGTCAAACTTCTCATGCCATTGTTTGGGCGCTTGTTTCAATCCGTACAAGGATTTAACAAGCTTGCACACTTTATGTTCATTACCTGGTAGGATAAAACCCTCTGGTTGTTCCATGTAGACCTCCTCATCGAGATCACCATTTAGGAATGCCGTTTTGATATCCATTTGATGAACATAAAGGTTGTGCAATGAATCCAATGCAAACAATATTCTAATTGTTGTTATTCTAGCTACAGGTGCATATGTATCAAAATAGTTGATTCCTTCTTTTTTGTCGAAAACCTTTAGCTACTAGTTTAGCTTTGTAGGTGTTTAAATTACCATCATTATGATACTTCTTCTTAAACACCCATTTACAACCAATAGGCTTAGACCCTTTGGGTAAATTTACAAGCTCCTAAGTGTGGTTAGCTATAATGGAATCCATTTCATCTTGAATAGCTTCCTTCCAAAAGGCTGAATCCCTTGAAGCCATAGCTTCCTTAAAGGTTTTAGGATCATCTTCCACTTGAAGAAAAATAGGTACCCACGGATAAAATTCTCTCTACTTCCTTCAACTAAATAAAGGGAAATAAGTTGAGAGTCTATTTCATCGGGTCCTAAATCCTTAGCCCTTCGGATTCTCTTACTTTTTTGAAGCTCCGGTTGTTCTTCAAAAACCTTTGAAGATCTCTCCTCATGAGAATTATTACTCTTTAAATTTGTAGGAGTTTGAGAATTATTACTCTTTAAATTCTCAAGAAACTCCACATCTCTAGATTCCACTATCATGTTAGACTCTAGATCCAAGAGTCTATAAGCTTTGCTATTTGTGGCGTAACCAACAAATACACTTCTTATCCCTCTGGGATCCAATTTGGTTATTTTGGGGTCTAGGTTCTTGTAGTAGGCAAGACACCCCCACACTTTGAAATACCCAATATTGGGCTTTCTTCCTTTCCATATCTCAGATGGAGAGATTTGAGTTTTTTTTAAAGGAATTCTATTTAAAATATGACAAGTAGCAAATAAAGCTTCACCCCATAAATTAAATGGTAATTCGGAATGCATTAACATAGCATTGATCATCTCTTGTAATGTTCTATTCTTACGTTCAGCCAAACCATTTTGTTGTGGTGTACGTGATGTGAAACTTTGGTGTATAATGCCATTTTCTTCACAAAATGTATTAAAATTATTAGAAAAATATTCTCCACCCCTATCACTTCTAAGGATTTTAATATTTCTACCTAACTAATTTTCTACCTCCGCTTTATATATTCTAAAAGCATGGAAAGCATCATCTTTATGCTTTAATAAATAAATATATATGAATCTAGAGCAATCATCAATACAGGTAATGAAATACCTATTCCCACCTCTAGTTAACATGCCATTAAATTCACATATATCAGAATGCACAAGTTCTAATAAGTTGGAATTTCTCTCAATGCTATGAAAAGGTTTCTTAGTCATCTTTGATTTAATGCATATATCACATTTATTGAACTCATCAATTTTGCAAGAAATCAAACCACATTTAACAAGCCTTTTCATGGTACTAATTTCAATATGTGCTACTCTACCATGCCATAATGTAATTGAGTCAAGCATATAAGCGGAAGCAACATCTTTATTAATAGAATGGTCAATGATACATAATCTAACCATTCCATTACTAGAATAGCCCTTGCCAACAAACATACCATTACGGATCAAGATAAGTTTGCCCGACTCAAAAACAGATTTTATTCTTGGTTTGCCCAAAAGATCCTCACTAACAAGGTTCCTATTCATATCTGGCACATGCAACACATTTGACAAAGTAATTTTCTTGCCAGAATTGAATTTGAGTTCTACATTTCCTTTGCCATACACCTTGGACCGGCCTTCATTGACCATCTGTATCTCTTGTCCATCGATGACATCCACATAAGTCTTGAACATATATAGACTTATCATAGGAAACGTGGACAGTGGCGCAAGTATCGTACCACAATCCGGGGACCTTGCCATGGACTGCCATGACTTCACTCACGGCGGCGATGATTTCATCATCATCAACGTTGGTGGCATTTGCTTCCTTAATTTGGCCACTGCGGTGTCTACAGTCACGAGCAAAATGCCCGGGTTTGCCATACACATAATAGCTTCCCTTGGGCTTCTTTTTTTTTGAACTTCTCTTGATTCTTTTTGGGACCAAGATAGTTTGCTTTTCCATCCTTTTTGTCCTTCTTAGGCTTGCTCACAGCATTGGCCTTTGAAAACCTAGTTTCAACGTTGACATTCTCCAACTTCTCCCTCATCCTCGATTCTTCCTCGATTCGAAGATGTTTCTAAATTTGCTTTAAGGAAAAATCCTCGGTGTTGTGGAGAAGTTTTTTCCTATAGCCCTTCCAAGACAGCGGTAATTTTGTGATTATCGCACCAACTTGAAAGGACTCGGGAACATCGATTTTCAATGCTTTGAGTTTGTTGACAATCACTTGCAATTCATGCACTTGTGCAAGAATTGACTTCTCATCACACATTTTGAAATCAAAATATTTAGAGATGAGAAATTTCTTCGTACCTTCCTTCTCGGCCTTGTACTTGTATTCCAATGTGTTCCATATCTCTTTTGCCGATTGTGTGTTAGTGTATAGATCATACAATCGATCGGATAGAGCGTTGAGAATGTGCCCCGGTATATGAATTCATCCTCCTTTCGCTTCTTGCGCTCTGCCTTGACTTCGTCGGAGTCGTTTTCAGTTGGCTTCGGTATAGGCACCAAGTCGGATCGAGGATGTAAAAGATCTTTAATGCAGTGAGAGGAAACTTTAACTTATCTTGCCAACGGGTGAAATTAGTGCCATCAAATCGATCGAGTCTGACAAGATCTTGGTTCATCAACTTGATAGTGGCAACAAAAGTCTCGGTCTCCATTGAAATAACGCTTAAGATTGTTGGGGAATATTTGAAAAATGAAAGTCTAGATAAGAAGATAAGATCCGAGATAGAAGAAGATAAGGATAGGCTTGAATCACGCACGGAACGCTTTCCTTAAGCGTTATTTGTACCCTCTCGAATGCTCTGTGGGTGAATAGCAAATATGCTGCAGGATAAGACAAGCCTTTTATCGAGTTTGCACCAAAGCACTAATGAAAACTCGATTGTATACAAGAACAGATTTTTTTTTTGATTTGATTTATATGTGGATTTATAGAAAGTGAGTGCCGCGGTGCTTGAGCCTGTGAAGCATTGATTCCCGGAGAGCTGCATCATTTCGTAATATATCTGTTGCAGAGATTTAAAGAAAATGGATAAAGTTTCTTTTTTGAAACGAAGCATCACGTCGCTTCAGAAGGATAAAGTTTCATTTTTTTTTGAAATGAAGCATCACGTCGCCTCAGAAGGATAAAGTTTCATTTTTTTTTTGAAATGAAGCATCACGTTGCTTCGGCTTCTGAAGCGAGATTTGCCACAGACTCTATTATTCCATAAACATATCCACAACACCTTAGTTTATTTAAATAAAATCTCAATACAATGAGTCCTGGCTCGAGGACCTTGAGAATTTCTAGTCCTTTGAGGAGATGGTGGCAGTGCAGAACATGTTCGCCCACATTCGGATCGTCCCCTGCATGCCCATCTTCATGCAGGACTACTTCATCAACAACATCACCAATCAAGCCCGGGGTGCTACCATGACTGCGGCTGCCCTGCATAATCGGGCGGTGTTGATGGTCGTCGATCTCAACACATCAGTCAATTGGATTTACAATGATGACTATGACTACGATGATGATGATGGCGGAAGCGAAGATGATGACGACGAGGCCTCATTCTTGGCTGAGATGGATGAGTTGGCTGGGGTGGCAGAGTTGGATCCGTTTATTGAGGCAATCGGATTGCAGAGGGGTTTAACTCCTGCTGTGATTGCACATCATCTGACTGTCGATACGTTCATGGAAGGAAGTCCACAAGAATGTGTTGGATTTTTAATCCAACATTGGGCTTATATGTAAAATAATTATGTGTTGCAGATTGTCAAATAAGGTTAAGCTCAATTAAAAATGATCAGCTAAGGTTTCAGTGATTTAGGCTTTAATCTATCTGATAAGGTGTGACCCTTTAATGTGTAGAGACCTAAGGGGTTATTTCTATTTTTATGATGAACTAAATAGAAATACCAAAAGATAATAATGAAGTTATCTATATATAGCGGTTATGGTTCCTGAATTGTACGTATGACCTTCTTCCCTGAATCCCATCATCAGAAAGAAAAGCCTAGAAAAAATTCTAAAGGGCTCTCTGGGAGTACGTATTGATCTAGAAGGCCAACCGTAGGACTCTGAAGAGCAATCAAGCAATATGGATTTAGGTACGTATTTATGTTTATTAATTCTTGATGTTTGAACATGAATAATTCTTGGGCTTCATGGTGATGATTTTTACCAAAGATTTAGATTTAATTTTCAATAATTGGTAGCAGAGCCCTATTTATGTTGAATCACTGAGAAATTTTAAATTTTTGATCATATGCCATTGATATTATTATTTATGCATATGTCTTCTTTGGTTTTATTCAGTAACTTAGTTTTATTGTGAATTTTATTTTGGTGCCATTGACATTCAAGTCTGTCCTGGCATATCAAAACTTTATTTTAATATCATGAATTCCAATGTTGAGAGCGAAAGATATTCGTTGTATCGTGAAATCAATCTCATGCATTTTTTCTTCTTTAGATGTTGAGATCTTTTATCTGATTAGGAAAAAAGTTAAATTTATATTTAATTTAGATATAAATAAAACATTGGAAATTTATTGGCAATGCAATCGATTCTTTTTCATTGGCCGCTTTTCATTGCACGCGTATTCCGTTGGGAATTCGCTAGCCAGTGGTGTGTCCGCTAGAAATCTGGTATCTTCACGTGGGGATAATAAAGTGGTAATTTGCTGGCATTGGATAAAGGGATGCATGATTTCAATGGAATTTGTTGGATAACTGAGTGGTGTTGGCTTTTGCATAGAGGACTCCCAGGCCTCTTGTATGAGAAGGTACGAATTTTTTTATTGCATAATAATAAAAAAAATTGTAACAGAGTGGGATTTCATTAGGGCATCAATGTTGAAGCATTTAATGCATGAAATTTTTTAAAGGAGGTCTTGAGGCTAGGCATTGTTTTCGGGTTCCAACTCTTCCACATTTTGTACGGGGTTAAGAA
>UESW01003739.1:0-42837 GCA_900491605.1 Calamus simplicifolius | reverse complement strand
AATTTGTACCTTAGTCTTGCAAATTCTCAAATTGTCCTGGTGGACAGTTGGGAATATTTCTTGTGACATGTTAGTCTGCTAGTAATTGTCGTGGGGTGAGATTTCGGTTTGCATTTGCTATACGTTCTCCTAGTGTGGCTTATATACCACATGTAGGAGAACATATGGGGAAATGCTGCGAAATTTTCAATATTGCCTATCGATGCTAATAATAGCATAATACATATCACAAAAATATTCTTGAATGGGATAGGGCCTTACCTTGTAGACGTATGTGTGGACGAAGCAGAAGCTAATGACGGTAGAATATCAATTTTTAAAGCTATCGGCCGTTCATTTGGTGGGCAAGTCAAGAAATCTTAGCGATATGGAGTATAATGCAGCACATTATTACATCCTAATGAACTGTCGAGAAGTCGATCCATATATTGAGTAAGTGTATACTTCAATGCTAAATTGAAAATTTAAATTAATATATAATATACCATAATATTTAATTTCTAACAGTAGTTTTCATCCTTTTCATCCCATAAGGATGTTTTGTGATAGACAACGACAGATGAATCCCGACATCAGTCAAGTTGCAATTGGGCAGAAATTAGAAACGGAGTTTGCTTACTGGTTTATGAATTTGTGAGTAGTATCACTCAATCAATTTCGATAATGGCAATTATTTTTGAATTGGATGTCAATAGCTTATTAATTTAAGGTCAAACGGTCCATGGTCGATAACCCGATAATTTTCATTAAATGTCTATCGCAATGGCCATTGAAGACCGTAACAACCTCTACTGGCTATATTTGTAAATGGGTACAAATTCAGATTGAACGATTAGCAGCTTCAAGAGGTACTCAGAACTGGGGCGGTGTGTAAAAGGAGAAAGTGTGGAGCAAATGCAGGATTATTATGGAAAGTTAGTAGAGGTGGTTGAAGTTGAATATCCCGGTTAGCCTTTAAAACGAACCGTATTTTTCGTGTGATTGGTTCGATCCGATAATTCCTGGGCAAAAGGGTTCATAACGACTATAATTTGGTTGAAGTGAACCATCGACGAAGATTACATAAGATGACCCATTCATCCTTGCATCCCAAGCTCAGCAAGTCTTTTACTGCGGATATCCAAGTTTGCGCAACGACAAGCGAGATTGGTGGGCCGTTCTAAAATCGTCACGTTCAACAATCGTATTAGAGGAGAGTTTCATCATCAATCAGCCGAGTGCCCTGCATTTCAAGAGGATGAATGGAACGCATGCAATTGAGGACGACACAGAGCTCCCTGAAACATCACTTAGAGATCCAAGTGGTGATGTCCAAGAAATTGCGGATGCAAATGTTCGGTTTTCTTCCGATAATGAAACTGATTCGCAATCCGATACGGCATCGGATGTTGAACCAACATTTCACGAGACAAATGACACCGATTAAAACATAAAGGTTTTTTTAAATTTTTTTAGCTTTTTTTTATAAGTGTTAAATTCTTACATAATCAATCATTAATCGTAATTTAATTGTGTGAATCCATAGTATTTTCAGTATGAGGGCAGAGGACGTAGTTTGGATCCTTCGACATCAGATCATGGCGCGGAGATGGAGTTTGGATCTCCAGCAGAGGCGCAGCCTTCGACCTCGCAGCAGTATTACCATCTACCGATCGCACAGACCTCCGAGAGTTCTTCCACTTCGGCCGCACTTTACTTCGACTTGATGCTCAGGGACGTAAGTATATATTAATTACAAAATATTGTTAATGTTTTAAGTCTTAACTTATAAACTTGCATTTTTTAACATTCATTGAGCAGCATCAGTCTCCAGCCACATCAGCCGTTTTTCAGAGGCGTGCAGATCCCAGTGGCTACGATTGGCGCCACGTATCGCCGGCCACGAGGGAGTTTTATTTTTTCCGAGTTTCAGGTAAACTTATTAAATACAATTAGCAGTGATATATAATTCTTTAAAGTTAATAAATTCAGAAACTAACTGTTTATTTTAATGCAGAAAAAAATTTACGTGGGATCCTGCCACCCATGATGCCTTAGGGCAGCATGGGAGGCTCTGACACGGACGCCGATACTCGACATGCTTCATCGTTGGAGGTCGTCGGTCAGCGTCCTGCGCACGTGCCAGAGGTATTTGGCATGAGTGGCAGTAGGCCTGGGAGTCCGATGGCTGGCGCAGGAGGTCCGCATCAGCCAGCACGAACCGCCGATCTGAGAAGGGCGGTCGTGGCACGGGTCTCTCCTGTCATACATCGGGCTCCATTTCGATTCAGGAGCACAGACGGCGTATGGTAAGAAAACATAAATATTTTAATTACTATTTTAGTTCTTTACAAATATTTTTATTAATATCATTTTTTTTATTGTTAGAGACTGAGCAGGAGGGCGGAGATCCTGGTGAGTTTCGTCTATTCAGGGCGACACACACAGGAGGGACGGCTCCTGGTCGATACGCGATAGGGAGGTTGCGGTAAGAAATTAGATTTATGTAGTATCTGTTTAATTTTTAAAATTTTATTTCTAGAAATTTATTAACTCATTTATTATTGATTTCATAATTTCAAGGCACGAGTCGAGGAGCTTCGATCCCAGGCATCACAGGTCGACTCTACTGATGGGGAGACGCCCGTCGAACTCTCAGCAGATGAGAGTCGACGTGTGTTTTTGGAGGCTGTTGGTGCCCAGCCACGAGACCGCAGGGTCTATGGTATGGGCACTAGAGCTTCTACATTTTTTCTCCATCAGGCCTCCAGCTCGCGAGTTCCTGTTGATCTTCCTCCCGAGCATTTAGAGGAGCTTCGCAGATCTATTGCAGAGGAGCTTCGCCAGGATTACGAGCAGGATTTTGAGGATCGTATGCGAGGCCGGGATCAGGAGGTTGCTGACATGCGAGGTGAGATGCAGTATTTGCGGGATATGGTTAGACGCTTGTCGCAGAGTCTTCAGCCTCCACAGCCTCCACAGCCTCACGTGATCATTCAGATTCTTGATGTATTTTTTTTTTTATGTTGTAAAAACTTTTAAATTTTAATATATAAAATATTTTTTGAATTATTATTGTTTGGATTGAGTGAAAAATGTTTGTATCAATATTTAGATTAGCGAAATTTTATTAACCGTTTGAATTTTAATTATTTAAATATTTTTTAAAAAAATTTTCGACGCTCTGATGCATAAAATTAATTTTTTATAAAAAAATTAATTAAATATTGCGACGCAATTTATTGCATCGCAATATTTAAAATAATATATAAAAATTAAAATTAATTAATAAATATTGCGACGCATCAAATTGCGTCGCAATATTAAAAATAATATTTAAAAATTAAAAATTTATTAATAAATATTGCGACGCATCAATGCGTCGCAATAATAAAAAATAATTTTTAAAATAAATAAATTATTATTAAATATTGCGACGCATTAATTGGGTCGCAATATTTAATAATAATTTTTTTGTTTTAAATTTAATTATAAATTGCGATGCAATTATATGCGTCGCAATATTTATTAATAAATTTTTAATTTTTAAATATTAATTTTTAATATTGCGACGCAATTTGATGCGTCGCAATATTTATTAATTAATTTTTTAAAAAAATTTAATTTTAAATTAGCGACGCATTTATATGCGTCGCAGAGCGTCGCAAATGCATCGCATATTGCGACGCAATTGCGACAAACGTGTATTGCGACGGAGAGTTGAGCGACGCCATCATTGCGTCGCAATTGCGTCGCTATACCATGTTTAGCGACGCAATTGCGACGCATTTAGGCGTCGTAATATTTTAAATTTCTTGTAGTGAATAATGAAATTTGTCTTGATTATGTTAATACTGAAGAACAATTAGCTGACATATTTACAAAACCTTTGAGTGAAGAGAGATTTTGTTATCTTAGAGGTGAATTAGGGATTTGTGACCCTTTGGAATGATTTTGAAACCCTTAAGGAATTACTATCTAGATTTCTATTTTCTTGAAATTCCTTCATAATTTAAGGACAATTTATCTAGTCATTTATGCAATTTGACTCTCATATTCCAAAGATTTTTTCAAAAATTTATTGACCCTATTTTGACAAGTTTCGGATGTTTGAAACTCATCTATTTTTCTCTGAAACTGTCAGTAGCGTTGACACCTCAATTTAAGGAGTCGACACCTCTTCTGTGTCGCTCTCGGTCCTTGACCTTGGAGCCGACACCCGTATAAGTGGAGCCGACTCCAGTTCGAGTGCTAACTGTGTTAGCGACTTGGAGTCGACACCCGACTTTGCGGGAGTCGACACCTGATGGTCCCAAGTTGACTTTATTAGGGCAGAGTCGACACCTCCATCTTTTCTATCGTTTTCAATCCCTTTCCAAACTCTCTCAAAACCTCCCCAAGCCAAATTCTCCTCAAATCGAACATTTCCAAGGATTTCTATGGCTCCAAAGCGGAGAGGATCGATTCTTGGAGCTCCTGTAACCACCGGGAAGCGTACGGCATGGCGTCCCGTCCGTGAGCCATCTCCAAGCGACGATTCTTCCTCAACTCCTTCGGATAATCCTGGTCCCTCATATTCACATGTAGACACTTTAGCCGGGAGAGTTATTACTATGGGTAGAAAGGTTGATTTTGATTTCTTTGAGTCCGAGGGTTTTTCTATTGGAAGACAAATCAAAAAGCTTGGCTGGGACAAGGTTTGCTCGTTGGATGTTCCCACTTATCCGGCCCTTGTTAAGGAATTCTATTTTAATTTATCAAGAGGAGACGATGGGATTATCAGTTCTATTAGAGGGAAAAGAGTTCACCTTACCTTTCTGAGTTTAGGACATCTTCTGAGCATCCCTGTCACTGGATTAGTTGCTGACATTCATAGTGAGAGGTTTGATGCATTATCAAGAATGTTAGGAAGAGAAATATCTGAATTTGAAGAAATTAGGGCTAATCAGTTGCCCTTGGAGCTTAGATTACTTCACAACATCTGCAGTAGGATTTTATTCCCTAAGACTGGCCGATTTGAGTATGTCTCGAAGCAGACATTGTTGTTATGGACAGTGTTTTGACTGGTCAGCCTATTAACCTTGCTGGGATGATGATTTTCTACATGGCTGAGGCTGGGGGCAAAAGGAGATCCTTACTGTCCTATGGTATGATTTTGACTATGGTATTTAGAAGTCAAGGTATTGTAATTTCTGATAATGAGCCTTCAAAGAACCTTAGACACACTGATTACTATAGCCTGGCTACTGTGCACCGGATGGGCTTTGTAAAGGTTAATGGTCAATGAGAGAGGAAGGGTCATCTGGATGAGAGAGCCATTGAGATTAGATCTTCTGCACCTTCTGAGGTTGGTCCATCAGCGAGGCATCCTTCACCAGAGCCTAGCAGATCTTCACCACCTCCTGCTCCTGCTCCTGCTCCAGTTCCTGTACCGCCACCTATGTCATCTGTCAGATTTTCAGACATTCAGTTAGAGCAACTCAAAAGTTTATTTGCTGCTCAAAAAGAAGAAATGAAGACAGAGTTTGATAGCCAATTTATGAATTTGAAAGAAACCCTTTACTCTTTGGATGATCGCATTAGAATGATTGAGTCCACCCTTGGTTCCTCTGCTGAATCCTTAAAGAATGATCTCAAGAACATATTTGAAGAGCTTAAGGATATTGGTGGAGATTCAGAGACGTACTCCAAATGCAATGCTGAGCTTCAGGACAAGATTATGACTGCATGTGCATTTGTTGACAGAAGATTAAAGGAATTTGTTAGAACTCAAAGTGAAGGGATGGGAAAAGATTGTAGAAGAATTGCAAAGACTTCTTAGAACTCATTTTTGATTATCTTGTAATGAAGTGTCTTTGATAATTAGTCTAGTTTGATTTATCTTGAAGTTTCAATGTAATGAAGTATAGTTTGATGTTTGATATAATGAAGTTTCATTTTGTAATGTTTAACTTTTGATGTAATGAACTTATCTTACACTTAATGAATATCTTTTGAACCTTGAAAAATCTATCAATTTTATCATTTTACTTAACCCTTCTTGATCTTTTTGTTGATTACAAAAAAGGGGGAGAGACATGTAAGTATTTCCAAATCGTATATGCATTGAATGTAAAACAAAAACAAGGGGGAGAGCAAAATAAAAAGGGGAGAAATATTTAGCTTTTATATATGCATTTGATCAAGTAAGCTTAATTAAGCTTAATTTATTGGTATCTAATTAACTGCACATAAGGAGAGACAATTAAAATTGGTATCAACCATTAAAATTTTCTGTTAAAAGGAAGAACAATTGTTAAATTGAACTTCATAGGGGAACTATCTCATTCAGGGGAGCTTATCTATGAGGATTAAATATTTAAAAATTTTGATTTGAGAATCCTATTGTTTACTCATGCATATACTCAATGTTTTTATAATCATCAAAAAGGGGAAGATTGTTGACCCAATTATTGATTTTGATGATTAATAAAAGATATGAGTATATTCATTTTGTTACTAATAAATTTAACAAGTGTTTCAGGGCTTAAAAATGTTTGATTAATGAAAAGGTATAAAGAAACGTGTTTTGAATCAAATGCCAAAGGTATGTTTCAAAATTCAGAGCCTGGAGTTGACACCTAGAAAGTCTGGAGCCGACCCCATGGCCGATCAAATGCTTTTCTGATTTTTGGCACAGTCTGAGCCGACACCCAGTGTTTCGGAGCCGACACCCAGAGTTTCAGAGCCGACACTTAAAGTGTCTGAAGCCGACTCCAATGCGGGAACAGAAAGCATGTTTTTGGACTACTCTGGAGCTGACACTTACAGTTTTCCGAGCCGACACCTGAACGCAGCGAGCCGACACTTACCTTTTTCGGAGCCAACTCCTCAACAAACTTTTACTTTCTATTTTTGGATACACGACTTGGAGCCAACACCTGAAAAGTTAGAGCCAACTCCAACCTATCAGGAACGGATTTTTAAATTGTCATAACGGCCTCCAATGGTAATATTTTCTCACCTAATCTCTAACGGATACTTTTTTTGTGTAGGAGGAATCCAAGGACAGAAATAACGGCTAGTTTTTCACCTAATCTTGGATTAAGAAGAATCTATAAAAGGGGAGCCCGTTCCTTTGAAAAAATAAGACGGAAAATAAAGAGAAAACTATTTGAAAAATCCAAAAAGTCTTGAGCAAGAAATCAAAGAGGAAAGAGTCAAAGTTCAAATCCATCAACTCCAGAAAGCTCAAAAAGAAATCCAAGGCATTCAAATTCAAAATCGGAGAATTTTCAAAAGAAGAAAAAGAGAGCCAAAATCCCTATTTTTCCCAACTTCTCATCTGCAAATCTTTGTGAAGAATCCGAGCTGAGGCCTGATTAACATCTCAAAGGAGAAGAGGAAAAGAAGAAAAGCTCAAATCAACTCTGCTTCAAACAGGCTTTTCTAACCTTATTTATTTATATTGAATATTTGCTCATTTGAGGAGCTGTTTGTTATTGTAAACTCTATTCTCATTTGTTTTTGCTAGTTCAATCAGGGGGATTGAATTAGTGGAGGTAGTATACCTCGGGTCAAGCTAGATTAGCTTGAGGTTTGGGTTTTGTGCTGGTGAGCCCGGGAAAACCAGCTGGGCTCGTTGTGATCCCGTGGGAAAAATAAGTTTTGAGTTGTGAGCTTGTAAAACAACTCGGCTGTAATCTAGTTGATTATATGGACCCAAGTGGTACTTGGGAGTGGACGTAGGTGTTGGATACACCGAACCACTATAAAATCCTTGTGTTTGCCGTGTTTTGATTCTCTCTCTATCTCTTTGTTTGTGGTTAATATTTATCCGCACTTAATCTTGTGTATTCCAAAGCCAATCGTTTTAAAAGGTTAAATTTTTTAAGAACCCAATTCACCCCCCCCCCCTCTTGGGTTGCCATCTGGGCCAACAATATCAGAATCAGAGCGGAAGTACTCCATAGTGAAAAAGACAACAGTGCAGATGATCACCTGAGGCGAGACCCACTCCTCCTCAAATGCTATCTTTTGGACCTTCGGCCGGCAAGCTTCAGATAACCACATGGTGCTAAGAAATAATGAAGACGCTCGGCAAAAGTAGCGAGTTTGCACCGTGAAAAGATTAATGTTCCAAGTTGAATTATTTCTGGAACCGGGATAAGATTTCAGAAGGACAAAAATTGAGAGATCTAATATTATATTGCAGGTCTTTGTATGCAACATTTTAGTCAATGTAAAAGATTTTGCAGCTTTCTTTTAGTTTGCTTCTGTATTTTTTCCCCACTAGCCATTTGTCATTATGCTTGCATTTCATTGATTTATCAATTTTTTTACCTAATTAACACTTTTAATGGCGATCATTTTTTAAAACTTTTGGATTGTTGGACGTTAATTACAATCCAAATTCACTATATATATTAACCTTTAATTATAATTTAAGCTTTTGGTTTAAATTATAATAAATAATATATTAATACAATATAAATATTATATACAAAAATATTTAATTAATAATATATTATAATTTATTGAGCTGACATCGTCATCCTCTCTTCCACAGCCTTTTGGTGAAGCAGTGATCCTTTTTTCCAACTGTCATCGCCCAAGCAGTTTAGAAAAATATTGCTTTGCTAGTCGGTGATAATACAAAAATATAGATCATGTATTATAATATATTATTTTATATATTTTATAAGTTTAATTTAAATAATATAGAAAAAAATATAAAAAAATAATAATATGGTTTCGATAGAATGGGGGGCACGAATGGAATGGTGATTGTATGGATTTTGTGCTTATCAAAAAATTGTAACACCATGTGAAACTCAAAATATATAAGTGATTTGATAAGTTTTATAATATATAAAAATTTATTAAGAATTATAAAAGTATAATAATTAATTTTTCAGGTCACTTAAGCCTTTTTAACTCCTCTAGATATATTATATTAATGTATAGTCTACTTGTACTCTTTAACTCCTCAAAGTTCTATTGCATAACCCTTCAGATGCTATATAGTTATGATTATATTAATATATATATATATATATATATATATAATCTTTTTGTTTTTATTATATTATGTTACTATAACCTGCTTAAGCCTTCGGCAGCCGATGGATATATAAATAGCTTTGCTATTATCATGCTTCTATGCGTCGATGGTAAACTATTTTAATTTACAAAAAAATTTAAACATGGTCTTAAATGGATGACATGTTCAATCTCACTGTGATGACATGGCAGGCTTTGCACATAGCACATTCATGGGGGCGCATAGCATACGTGTGGCTCCCACGTGGCAGTCCATGCAGATAGCAAGATTGAAGGAGCCAAAAATAAGGAACATACCTCAATATCGGCTGCAGCGGAAGCAGTATAGTTACTAGGTTTATCCATGCCCAGGAAGAAGGCTTCTCAGTCTCCGTATCCTAATCTTTCAGAAGACACCTCCGGTCTTCTTATAGAAGAGCGGATAAGGCTGAGAAATACGAAGAGTCCCGACTCTTAGGACTCTTTATGGGCGGTTGACCACTTGTCCACACAGGAACAATACCTCAACTCTCTCAACTTATAGTGTGGTCAACTTATAGTGCGGTGAGGTGTGCGACCTGATAAAACTCACACACAATGACACATAATGGATATTCACACCTGATCAAGCACTCTCAATCCCTTAAGAGGTCTTCCCTGAGCAGCACTTGAAAAAACACAAAGCCATAATGTTTGTATCCATAATCATATGTAACTCATACACATGATTGCTCGGGCAATGGATCACAAACATAAGGTGTGGTCATGAATAATCTTTCTTGAACACTCATACTAGTCCATCTTTGTCCAGTTGACTTTTTAGGATTATCTCACATGGTCGTATCAATTCCATGACCCTGAGGACAAGGCTAAGGAAGTCATCCTGAATTTCAACTTCATGGTATAGGTTCAAGTCCAAGGATACTACATAGTTGTAGGCTCACACGGCAACGAAGAGGGAATGTATCATGCTGGGTCAACTTAAGTACATGCAACATAATACATCCTACGGTGGAGCTCCCACTCAATGGGCCATGTCATACTCAAACACCATATGAACACAAGTCCAGGCATCACAAAGTTGCCTGACTCAAGCACACTCTAATGCTCTCAGTTCGGCTGCAACAGACTTAGTATGGTTTTATGGATATATCAATATTCATACACCACACATGCATGTATGTACTCCGTACTCGACTCTCCTGAGTCTCATCTCAGTCCAAACTGAGGCGACTTTAATTATAATATATTTTATTATAATTTATGTAGCCCATTTTGTAACTTATGCAATCTGTAACTCATGCATTGCTACTCAAGCATCTATAATGGCTACTTTAGTCTCATCCTGCCCACTACAAAAGTGTCAGGGCGATCACCCATGTGAGTGGGCTGATCTAAGCCTGTGATATTTATACACATATATGACTATAAATATGAACTCATGAAAATAAATATTTCATAAACTTTAACACATAGTTATTGATGTCCATACAATCCCTGTCTGACAACAAAAAAATAGACACAAACTCCTACATAAGTCTGAAACATATTATGGTCTATCACACTCTATACAGACCTAGACCCCTCGCATGAGCCTAGAACACATATCTAGGAATAAGCTTTGTCAGAGGATCAGCCAGCATCCTGCTAGTGGAGAAATGCTTTAGGATAACTTCTCCTTGCTTGATCATGTCCCGAATGAAGTGATATTTGATGTCAATATGCTTGGTCCTTCCATGGTACTTAGGATCCTTAGCATATGTAATGATGCTATATTATCCAAACTGATCTGAATAGCCTCATGTGCAGTAGCTGATATCTTAAGTCGCCTCAAGAACCTTCTCAGCCACACAACCTTCTGGATAGCAGCCGAACAAGCAATATATTCGGCTTTCATAGAGGACAGAGCGATGCAGCTTTGTTTCTTACTGCACCAAGTGATAGCTCCACCTCCAAAGATGAGCACGTATCCTGTGGTGGATCTTCGCTCGTCCCTATCACCAGCCCAATCAGAGTCACAAAAACCCTTTAATCTCAAATCTTCACCCTGATAGCATAGGGTGAGATTGGCAGTACTATGAAGGTGACAAAAATCCTTTTAACTGCAGCCTAATGAGCAAGTCTTGGATTACTTTGGTATCGGCTAACCAAGTGCAAAGCAAACACTACAAAAAAAAAAAATCAACTTTTGCCTACGATTTTTTCGTAGGGAAAGAGAAAAAAAATAGGTAAAGCCTTTCCCTACAATTTCTGTCGTAGGCAAAAGTATAAAAAAATCGTAGGGAAAAGTGCATAGGGAAAGCCTTTACCTACGACTTTTAAAAACGTAGGCATAGATCAGACCTTTTCCCTACGATTTTTTTTCATATGTAAAGGTCATAATTCGTAGGGAAAGAGTGAGAATAATTTGAAATTCAAATTTAAGTTTTAAAAATATTGCCTACAAATTAAAAAATCGTACGAAATTAAAAAAATCGTAGGGAAAAATCAAAAAAATATATTTTTATCAACATCTTTCCCTACGATTTATCTTAAAATCGTAGGAAAAAATTGGGTAATTATAATTTTTAATGATTTCTTTCCCTACAAAAAACCCTAAAATCGTAGGAAAAATAGGAAAAAATATTTTTTATACACATCTTTCCCTACGATTTACCCTAAAATCGTAGGGAAAAGTTAGCTAATAAAAATTTTTAATGACTTCTTTCCCTACGAAAAACCTCAAAATTATAGGGAAAAAATCAAGAAATTTTTTTTATCCACATCTTTCCCTATGATTTTTCTTAAAATCATAGAAAAAATTGGCTAATAATAATTTTTAATAATTTCTTTCCCTACGAAAAACCCCAAAATCGTAGGTAAAAGTTGGCTAATAATAATATTTAATGATTTGTTTCCCTAAAAAACCTCAAAATTATAGGGAAAAATCAAAAAAATATATTTTTTATCCATATCTTTACCTACGAATTTTCTTAAAATCATAGGAAAAAATTAGCTAATAATAATTTTTAATATTTTCTTTCCCTACAAAAAAACCCTAAAATCGTAGGTAAAAATTAAAAAAATATTTTTTTATCCATATCTTTTCCTACAAATTTCTTAAAATTGTAGGGAAAAATAGTAAGATAATTTTTTAAAAAAATATTTTTACTTATGAAATAAATAAATCATACATAAAAGTGAATAAATTATTATTATTTAACCATTTTACCCAAAAAAATAAATTAAATCATAGGAAAATATAATAAATAAATATTTTTCACTACAAAATATGTCTAAAATCATAGAAAAAAGTTATATTTATTTAATTTTAATTTATTTAATATTTTAAAATTATATTTCTATTTTAAATTTTTTATTATTTTTGCACATTTTATTTAAATAGAATATAATTTGTTTGTTTCATATTATTTTTTTAAATATTAAAAATTGTATCAATAAAAATAATATGATTTTTTACATACAATATCTATTACATATACAAATTATTACATAATGGCGACAAAAGATAAATATCAAAATAACCAATAAATGAAACTCAGTAGTCCATATCAATTACAATATCCATAACTAACCTAAAACATCAAACCACATGATTCAAACAACACAGCAGAAGATCTTGAACAGTTTATAAAGGTCCCATTCATAAATGACTTCCCCAGTTTTCTAGCTCTCTTTTAAACATTAATAGATTAAACAATGCCCTATAAAGGCATTGCAATTCATAAATGTTCCAATAAGACATCATTGCAGACCTCTCATACAAAAGTACGCTTTGCTCACTTTCCTTGGAAGATCCTTCCAGTGTGCTTCTGATGATCGGTGGTATATTCAATCTAATGAAAAATAAAAATATGAGCAAACATCAAAACAAATCAAATCTCAAAATGTAAACAAACAAATTATGCTATGGTTACCTTTTTCCACTACTCTGCCTTCATCATTAATATTGGTCTCCACCTGCAAACATTTGTATTAGAAAATATCTCTTACAACTAAGAAGTTTTGTTCACAATCGTCTAATCAGGCTAACAGATCCATTATTTGCGATTATGAATAAGAAAAGTTTGCACAAAACGAGATCTCAAAGCATTTTCAGCTAGTTCAGTCAGCACATTTTGTACATTAGTGAATAGCTCAGGGAAAGGTATACCAAGCAGAAGAAAGCAATCCTTCTTTATTGTATGAAAACTAAGAACATGCCCTGCACTGAGTTATGGTTCAGTGCCCAATATGGGGTAGATTCGGTGTATGGAGATGCAGGATATTCCCTGCACCAAGTTATGGTTCAATGCCGATATGATAAAACTATGCCCAGTATAAGGGGGCATAAACTAGTACTATGAACCTGCATCAAGGTTGACATAGGGCCATATCAGCAAAATAACAAAATTATCACCAAAGTACATGGAGAGGTTGGTGACTTTCTATGAAGTCACTCTAAAATCATGGAAATTCAGTAGATGATTTTGTTCTCACATGATAGAAATGTTGCGACAAATTTTTCATTTATAAGCCTACAAAATCCGTTTTAATGCACCAGCCACTAACTCTCAACTTCTCTCATTTTTCCTTGAGAATTGGGATGGGTTGAAGCTTGGCTTAAAATCAACGTGAGGGTAGGATATAACCTGTCTCTTGCATCAACACAAGAGACTTTAACAAGTCAGCCAGTCAGCATCCTCCAACTATGAAGAAATTTGTGCATGGAATGAAAGTAAAACATTAGACATAACTGTTGCATACAGTGTAGGCTGTTAGTTTAGGCCTAGTTTCAGAAAATATAAAATAGAATTACAAATTCTTGTCTATAAAGTTATGGCCTGTCAAAAAAATGCCAGCATTGTAGGAATACCTTTTTCCAGAAACTTTAATTCATGTGGAAATAAAGCTGATGCTGCAGCAATTGAGCAAAACAAACAAGCAACGACAACTTTGCCCAGACAAGATATTTAGAAAAGATCAACATACCTAAGAGGTTCAAGTGTACTTTCATCCACATAAGCAATAGCTGCAAAGTGCATTACAGCATCAAATGCATTTTGTGCAAATATTGGTTAACCTGATATTTGGTTAAAGAATGAACCTCAAAGTCCTTAACACAAAAGCTCAACAACAAAGAAGTGTCAATTTGTAATTTAAAAAAGGTGACAAGGATACAGCTTTTGCATCACCCAAATCAGCATAAATGAACTGAAGTCTCCCAGGCTCAGGGAATAGCTCCTGGAGAACCTTAACTGCTCCAATATTCCCCCTAGAAAGATTATCCTGTAAAAATCATGAAAAATAAGTTCAAATAAATAAGATATCTATCTATGATTGTTGGAAACCCTTATCAATTAAGTGATTATGAACGACCCTCAATTTATACCAATAAAGATTAAGACACTTTCGACATGGGCATCTCACTTTACCGTCTTCATTAACATACCTCTCTGCCCTTGAAATAAACATCTTAACACCATCAAGATATTCCTTTGACAAACGGTTACTTATGGAAGTCCAGCTCTTATCAATTGTCATCTTGATAGATCCTGTAATTTGTACACATGTAAGAAGTGTCGTAAAACCAATCAGCATTAAAATCAAAAAACAAATTTTGGTGAAGTCCTCCCACAAACGGAGGAAAACAGCCATTTGTTAGATGGTCTATCACTGTCTCACCTCAAAACTCTTTCCTTAATTTGCATTCTATGAACAATTAATATTACTAACTAGTTAATTAAGCCTTGCAGAAAAACATTCTGATACATTTTCACATTTTTGTATCATATATTAATGTCATGTGATGTCCTTGTGTTTCGCTTTATTGAGGTTGATGTGATGTTCCCTTTAGGATGCTAGGGCACAAGGAATATGCCAGATATTTAGACAATACTACCTGAGTTAATATTAATAACAAGAATGAAGATTTTACAAAGGGGGATCAGAAAACCTTGTCAACTGAAAGGAGATCACATGACCCAAAAAATAGCAAAACCTAGTGCTGTCTATAACCTACCACAAGGACTAACTATATCAAGGGAACATCTAGCTGATCATCAATGGTACATAATAAGGTAACATTTCTACCCAATGTTACCAAAAACTGCATCCGTCTCAATTTCAGCATATCAACAAATGAATCTTCTATCATTCTACTGGCTACAGATTCATAACCCAAAAACGAATAATATACTTCACACTATAATAGACTTCATTGTCAAAGAACCTAGAGTTCATGTCCAGAAAAAAGCTGTGGCAATGTGGTGTGAGGAGAAATATGAGCCATATCAGTCTTATCAACAAAATTTCAAGTACTTCATTGAGCTAACTGAGGAGCACCAGAGAATAACCAAATGTAGGGGTTTTAAGACTATAACAAGGCACCATATTCCTAGACTGTATCAGTATATTTTGTCTTCACCACCAATTTCTTCTCTTCTTTCTTAAACATTTTTCCTTCGATCACTCTTTCTTTCTCCTTTTCTTGCCTCTTCTATTCCTTACTCTATTCTATTCTGCTATCTTCTTTTCCTGCACAGAGCTGATATGACTCACCCCTTTGAGGCAAAACATAATTGGCTTTAGTTTGTATAATATTTTTTTTCTTGAAAAGAGAAATGATATGACTCACCCCCAAATTCCTGTTCATAGCAACAAGTTTATTTTTTATACCATGTTCAGGTGCTATTCCAAAGAGGTCACTTTTACTGCACCTTATCTGACATTTTATCTGATAGGTACACTGTTCCCTCATGTAGCGTCCATCGAATACATGAGTGTTGGGTTAAAAAAGCTCTGCTTGGCATGTTAAAAGCGCTAGCCTGGTGATGCTGCGTCTAAATTTTGCACTTCTAAATGGCCGATCATAATGATATTGTCAAGAGACTTCAGTTATACCAGAAGTTACTCAACTATTGGGTAGGGTGTGCAAGAATTTACAGCCCATGAGACATAAGTTCTGCATGTTTGAGAGGCACCCTATGGATTCTGGTATTTCTCTTATTTTTGTATAATTAAGATTTAACTGCCTTAGTTCATTGGTCTATCTTTATACTCTGCAACAGTGTTTCCTCCAAATACGAGCTTAACTAATGGGTACCAAAGATGAGTGTGGACTGTGCTAATGAGTCCCAAAGAAAACTAACAGTCATCCCAAACTCATGTATCTTGCTAGCCCCCTTAAATCTAAAACGAAAGTAGCTATACTTAGCAACGATCCATGCACCAATTTCCGCCTCATCTTGAAAGGAAGTTACCCAACTTAAGTTTCATTCCTCCACCCCATCGGTTATGTCCCACAATGGTTATGAATTCATCAAAAGCTAGTAGAACCTTCACATTGTCCTTCCATTGCATTCATCGAGTCACTTTCAACAATCAAATTGACCTTGAATACATCGAGTCACTTTCAACAATCAAATTTCATCTGGTCCTTTTTGTTTCGATGCAGGCAAGAAGTGAGATATCCTTTTTATCAGCTTTAAAATGTAGAAAAGGTGCTCTCGTCTTTTTATTTATTTTTTTTCTCTACTTTTTTTTAAGAAAAATGGATGGCAGGTTAAAGGTTTATTTTTTTGGTAGGTTGTGTCACATGGTTTTAGCATGATAAAACCAATTTTTCAGAAGAAAAAAATGAAAAATAAAAAGGATCTGAATATTGAAGGCCCAAAATCCCTTTTTTTTATGGGTATTGATTGAATGCCCAAGACTACAAACTAGAAACGCATCCTACAAACAGCTGGAACTAACACTAGACTAGATTGATGTGTACAAGGGAATGAAATCAGAGGAATGGTGGTCTTAATTCTCTAATTTCTGCAAAACGAAAGGCTTTGCAAATACTGAGAAGTTCGATGTATTAATAGAATGTGAAACTCAATTTTTTTAAAAAAAGTTGGAAAGTAAACCGAAGTCGATCAAATGCTCACTTGCTTCCGTCTGGTGGCCGCTGGTGACAAAAGTCTTGTTGCAGGTGTCCAACCCTTCAGACAAAGTTGATATCTATGAATCGAACTGCAATTGCAGATACAAAAAAAATATTAAATATCTAAGTAACATGTGAATTTTAGAAAGAATTTCATTCGGAATGGAAATTTGAAAATTTAAAAACTAAAATTTCTTGTTCCGTGGAAAATTAAGTGGAGATCTGAGGAGCCTAAAACCCCCCCATTTTAAAACCCACCCGATGAGGTAGGTGTCATTCTACAAATCCCCATTTTTTATTATTTAGAAATGTAGATTAGTGCATGGATCCTCAGTTGCAGGAAGAAAACTCTGTAAGTGCCGATATCCATCAATGATTGCTCATACTCAAAATAGGCTTTTTCTGGCTTAGCACCACTATAAGAGGGAAATTGAGATCAAACAATATGATCTCATTTCAATGAGAAATATAAATTTGAGAAATAAAAACCGTAAACTCCTTACCTGTCCTCAGTGTTTGATACTAAAAGAACGATATTGGAAAAGAAAAGATTGAAAACATTTCCTCCATGATTACCAAAAATTATTTCCTACAACAATAAGCAACAAGAAATACAAGTTTCACCGAATCAAACAACAAAAACAACAAGCCTCTAATACAATAATCCGTCAATTCTTATGCAGAGAACAGAGGCAGTTCTCATCACCAATGTCTGCTGAAATACAGGGAGACGGTGTCTTCCCATCCTCAAACAGCAAGAACGGTGTCTTCACATTGTCAAAGAGAGATGAAATTTCAAGAATCAAAAATCAAAAAAAAGAAAAGAAAAGGTTAAGATGCAACATATAGACGCCATGTGTTTTCCAACGCTTCTTGACAAGTCTGTCTGACAACTCATTTAATCACAAGACTTGGATCAAGTTAAACAATGATGAAAGCCTCCTAAGTTCTCCACTCCATCTGTCCTAATCTTTCAAACAAAGAAGAAAAAAGGAGACTTGCTGATACCTGGGCTTTCCTCGGGACTTAGGGCAGAGGCGGAACGCGGCACCGGCGATGATGTGAGGCGGAACGCGGCATCCGGCGACGATGCGAGGCGGAGGAGCGAAACTCGGCACCCAGCAACGATGCAGGGCTTTCCTCGGGAGTTAGGGTCGAACTAGGGTTTTAGGGCACCGACGGAACTGGCACCGGCGATGATGCGATGCGGAGGAGTTAGGCTAGAGGCGGAACTCGGCACCCGACCGGCGACGACGCGAGGCGGAGGAGTTAGGTCAGATGCGCAGGGTGGAGGAGCAGAGGAGCGGAGGAGTTAGAGAGTTTGGAAGGCTGCAAGCACAGTGATGAAATCGATTGGGGTCGGGAGCGTTAATTTACAACAATCCTTTTCCTACAATTATTAAAAAATCGTAGGGAAATGATTAATATTTTTATTTAACAAAAAATTTCTACTTAAAAATGAAAAAAAAAAATTTGATGAAAGTTTTGCCTCCAAAAAAAATTAAAATAAAATAAAATTTAATTTCCTAAGAATTGACTAGCCTTTCCCTATGATTTTTAAAAATCGTAGGGAAATAAATTATTTTTCAAAAAAATTATGGCAAAATTTTTGGATATTAAATAAACGTCAAAACCTTTCCCTACGATTTTTATAAATATCGTAGGGAAAGGTACTTTTACCTACGATTTCAGTGAAAATCGTAGGTAAAAATCAATCCCTACGAGTTTCAAAAAATCGTAGGGAAAGATTGGATCTCCCTACGATTCATTAAAACTCGTAGGGAAAGGTTGGATTTTCCTATAATTTTTTAAAAATCGTAGGGAAAGCATCCGTATTAAAATGTTTTCTTTATTGTTATTCACATTTAAAACTCAATAATATTTGGCTCTAAGTGTAATTCCCATGCCCATTAAGCATTATATCATTGATGCACAAGTGATTACTATGAATTCTCATTCATCGAGCATTCTTATTTATGGCATTTCTAATGTTACTTTGAAGAAATTATCTTAGATACTTAATCATGTCTATTTAAATATTTTTTATTTATTTTCTTGCCATCATTATAAAAAAAATAACATCTTCCTCTCCCCATCCATCAACCAAACCAATATTGTTATGCAAAAGAAATAAATAAAATTTTCATTAGCTTCAACTATAGAACATAGGTAAGTGTTAGCTGATAACAAGGCCCAATTTAAGACCAACTAAATTTTAAAACTTCCTAATAAGAGAATATTTAAAGTATCTAATTAGACTTATATTTGTAAAGTTTTCCTATTAAAAAGTTTTCTTTATTTTTCTTCACATTTAAAATATTATTATTTGGCTCTTGCCGGCATGGCTCAGGCCCACCTGGAGCCTGCCCGTACATGGCTCAAATAAAAAAAATTTATAAAAAAATATTTTTTTGATAAATTAAAAAATTATGAGGAATAAAGAAATTTTATTTATATTAAGCTACCTTAATGGTGGGAGGTTTGGCATAGGCACCAACTAGTTTATTAATTTAAAATCAAAATGGTACAGAAGGGAGGGGGGCTAGGCCTGATCTCTAGAATATAATACAATAAGTAAGGAGAAAAAAATAGATCGCAACCATTGGATCGTCTTCGATCGGATGGATCGCAACCGTCGGATCGATCATCGCCGATCGGGATCATGGCTTGGATCGATCGCAACTGTCGGATCATCGCCGATCGGATGGATCGCAACTATCGGATCGATCATCGCCGATCGGGATCATGGCTTGTATCGATCGCAACCATCGGATCGTCTCCGATCGGATCGATTATCGCCGATCGGGATCATGGCTTGGGTCGATCAATCGTTGGATCATCTTCTATTGGATGGATCGCAACGGTTCGATCGATCATCGCCAATCGAGATCATGGCTTGGATCGATCGCAACCATCGGATCATCTCCGATCGGATGGATCACAACCGTCGAATCGATCATCATCGGTCGGGATCATGGCTTGGATCGATCGCAACCATCGGATTATCTCGATCAGATTGATCAAAAATGTTGATCGATCATCGCCGATCGGGATCATGGCTTGGATCGATCTTAACCATCGGATCATCTCTGATCGAATGGATCACAACTGTTGGATTGATCATTGCCGATCGAGATCATGGCTTCGATCGATCACAACCGTCGGATCATCTTTGATCGGATGAATTGCAACCGTCGGATCGATCATCGCCGATCGGGATCATGGCTTGGATCGATCGCAACCATCGGATCATCTTCGATCGGATTGATCGCAATGGTGGATCGATAATCGCCGATCGGGATCATGGCTTGGATCGATCGCAACCATCGGATCGTCTCCGATCGGATGGATCGCAATCGTCGGATCTATCATCGCCGATCAAGATCATGGCTTGGATCGATCGCAACTGTCGGATCATCTCCGATCGAATGGATCGCAACCGTCGGATCGATCATCACCAATCGGGATCATGGCATGGATCGATCGCAACCGTCGGATCGTCTCTGATCGGATCGATTGCAACCGTTGGATCGATCATCGCCAATTAGGATCATGGCTTGGATCGATTGCAACCATCGGATCGTCTCCGATCGGATCGATCGCAACCTTCGGATCGATCATCGCCGATTGGATCATGGCTTCGATCGATCGCAACCGTCAGATCGTCTCTGATCGGATTGATTGCAACGGTCCGATCAATCATCGCCGATCGAGATCATAGCTTGGATTGATCGCAACCGTCGGATCATCGCCGATGGGATAGATCGCAACCGTCGGATCGATCATCCCCGATCGAGATCATGGCTTAGATCGATCACAATCGTCGGATCTCTTCGATCGGATTGATCGCAACGGTCCGATCGGTCATCGCCGATCAGGATCATGGCTTGGATCGATCGCAACCATCGGATCATCACCGATCAGATGGATCGCAACCGTCGGATCGATCATCGCCGATCGGGATCATGGCATGGATCGATCACAACCATCAAATTATCTCCGATGGATCGATTGCAACCGTCGGATCGATCATCGCCGATCGGATCATAGCTTGGATCAGCTGGCTAGTGCCTAGGCACCCGTGCCTAGGCACCAGGTTCCTAGGCGCAAAGTGCGCCTAGCCACCAGCCGTGCATGGCCCCCAAAGCATGGCCCGTGACGGGCCGATCTTGGGAGACCAATTGGAGGCTTTCGAGCGTCGTGGCTTTGGCGAGGCCTTGTCCTAAGTCCTTCTGGAAAGGATTAGGTAAGCTCCGAATTGGGAGCTCACGGACGAACGGAGGCAAAATGAGGAAACTTGTGAATTATCGAAAAGGACCATCAAGGGTAAGAAAAGTCTTTGTACAATGGACTCCGGTGTATAAAGAGCGCCCGGGCAGTTGGCCCTGGCCGCCTCATTTGCGGCATTGAATTGAATTTATTAAATTCAATCGACCATCTTAGAGATAGATAACAGCAATTCACGAATGATTCCCTTCATTCGCTGCATTGATTGCATTTAATTTCTAACAACATTTTTTAATCTTTATTTTATAAAAAAATATTTTATTTTCTATTTTTTTGATCTCTAAAAATTACGTTTGGTAATTAAGTAAAAATAAAAATTTCTTTTTTATTTATTATATTTATTATAAATAATATATTTTAAAAGGATAATTAAAAAAGATATATACATAATAATGTTTTATATTATATATATTGCATAATAATATTGATTATAATATAATATATCTATATTATTATTATAACTTTATAACATGTTATATACATTATGTATTACAATATAAGATTAATAATTTTATCAACAATATGATAATACATAATAAATTATAGTATACTACAATATTATAATAAGTAATTTTTTTAAATAAATATATTATATAATACATTTTATTTTTATGTATTATATATAAATGCATATTCACTATATATATATGTAAATAATAATATAGTATTAAAGAAACTATAGTAATATATTACTAAGGATATTATAATATATCATGTTAACAGTATAATAAATAACAATATAATTATAAATATAGTATAAGAAATAAATAGTTATATTATATTTATTATTATATAAAAATATAATTAATATAAAATATAAATATATAATTAATGTAATATTAATTTTAGTATATTATTGTAATATTATAATATTATGACCTTATAATAAACTATCATATATTTAAAATGTATCATTATAATGTATTACAAATAAATCACATATTAATATTTGAGTTCTGAGAAAAGGGTTTTTCCTACGATTTTCATTAAATTCGTAGGAAAATGTTGGCTATCTTTCCCTACGATCTTCATGAAGATCGTAGGGAAAGGTTTAGAATGAAAAAAAAAGATTATAGGTGCCTTTCCCTATGATTTTTATGAAAATCGTAGGGAAAGACTTTGGACCTTTCCCTATGATTTTTGTAAAAATCGTAGGGAAAGACTTTTTAGATAAATAAAAAATCTTTCCCTACGATTTTCAAAAAATAGGGAAAGGCTATGGACTTTCCCTACGATTTTTTGAAAATCGTAGGGAAAGAATTTTNCCCTATGATTTTTGTAAAAATCGTAGGGAAAGACTTTTTAGATAAATAAAAAATCTTTCCCTACAATTTTCAAAAAATAGGGAAAGGCTATGGACTTTCCCTACGATTTTTTGAAAATCGTAGGGAAAGAATTTTTTAGAAATATTTTGGCGAGCAATTTTACCTTCAAAAAATTGATTGATTTAATCTGAAAATCATAGGGCGATTTTTTGAAAATCGTAGGGAAAGTATTTTTAAAATAAAAAAATATTTTTTGTATTATAATTTTTTTGCTACAGAATCTTTGCCTATGATTTTTAAAAATCGTAGGGAAAGATATCTATTGCCTACGATTTAAAAATCATAGGCACGAAAATTGTAGGGAAAAATCATTTTTCTTATAGTGAAATATCAGGGTGAGTATATAACATAGCGTACATCAAGCTCCCTATAGCACTAGCATAAAGGATTCTGCTCATTTTTTCTCTCTTTTCATCAGTTCTAGAGCACTGATCGATGCTCAAAGTACAACCCTTATCTATTGGGGTATCAACGGGTTTAGAATAGTGCATACGAAATCATTCTAAGATTTTCTCAATATACATTTTTTTTGACAAACCAAGAAACTCTTAGTATGATTCCTTAGGATTCTCACTCCCAGCACAAAATTTGCCTCACCCATATCCTTCATCTCAAAGACAGAGGACAACCACTCCTTAATGGCATTGATCACCCCTATAGAACTCCCAGCTATTAGGATGTTATCTACATACAACGCAAGATCAGAATCCCATCGTCTGATTTCTTAATATACATACAGTGATACTTCTCAATCATATCTAAGCCAATTGATGTAATAGCTTCATGAAACATGAGGTGCCATTTCCTAGATGGCTGCTTAAGACCATATATGGATCTTCTAAGGCAGCATACTTTACCCTCCTATCCTTTGGTCACAAAGCTCAAAGGTTGATCCATATAGATCTCTTCGTCCAGGCTTCCATTAAAAAATGTTGTCTTAATATCCATTTGATGTGGCTCCAAATCTAAATGGGCTACAATAGCTAAAATCAAGTGAATGGAGACAAATCTCACCACAGGAAAAAATGTCTCTTCATAGTTTATACCCTCCAACTGGGTATAGCCCTTCGCCACAAAACGAGCCTTGTACTTATCAATTGACCCATCAGTCTTGCGCTTTATCTTAAGAACCCACTTATTTCCTACAGATTTGCACCCAGACAGAAGGTCTACCAAGTCCCACATGATTCTTGGCCATCGATACCATCTCATCTTCCACAGCAGCTAGCCACTCACTATGAGTAAGTGAATCGAGCGCCTCTTCAACAGAAGCAGGCTCATCAGGATCCAACGGGGTGTAGAGAAACACATTCCCTCCAATCCTAAAATATCATGGAATATGACCACGTTGCTTCTTCGTAACTGCGGATCTAGACCCTAAGGACCGCTCTCAGTGGTGCAATAACCCTCATGGGTGAGCTCCTACTAGGCTCAGCTTGTGCGCTCCCACTGTCTGGTGTGACACTCCAACTGAGCCTAGCATTCCCACTATCTATGGCGAGCTTTGAGACAGATTGAAAATTCCTCCTCTCCAGAGATAGTAGGAAGGTCATTTTGTAACTCATACAGTGACAGGTCCTTCCTAATTTCACCAATGCTCGAGAATTCATTCTCTAGAAAACTCTACGTCTCTGAACTCAACTTCAGTCAACCCTCCATTAGGATGTGCACCATACATCACGTAACCCTTCAAATTCTCAGAGTACCTGATGAACACCTTTTTGCTAGCTTTAGGATCCAGCTTTTCCAACTTATGGGAGGCATTGTGAACATATCCTGCTGAACCTCAAGGGCGCAAATGATCCACAGAGGGTTGCGCACCATACCATAGCTCATATGGAGTAGAGGATTCTATGTTACTAGGTACACGATTAAGGATGTAGGTAGCAGTCAACAGCATCTCCCTATAAACTAATTAGAATATTTGTTTGCGCCATCATCGACCTAACCATATCTAGTAAAGTCCTGTTTCAACCCTCGACAACACCATTATGTTGCGGTGTCCTAGGAATGGTAAGCTGCCTGCGTATCCCCTTTTTCTCACAGAGCCGCTAGAATTGCTCAGATAGATATTCGCAACCTCTATCAGTTTGGAGAGTCTTCAAAGACCTTTTCTTCTGATTTTTTACCTTAGCTAAAATTTGTCTGAAACAATCCAATACTTCATAGCAATGGGAGATCAGGTACACATACCCAAATCGTAAAATATCATCTATAAATGTGAGGAAATAGGAAGCACCATGGTGCACTTTGACACTCATGGGTCCATAGATATCATAGTGAAATAGCTCTAATGGATGAGAGGCCCTAGTAGCCTTACCAAAAGGCTTTCTTGATGCCTTTCCCACTAGATAAGACTCACACACAGATAGACTTATCTAGGTAAGAGGGCCCAATAGCCCTGCTTTAGCCATTCGTGCCATCCTATCTTGGCCCATATGACCAAGTCTGGCATGCCAAAGAAAACTATCACACAGGCAGGAATAGATGCACAAGAAAATAGGAATAAGAAGTACATAATTCAACGTCAAGTCTAAAGAATCCTTGTAACAAATATCCACAAAAGGATAAAGCATCATCCAGATAGACTAACATATGGTCACCAGAAAAACAAAAAGTGCAACCAAGTGCCAACATGGCAAGAACAAAATAAAGATTACACCGGATAGTTGAGACATACAAAATGTCATATAGGATCAATACATATCCACCACGAAGCGTAACACGATAGCTCCTACACCCAAAACCTGCTCACGCATACCATTCCCCAGCAACTGGGTATCTATAGGTATCCGATGAAAATCCATAAAACCCGCTCGATCTCACACTATATGTTTATTCACTCCTAAATCTACAATCCAATCGGGGAGAGTGTTAGCAACTAATGCATATGAACAAACATAGAGAAAGCTTAATATGGAGCATACCTTCTTTGGCTCAGTGCAATCATGAGCAAAGTGGCCTTTTGCTTCACAATTGTAACACTTAATCTTGTCACATCTCTCTTTTTCCCCGATGTCCTCTCTTGGTTTGGCTATAGCTTTTCCTTTAGATCCCTGAGCACTCTTGTTACGTGCTTTTCCCTTCTTTTTGTTCTTGGGCCTCGAAGACTCACCAGTAACAACATAGGCCAAAGGGAGGGAAGTCTCAATGCGCTCAGCCTCCACATCAAGATGATGAGTAATGTCCTCAAAAGTCTTGATGTGCTCACTATGAGTCATCAAGAGCTTAATTTGACTCCATTAAGGGTCAGATAGTGAGCAAATCGCCACAAGGACCTGTTGCTCATCAGTAAGGTCAACTCCAGCACCTTCATATCCTTAATCATGTTTTTCATCACACGAAGGTGGGTTGACATGGAATGATTGGGATCCTTGACATATTGCATGAATCAAAGGTTCAAGGCATGTAGCCTTGTGGCTAAAGTTTGATCAAACCTGATCTTGAGCTGGCTCCACATATCCTGAGCAGTCTGGCAATGCTCAAAGTTGCCAATAAAATCATTGTGCATGTTACTCAACATGGTAAAGCGTGCACAACGATCTTTTCTGACCCAACTTTTATAGGCTTTCCGATCAAGGCAATGTAGCTCAGTAGCACCAGGCGCTGGTGGTGTCATACTAGTTGTCAGGGTCTTCATGACTTCTAATTCATTAGGTAGGTATTGAATTTTTCTATACCACATTTCATAGTTTTATCCATCTAGCTTCTCACTTTTGTTAAGATCAGCTATCACATATTTGGAGGCCATCACTGCATTCAGTCAAGCAAGGTATGGACATCAGGCACATATTATACCATTAGCTAGAAAAATAACCATATTACAAATCTTTCTTCTTATAAATGAGATCAAAAACTTTGCTAAGCTCATAATCATCACTCATTTAATAAGATGGAATACATAATCTAATAATTTCATAGAGCACATCTATGTTATCTACATTAAATAATATGATCGCAGAATATTCATAGCAAATGACATAAATTTTCCTTATGCATTAAGCATAAATTAATTATGTCAGTAGAAAATGTATAGACACATGCATAAACCATATTTATTCACTAAGCATAAATAATTATGCATTCAAAAAAATAGTTACAAAAATTCAAACAGAATGGCAATGATAATATTCATGCACAAAGCACAAATAATTATGCCACAGTAAGAAAACTTTCAATAAATATTTTCTTTGAATTTTTTTAGATTTTTTTTAGATTTTTATGATTTTTTTGGAATTTTTTATATTTTTTTTGTAATTTTCTAATTTTCTTGATTTTTTAAATTTTTTTATAATTATTAAAACCCAAAAAAAAAGAAAAAAAAAGCTAGCAGCTGATGTCAGTTGGGACCGATGCATGACTAGACACCTAGATGCCACATAAGCATCTATTATTTATTAGATCGCTGTTTGCATGGACTGCCACATGGCAGCCATGTGTATGCCATGAGGCTGCCACGAATGTGCCATGTACAAAGCCTGCCACGACGTCATAGTGCTGACGTATCTGCCATGTCAGCACCACTTTTCTATTTCTCTTTTTTTTAATAAATACTAGAAAGTCCCTGGATATCCATGAATTTACGGGTGGTGCCACCCGTAAACTCACAGAGTCCCCCATGCTTGCCGCCCACATGGCGGCGGTGAAGGGCCGTCTCAGCCATCCAGCGGCCAGATGGAGGCCTAGGGGGAACACTGGTAGCCTGCACCGCCGTAGAAGGTCTGGCGCTCCACAGCCAGCAGGCACGAGCACGCCCGTTGCCCACACGGTGGCGATCAGGCTTCCCCGGCCATCCAGTAGCCGGGAAGAAGGGGAAGAGATCCCACGGCTGGAGAGGAACCT
Organism: Calamus simplicifolius; assembly: GCA_900491605.1. Taxonomy (NCBI): domain Eukaryota; kingdom Viridiplantae; phylum Streptophyta; class Magnoliopsida; order Arecales; family Arecaceae; genus Calamus; species Calamus simplicifolius. Next base: position 15,474 of record UESW01003739.1, on the reverse strand, counting down.
CCCAGCCGTCGAAGAGAATCAAATAGACCCTCCCCTTCGACCTGATCAAACTGAGGTCCACTGCGGCACCCATGGCCGTAGCGGAACCTCCAAATTCCTTTTTATTCTATATTCTTTGCTGCATGCTGCAGCACCCATGGCCACTGCAGTCTATTCCCAGCAATCTCAACTCTTTGGTGACGACTAGCGTGGCTCTAATACCAATTAAAGGAGCCAAAAATAAGGAATACCTCAATATTGACAGCAGCGGAAGCAGGATCATCGTCGGAGGCTACCAGAGTCTCCGGTTCATCAACGCCTCTATGTCGCAGCACCGATGAGGGAGAGAAAAAAAGAAGGCTTCTCAGTCTTCATATCCTAATCTTTCAAAAGACACCTCTAATATTCTTATAGAACCCGATAAGATTTAGAGAGTAGATAAGGATGAGAAATACGAGTCCCGACTCTTGGGACTCTATGTGGGTGGCTAACTTGGCACCTCGGCCAACAAACATTAAAATAGATCTTAAATGGATGAGATTAGAGCTGGTTTCTTAAGAAAAAATTATTAAAATATCTACTACAATAACATTTATAAGGTAAAGCAAATTAAATTTTATCAAGTATAAATAATTTATTTTTTGAGGGCTACAGGCATGTATTTGATTTCTCATAGTCATTAAAGAAAAAAATCATGCCAAAATCTTTTAATAGTTTGATTTAAAAAAATTAATAGTTATAACTAAAAAAATTCTTCAAAAAAAAAAAAAGAATCGATTAAACAATAATAGTTTAGCATAAAAAATTCACTAAACAAAGTTGTTCATGGGAAAAAAAGAAAAAGCTGATTAATATAAATTAATAGTTTGATATCAAGAAAAAAAATCTGTTTGAAAAAAATAATGTTCTCTAGAAAGAAAAAAGAATTTGTTTAAAAATTAGTAGTTTGATGTCAAAAAAAATTACTTTTAACTTAAAAAAATATTCCTCATTGGAAAAGACAAAAGAATCCACTAAAAAATTATTGGTTTGACCAACTAAAAAATTAAATTGTTAGAAAAATAATAGTTTGATCGACTAAAAAATAGTTTGCTGTAAAAAAAAAGCTTTTGACCTACAAAAAAAGTTCTTCATGGAAAATAAAGGATAGGCTAAAAAAATAATTTCATCTAAAATTGTTTTAGACTAAAAAAATAAAGTAAAAGTTTGAAGTAAAAAAATAAATAATTTTTAACTTAAAATAATGCTCTTCATAGGAAAAAAATTGATCAAAGAAAATTAATAGTTTGATATAAAAGTTTTTGACTAAAAAAATATTCTTTATGAAAAGAAAAAAAAAAAGAGTCAGCTAAAAAATGGTAATAGTTTGACACAAAAATATCTTAACCCAACAGAACAATGTTCCGGGAAAGAAGGGGAAAAGAATGGGCTAAAATATTAAATGATTAATGTAAAATAATGATTTTTGACATAGAAAAAATATTTTTTAAAAATATTCTTCATTAGGAAAAAAAAAAGGGTCAGCTCAAAAATTTAACTAACAAAAAAACAATAGTTTGATGCACCAAAAAATAATTAACAAAAGGAAAAAAGAGGAAAAGAATGTGCTGACAAAAATCCATGGTTTTGTTGTTAAAGATATTTTTGATTGAAAAAAATTGCTCCCATAGGAAAAGAGAAATGAAAAAACACCAGGAGAAAAAAATTCATAATTTGATTTTTAAAAAAAAGTTTTGCTTAAAAAAGAATTAGCTAAAAAAATTAATAGTTTGATAAAAAAAATAGCTTCTAATTAAGAAAAGGTATTTCTCATTAAAAAAAGAAAAAAGAATCAGCTAAAAATAATAAACATTTTGATTAGCTAAAAAAATTAAACTAGCTAAAAAATTTATTGACTTAAAAATTAATAGTTTAATATAAAAAATTTGATTAAAAAAGTATTTATGGGGAAAGAGGAAAACATTTAGCACTCAAGGGATTTGAACCATAATTCATGGGGGAAAAGGTTTTGTGTATAGCATATTTTCATCTTTTTCATGTCGTATGCTTAGTTACATGCATGCAAATTAATATGGGTGCACACGTTTCTATATAATGCACAGTATATAACGGCTTTTTCTTCTTAGGGAAGGCACATCATCAAAAGCACATGCCGCCTCACCCTTATGCTTCTTGTCCTATCTTTCTTCTATATTGAGTACCTTTGTATTATGATGCTTCTATAGCTTTCTCTACTCGAGAGCAATATTTTGAAAACCAAACTAAATAAAATGAATGATGGGTCGTGGGTTAATTGGATTAATCGGATAAATCTATTTGATCAAATCGAAGATGTTGCCCAGATGTAGCAACCCAAGAGGGGGTGAATTGGGTTATAAAAAATAAATTGCTATGCAAGTATGTGCTTAAACCCTAATTTGATTTGCAGCGGTGTAGTGGAGTGTACATAATGATAACAGTAGAGAATCAAACAACCACAAACACACAAAAGTTTATAGTGGTTCGGTGCCAAACTCAGCACCTACATCCACTCCCCAAAACCTTTGGGAATTCACTAATCGTATCACAACGATTACAACCTCTAGCCAAACCAGGCTAGCCCTCTTGTTTATACGGCACAAGGTAGCCAAAAACCCCTAGCCACACCAGGCTAGTCCTCTTGTTTCACGGCACAAGGAAGCCCCCCTAGCCAAATAATCAGGGTTAACACTAACCCTTTTACAAAAATGATCAAGGAATGATAAAGAGAAGCTCCCACAATGAGCAAATATTCAGAGTATACTTTACAATTTTTGAAGCAATAAACTCAGCAATAAATGAACGAGGTCGAAGTAGCTGAAGTCTTGATTGCTTGAAAAGCTTCAAAGATCCGGACGACTTTTTGGAGCAATGAATGAACTTGAATGCACAGCAACAACCACTCAACAATATGCAATATGAGCTCTTTTCTTGGATTTTCTTTCTCTTTAAAAACTCTTTTTCAGAATCGTCATGGTGTGCTTCAAATCCCACCTTTTTATAATCATCCAACAAGAAAAGATCCGTTAGATACATTAGGAACAAATGGAAATAAAAACGGAAGAAAATATAACCGTTATAAATGTTTCCCTTAAGCATTGAATGCTGATCTCCATTTGAGGAAGGAAGAGCACTGCAAAAATTCAAAAATCCAAAAGTTAAGTGTAGCTTAAAATAGCAATAGAGAGAGAGTAAGAGAGGAAAAGCAAACTCAAGAACTCAGGCGGTAGTTGGCTGAAAAATAACTCCAGGCAGCTGAAGCAAGAAACCATTCGGCCAAGACTTAAGCAAAAGTCCCCAGCTAGCTAGTCAGCTAGCTCACAAGAGAGGCCAAGGTTGAAAAAACGTCCAGAGGCAGCTCACAGTTAGCTAAAAGGTTGCTAGTTAGCTCTCCAGCTAACTAACAGCAAAAGCAACGGCCAGGACAAAAAGTGCAGAACACTTAGTTAGCTCACCAGCTAACTAAACAATGGATAGTTAGCTCTCCAGCTAACTAACAGGCAAAACAAAAAGTCAGAGAAAGTGCCGTTGCCAGTTAGCTCCCCAGCTAACTAAAAAAAGCTCTCGGCTGCAGGAATAACAGGAGATGGGGAGTTAGCTCAGCAGTTAGCTAAATGATAGCCAGTTAGCTCACTAGCTAACTAATTTCAAAAACAGTAAGAAACCGCCCAGCTTAGTTAGCTCTCCAGCTAACTAACGAAAAGATAGCTAGCTTCCCAGTTAGCTAAAGATAGCTAGCTTTCCAGTTAGCTAAGCAGAGAAAGCAAACGGCCAGTGGAGAGAGGGAGTTAGCTCTTCAGCTAACTAAATTTTCAAACCTCACGGCCACACGCTTACCTGTGAAAAATAGTTAACTAACCAGTTAGCTCCAGGATAAATAGTTAGCTAAGCAGTTAGCTAAAGGAACGCCAGCTAGCTAGAAGACCTGGCAGCTAGCTCAGCAGTTAACTAGAATTTAATTCGGCCAGGAACTAAAACAATTCCAGTTAGCTAAGGCAACGAGCTAGCTAACCAGCTAGCTAGAAAAGGAGTGTTCGGCCAACACAGTGACGAGATTAGTTAGCTGAAGGATCTCCAGCTAGCTAACAAGCTAGCTAACCAGCTAGCTAAAATACAAGACGTTCGGCCAAGCACTGAGAATGTTTCCCAGTTAGCTGAAAGTCGTGCCAGCTAGCTAAATGGAATAACAAGCTAGCTAACCAGTTAACTCCCAAGCTAATAAAAATATTCAAAGCAAATTAAATGAAGTACTTTCTTACCAATGAAATTTTGCACGCAGATACTTACTTGCAAGGCGACCGAACTTCCCTGTATCAAGCTTAGAGTTGCCTAATGTTTTGTAATCATCAAAATCAATCTGGGGTCAACAATCTCCCCTTTTTGATGATGACAAAACCTTTAAGCACAAAAGAGCAAATATAGGAAGTAGACAGGAGTGTAATCAGAAAACATTAATTTCTCCCCCTGTCAATCTGAATAAGTGAACTCTTTTTCTCCCCCTGAATATATGGAGTTATTACTTTACTCCATTCCTTAATGTATGCAATAATCTTCTCCCCCTTTTTGTCATTAATCAAAAAGAAGTTTGAAGAGTTTTGCAATAAATTTAAGCATAATATATCAAGGAGATGTAATCAATCATACATAATTTGAGCAGTCATTCAGATCATTACAAAATAGAGTATACAAACATTACACGCCATGGTCTCAAGTCATAAAACATAGTCATAAACATGCATCACAGAAACAGTACTAAGTACGGTTACAACATAAGTCAAACATAATCACTTGTCGTCATCAGAAGAAGAAATATGCACTGAAGAAACATTTGGCTTGTTTGAAGATCCAGGCTTGTCGGAGGAAGGCCGTGTCGGTGGAGTCCAGAGGTGCGGATGAGAAAAAGAAGCATCAGGCGCAGAGGCGGCAGAAAGAGTGATGAAGTCTCCATGAGTTGACTCAGCCTTGAGAAGGATGCGGTCCAATGGTCAACAGCGTTTGCTGCATCCCGGGTCTGGGTCTCTGTAGATCTCATTCGGTGCTCTACCCACTCTGCCTTAGTTTCAAAATTCTCAAGCTTACCTTTTAGGAAATTAATCTCTTTTAGGATCCGCTCCATGACAGATTCATTGTGATGAAAAACTCTTCCATTGAGAATGTTCACATCATGGACAAGTCTCTCAAGAATAAGTTTAAACTGAGATATGTTTTCAAAAAGAAGAAATATGTGGAACGAGAGTCTGATCATTGACAGAAGAAGCACTGTCTCCAGAGCTTCGACTAGAAGTGGCAAGGGTCAATTCATTGATAATAAGGCGAATTTGATCATCACTTATACGAACTAGGAAGAGGAGCAGGAGCTTGATTGTCATTACGATAAGAAGGTCCAGGAGCATTCATATTGGGTGGATCAGATTGAAAAGGATTTTGATCATCAGACATAGCAGCAAGGTAAGGATTCGGATGGTTGAAGTCAAAATTGAAGAAGTTCTGAGGAGAACAAGCAGATTGAGTTACAGTTGGCGGTGGCATACTAGACTGACCAGTTCTAGACCTAACCTTTAACCAAATACCATCCCGTTTGGCAAAGTCCATACGGTGCAGTGAATGAGCATTAAAAACGTCAGAGTGACGTAATGCCACTGCAGTTTCTCCCTTAAGCTTAATATTGAAAAACTCAAATACATAAGTGAGAAACATTCCGTAGGGCAATGCAGCCTTAGATCTAGACAAGGATTCTTTCATTACGGTCATCATTAGTTGAGGTAGATCAACAGGGTCTTCTATTAAGATGTCATACATTATGCATATGTCCCTATCATTTACTACATTAAACGAACCAGCACGAGGGGCTAGGATTTTGGCGATGATACTGTGAAACAATCTATTTTCTACAGATAGCATGTTGGCATCTAGAGTTTCAATATTACTGGCTTCATATCATCAATATTAAGGATTAAACCTATTTTATATCCACGTTCACTGGGTAGGACTTCTAAGAAACCATCAGATGGAATATTAAGAGCACATCCTAACGTTTTGCAGTCTAGGTCGATTTTAGTCTTTTTCACAAAGGAAGAGATAGTCCACTACCAAAAGAGATATTTTCATAAAATTCCCTAATAAGCTCAGGATAAATAGGTCTCTTGGTAGAAAGAAGCTTATCCCAACCTTGATTAACTAAAAGTTTTCCAATTTTAAAACCTTCTTGTTCTAAGAAGTTAAAATCAACTAACCTTCCATGAGCAAAGGATTTAGATGCAAGAAGGGAGTTGATATGAGATGAAGAAGTAGAAGACTTCCGGCGAAGATCGGCACAATCATCATCTCTAGCGACTGCCTTCTTCTTGGGAGCCATCCACTATCTTCAAGATGGATTGATTGAATGAATGGAGGAAAGAAAGGATTAATGGAATGAAGAGATGAGAGAGAGAGAGGAGGGTGAAGACGCTCGGTTGAGGAGACGATCGTGGAATGAAAAATTTGGTAAAAAGTTATATAGGGAGATGGCTTGATGGTTAGCTGGCCAGGTGACTGTTTGGTTGCCTGGTCAGTTAACTGCCATGAATAAAATGAAAAAGGTTTCAAACGTCCGGTTGGTGGATGAATTTAAGGAAGTATAACAGTTGGCATTCATAAAGATGAAAAGACTTAAAGCATTGCAGCATACTCAAGCATTAATTTGATAGGATGTTCCTTTAATTGATTTGATTAAAAGATGTCACATCAATTAGATATCATATCAATTCATTAATTGATTCATTAAATGGTTGGATCAAACATTCCCAATTCTCTTCTGATTTCATAAAATTTTGTTTCATCAAGAGGCTTAGTGAAAATATCAGCAATTTGATTTTCAGTGTTTAAAAATTCAATAACAACATTTCCATTATTTACGTGATCTCTAATGAAATGATGTCTAATTTCAATATGTTTGGTTCTGGAATGTTGAATAGGATTCTTAGTTAAATTGATTGCACTTGTATTATCACATTTTATAGGTATAGCCTTTTGTTTAATACCATAATCTTCTAGCTGTTGCTTAATCCATAAAATTTGAGCACAGCAACTTCCAGCTGCAATGTATTCGGCCTCGGCCGTAGACAGTGCTACTGAAGTTTGCTTTTTGCTAAACCATGAAATTAAGTTAACACCTAGAAACTGGCAGGTTCCAGTGGTTGATTTCCTATCTAATTTACATCCAGCAAAGTCAGAATCAGTGTATCCTATTAAGTCAATGCTAGATTGTTTATCATACCATATACCCAAATTTATTGTTCCATTTAAATATTTAAATATTCTTTTAACCGCAAGCAAGTGTGATTCTTTAGGATTGGCTTGATATCTTGCACACATGCAAACACTAAATAAAATATCTGGCCTACTAGCAGTTAAATATAATAATGATCCAATCATGCCTCTATATAATTTTAAATCAACAGATTTTTCAGAATTATAAGATTCAAGTCTACATGATGAGCTCATAGGGGTACCGATACTCTTGGATGTCTCCATGCCAAACTTCTTGATCATTTCTTTGGTATATTTGGATTGGCTTATGAAGATCCCATCTTTGCTTTGTTTAATTTGTAGTCCGAGGAAGTAGGTCAGCTCACCCATCATACTCATCTCGAACTCTCCCTGCATAAGCTTAGCAAAGTCTTTGCACAAAGAATCATTAGTGGCACCAAATATGATATCATCAACATAGATTTGAATAATTAATATATCTTTATTTTATCTTTTAATAAATAAAGTTGTATCCACAGTTCCTCGAATAAAATCATTACTAATCAAGAATTTGCTTAATCTTTCATACCATGCCCGGGGCGCTTGTTTCAAACCATATAAAGCCTTGTTTAATTTGAAAACGTGATTTGGAAACAAGTGATTTTCAAAGCCGGGTGGTTGTTCCACAAAAACTTGTTCAGCAATATATCCATTCAAGAAAGCGCTTTTAACATCCATTTGATACAATTTAAAATTCATATAACAAGCATAAGCAAGAAGTAATCTAATAGCTTCTAATCTAGCAACAGGGGCATAAGTTTCATCAAAATCAATTCCCTCTTCTTGATTATAACCCTTAGCTACCAATCTTGCCTTATTTCTAATTATATTACCATGTTCATCTAATTTGTTTCTATAAACCCATTTAGTTCCAATAATTTGATGATCATGAGGTCTTTCAATAAGAGTCCAAACATTATTTCTTTCAAATTGGTTAAGTTCCTCATGCATGGCATTAATCCAATCAACATCATTTTTAGCATCATCATAACATTTAGGTTCAATTTTAGATACAAATGCTAAATTATTACAAGCATCTCTAAATGATGATCTAGTTCTAACTCCTTGAGAAGGATCACCAATAATTAGATCTTTGGGGTGACTAAGAACATACCTCCAACCTCTTTCTAATTCATCATTACCTTGTGAGGCTTCAGGTAGGTCAGCGTTCCCTTCTCCATTTACCTCTTGTGTATCTGTGTCGTTCTTATCCTTCAGTGTGATGTCCTTGAATTGATCTTCAATGTCATCTGCATCATTTATACCTTTTCCCTTCCTTGATGGAAGATCATTAGATTCATCAAAGATAACATGAATTGATTCTTCAACTACTAAAGTCTTTTTGTTGAATATTCTAAAAGCTCTACTATGTAAAGAATATCCGAGAAAAATTCCTTCATCAGACTTAGCATCAAATTTATCAAGGTTTGATTTTCCATTATTTAATACAAAACATCGGCATCCAAAAACATGAAAGTAACTTATATTAGGTTTTCTTCCTTTCCAAAGTTCATATGGAGTCTTTTTCAAAACAGGTCTGATTAATGCACGATTTAAAATATAACATGCAGTGTTAATAGCTTCTGCCCAAAAATATTTTGGAAGATTGCTTTCACACAACATGGTACGCGCCATTTCCTCTAATGTTCTATTCTTTCTTTCAACTACTCCATTTTGTTGTGGTGTTCTTGGTGCAGAAAAATTATGTTCAATTCCATTTTCATTACAAAATTCTTCAAAAGATTTGTTTTCAAATTCTTTTCCATGATCACTTCGTATCGATAAAACAGAAGAATTCTTTTCGTTTGTAATTCTTTTGAATAATTTTTGAAATGCTGAAAATGCTTCGTCTTTACTAGATAGAAATAAAACCCATGTAAAGCGAGAGAAATCATCAATAACAACAAAACCGTATCTTTTTCCTCCTAGACTAGTTGTTCTTGTAGGACCGAATAAATCCATATGCAAGAGCTCCAAAGGTCTAGTGGTTGAAACTAAATTCTTTGATTTAAAAGAAACTCGGGTTTGTTTTCCAAATTGACAAGCATTACAAATCTTATCTTTTTCAAAAACAAGTTTTGGCAAACCATGTACTAAATCCTTCTTAATTAATTTAGATAGTAAATCCATGCTTGCATGAGCTAGCCTACGATGCCATAACCAACTATTATCAGTTTTATTATTTGTAGCAACTAGGCAATCAATATTTTGATCATGCAAATCATTTAAATTAACAATGTATACATTACCATGCCTATGACCAACAAATTTCATGTTTTCATTTGCAGGATTTTTAACAATGCATAGAGATGATTTAAAAGTAACATTAAATCCTTTGTCACATAGTTGACTAATGCTAAGTAAATTGTGTTTCAGTCCTTTCACAAGCAAAACATTATCAATATAAGCATGAGGTGTGATACCTATTTTTCCAATGCCAATTATTTTTCCTTGGCCATTATCACCGAAAGTAACAGCACCTCCATCTTTTGCTTCCAAAGTGATGAATTGCGATTCATCACCGGTCATGTGTCTTGAGCACCCGCTATCCAAGTACCATTGTCTTTTAATTGCTCGGGTTGCAAGACACACCTGCATACACAATTTCAATTTTTGTTTTTAGGTACCCAAGCTTTCTTGGGTCCTTTAGGGTTAGTCAAGATGGTTCCTTTTGGAACCCATATTTTTCTTATCTTTTGTGTTTGACAAATATAAGCTTTGTGTCCAATTTTTCACATTTAAAACATGTAATTTTAGTAGAATCATCAGCATGCTCATAAATATTTTTCAAAAATTTTGTCTTTCAAAAGTATTGTATCCAAGACCAGCTCTATTGTAAACAGCTCTTTGACTATTTAAAATCATTTCTAATTTTTCTGAACTTAGACTAAATCTATCAACAATTGGTTTTAATTTATCCACTTCATTTTTCAAATCTTGGTTTTCCTTTAACAATGATTCATTATCCTTTGAAATTCTTTCTTTTTCAAGAGTAAGATTTTTGATTTCATTTTTCAATTCTTTGCTTTTTGAACTTAAATTTGCAAAATCATCAATAAGTTCATAAAATGCACATTGTAATTCATCAAAGGTAAAGTCATCTAAAAAGTTAGGGCTTACCTCATCATTATCAGCCATGAAGCAAACATTTGCAACTTCAGTTTTCTCTTCATCTTCTGAACTTGTTGCTTCACTGTCGCTCCAAGTAGCCATCATTGCCTTCTTTTTCTTTTAGATCCTTTCTTTAATAGTGGACAATCTGGTCTGATGTGTCCAGGCTTCTTGCACTCATAGCATGTAGGAGGTTCACTCTTTTCCTTATCTTTGCTATGGTCTCCTTTGACAAATTATTTTCTTTTTCCAAATTTCTTTCTCTTCATGAACCTTTTAAATTTTCTTGAAATAAGTGCATTTCATCATCTTTCTCACTGTCACTAGTGGTTTCTTCACTTTCATCTTCTTGAGTTACACTCTTCAAAGCCATAGTCCTTTTCTTCTTTGATTCATCTTCATCGATATGTTGTCGTTGCTGAAGCTCATGAGTCATCAAAGAACCGACCAACTCTTCAAGTGATAAAGTGTTGAGATCTTTTGCTTCTTGAATTGCAGTGACTTTTGCTTCCCATGTCCTAGGTAAAGATCTTAAGATTTTTCTAACAAGATCACTGTTAGCATAAGATTTTCCAAGACTTTTCAATCCATTAATAATGTCAGTAAATCTTGTAAACATATCAGTAATATTTTCAGCAGGATCCATCTTAAATAATTCATACTTATGAACAAGCATATTTATTTTGGATTCCTTGACTTGATTTGTACCCTCATGGGTGACTTCAAGTCTATCCCAGATTTCTTAGCAGACATACAAGTAGATATGCGATTAAACTCATTTGCATCAAGAGAGCAATAAAGAACATTCATAGCCTTAGCATTTAATTGAGCTAATTTCTTGTCTTGCTCATCCCATTCAGATTCAGGCTTTGCAATATTAATATTTTCAATCATAATAGTGGGTGTGTGTGGTCCATTAATTATGATTCCCCATAAATCATAATCTAGTGCTTGAATGAAGATTTTCATTCGTGCTTTCCAATATGTGTAATTTGTTCCATTGAACAAAGGTGGTCTATTAGTTGATTGTCCTTCAGTCAACATAGAACTCATTGGGATTACTACTGATCTTTGGCTCCAAGCTAATCAAAGCTATAGAAATCAAGAGCACTCTGCTCTGATACCACTTGTTGCCCAGATGTAGCAACCCAAGAGGGGGTGAATTGGGTTATTAAAAAATTGATTACTATGCAAGTATGTGCTTAAACCCTAATTTTGATTTGCAGCGGTGTAGTGGAGTGCACAGAATGATAACAGTAGAGAATCAAACAACCACAAACACACAGAAGTTTATAGTGGTTCGGTGCCAAACTCAGCACCTACATCCACTCCCCAAAACCTTTGGGAATTCCACTAATCGTATCACAACGATTACAACCTCTAGCCAAACCAGGCTAGCCCTCTTGTTTATACGGCACAAGGTAGCCAAAAACCCCTAGCCACACCAGGCTAGTCCTCTTGTTTCACGGCACAAGGAAGCCAAATCCCCTAGCCAAACCTAGGCTAGTCCTCTTGTTTCAAGGCACAAGGAAGCCCAAAATAATCAGGGTTAACACTAACCCTTTTACAAAAATGATCAAGGAATGATAAAGAGAAGCTCCCACAATGAGCAAATATTCAGAGTATACTTTACAATTTTTGAAGCAATAAACTCAGCAATAAATGAACGAGGTCGAAGTAGCTGAAGTCTTGATTGCTTGAAAAGCTTCAAAGATCCGGACGACTTTTTGGAGCAATGAATGAACTTGAATGCACAGCAACAACCACTCAACAATATGCAATATAGCTCTTTTCTTGGATTTTCTTTCTCTTTAAAAACTCTTTTTCAGAATCGTCATGGTGTGCTTCAAATCCCACCTTTTTATAATCATCCAACAAGAAAAGATCCGTTAGATACATTAGGAACAAATGGAAATAAAAACGGAAGAAAATATAACCGTTATAAATGTTTCCCTTAAGCATTGAATGCTGATCTCCATTTGAGGAAGGAAGAGCACTGCAAAATTCAAAAATCCAAAAGTTAAATGTAGCTTAAAATAGCAATAGAGAGAGAGTAAGAGAGGAAAAGCAGCTCAAGAACTCAGGCGGCAGTTGACTGAAAAATAACTCCAGGCAGCTGAAGAAGAATGCATTCGGCCAAGATAAGCAAAACCTCAGCTAGCTAGTCAGCTAGCTCACAAGAGAGGCCACAAAAAAACGTCCAGAGGCAGCAAGTTAGCTAAAAGGTTGCTAGTTAGCTCTCCAGCTAACTAACAGCAAAAGCAAACGCCAGGAAAAAAGTGCAGACACTTAGTTAGCTCACCAGCTAACTAACAATTAGTTAGCTCTCCAGCTAACTAACAGGCAAAACAAAAAGTCAGAAGAAAGAGCCGTGGTAGTTAGCTCCCCAGCTAACTAAAATTTAAGGCTCTCGGCTGCAGGAATAAAGGAGAGGGAGTTAGCTCAGCAGTTAGCTAAATGATAGCCAGTTAGCTCACTAGCTAACTAATTTCAAAAACAGTAAGAAACCGCCCAGCTTAGTTAGCTCTCCAGCTAACTAACGAAAAGATAGCTAGCTTTAAGTTAGCTAAGCAGAGAAAGCAAACGGCCAGTGGAGAGAGGGAGTTAGCTCTTCAGCTAACTAAATTTTCAAATCACGGCCACACGTTCACCTGTGAAAAATAGTTAACTAACCAGTTAGCTCCAGGATAAAATAGTTAGCTAAGCAGTTAGCTAAAGGAACCAGCTAGCTAGAAGATCTGGCAGCTAGCTCAGCAGTTAACTAGAATTTAAGATTCGGCCAGGCAAGCTAAAAGAAATTCCAGTTAGCTAACAGGCACCACAGCTAGCTAACCAGCTAGCTAGAAAAGTGTTCGGCCAACAGTGACGAGATTAGTTAGCTGAAGATTCCAGCTAGCTAACAAGCTAGCTAACCAGCTAGCTAAAATACAAGACGTTCGGCCAAGCACTGAGAATGTTTCCCAGTTAGCTGAAAGTCGTGCCAGCTAGCTAAATGGAATAACAAGTAGCTAACCAGTTAACTCCCAAGCTAATAAAAAATATTCAAAGCAAATTAAATGAAGTACTTTCTTACCAATGAAATTTTGCACGCAGATACTTACTTGCAAGGCGACCGAACTTCCCTGTATCAAGCTTAGAGTTGCCTAACTGTTTTGTAATCATCAAAATCAATCTGGGGTCAACAATCTCCCCCTTTTTGATGATGACAAAACCTTTAAGCACAAAAGAGCAAATATAGGAAGTGACAGGAGTGTAATCAGAAAACATTAATTTCTCCCCCTGTCAACTGAATAAGTGAACTCTTTTTCTCCCCCTGAATATATGGAGTTATTACTTTACTCCATTCCTTAATGTATGCAATAATCTTCTCCCCCTTTTTGTCATTAATCAAAAAGAAGTTTGAAGAGTTTTGCAATAAATTTAAGCATAATATATCAAGGAGATGTAAGCAATCATACATAATTTGAGCAGTCATTCAGATCATTACAAAATAGAGTGATACAAACATTACACGCCATGGTCTCAAGTCATAATACATAGTCATAACACATCACAGAAACAGTACTAAGTACGGTTACAACATAAGTCAAACATAATCACTTATCGTCATCAGAAGAAGAAATATGCACTGAAGAAACATTTGGCTTGTTTGAAGATCCTGGCTTGTTGGAGGAAGGCCGTGTCGGTGGAGTCCAAAGGTGCGGATGAGAAAAAGAAGCATCAGGCGCAGAGGCGGCAGAAAAAGTGATGAGTCTCCATGAGTTGACTCAGCCTTGAGAGGGTTGCAGTCCAATGGTCAACAGCTTTGCTGCATCCCGGGTCTGGGTCTCTGTAGATCTCATTCGATGCTCTACCCACTCTGCCTTAGTTTCAAAATTCTCAAGCTTACCTTTTAGGAAATTAATCTCTTTTAGGATCCGCTCCATGACAGATTCATTGTGATGAAAAACTCTTCCATTGAGAATGTTCACATCATGGACAAGTCTCTCAAGAATAAGTTTAAACTGAGATATGTTTTCAAAAACAGAAGAAATATATGGAACGAGAGTCTGATCATTGACAGAAGAAGCACTGTCTCTAGAGCTTCGACTAGAAGAGGCAAGGGTCAATTCATTGATAATGAGGCGAATTTGATCATCACTTATGCGTACTACAGGAAGAGGAGCAGGACCTTGATTGTCATTACGATAAGAAGGTCCAGGAGCATTCATATTGGATGGATCAGATTGAAAAGGATTTGATCATCAACATAGCAGTAAGGTAAGGATTCGGATGGTTGAAGTCAAAGTTGAAGAAGTTCTGAGGAGAACAAGCAGATTTAGTTACAGTTGGTGGTGGCATTACAGTTGGCGGCGGCATACTAGACTGACCAGTTCTAGACCTAATCTTTAACCAAAAACCATCCGTTTGGCAAAGTCCATACGGTGCAGTGAATGAGCATTAAAAACGAGAGTGACATAATGCCACTGCAGTTTCTCCCTTAAGCTTAATATTGAAAAACTCAAATACATAAGTGAGAAACATTCCAGGGCAATGCAGCCTTAGATCTAGACAAGGATTCTTTCATTACGGTCACATCAGTTGAGGTAGATCAACAGGTCTTCTATTAAGTGTCATACATTATGCATATGTCCCTATCATTTGCTACGTTAAAACGAACCAGCACGAGGGGCTAGGATTTTGGCGATGATACTGTAAAATAGTCTATTTTCTACAGATAGCATGTTGGCATCTAGAGTTTCAAATATTACTGGCTTCACTATCATCAATATTAAGGATTAAACCTATTTTATATCCACGTTCACTGGGTAGGACTTCTAGAACCGTCAGATGGAATATTAAGAGCACATCCTAATTTTGCAGTCTAGGTCGATTTAGTCTTTTTCACAAAGGAAGAGATAGTCCCACTACCAAAGAGATATTTTCATAGAATTCCCTGATAAGCTCAGGATAAATAGGTCTCTTGGTAGAAAGAGCTTATCCCAACCTTGATTAGTTAAAAGCTTTCCAATTTTAAAACCCTCCTGTTCTAAGAAGTTAAAATCAACTAACCTTCCATGAGCAAAGGATTTAGATGCA
>UESW01003738.1:0-42862 GCA_900491605.1 Calamus simplicifolius | reverse complement strand
CCCAGGTCGGGTAAGGCATTATAATGCACATTTTACACACTCGATGCCCTAACTCTTAAAGGAACTACCTGATCCTTTTGGGACCTCTTCCTCCTCAAGAGCTCTCTTGAGCTCCTTCTTGCTGTGACCTCTGTCACTAATTTGGGCATCGGAGGGTCCCACCGGAGAACCCTCTCCGGTCCTGGGACTTCTTTGCAGGCGATCCGGTGAAGAAAAAGAGCCTTTATTCCGGCGTCCAGGAAGGGTAATCGAGCGTCATCATAAACCATCATTATCTCTTAAATTTAAATATCTCATAAATCATAATATTATTTAAATAAATAAATAATAAATCAATCATATCATTCATGTGGGCTACATTAAAAAAAAAAAAAAAAGCATAACAGACAGAGACTAGCATGCGCCTCCACGTGTTGTTTTGTGTAATAATTTTCTTATGAATGATATTGCATGGTAGATTTGAGAGGCGGTCGGCGGATTAGGTGACGGCTGGAGGGCTAACAGGCACGCGAAGTACGTGTCATTGCTTTAATACCACTAGTATTACATTATGGGGCAGTTCCATCCGATGATGGGGGCGGGTGGCGGCGGCTCTCATGAGACCCACGAGGTGTCCTTAAATTGATTTAAATGATCTTATTATTCCGGAAAGGCGCACAGAGACTGGCGTGGCCCTGCAAGGCCTGGGATCATATCAAACACTCGTGGATGGACAGCAGGGGAGGTACTGGTGGCAATTAAATTTTTTTTAAAATTTTTTATTGTTAAGATTATTATTTTATCACACGTAGAGTTCAATGGAATAGAAATGAACTGATTATGACTATATATATTGGGGGGTAAAATCAACATTGCATTAATATCCGTGCGAGGCGATTAGGGCCGACCTCTTCCCTAGCTCGACTCTTCGGGCTTCCATAGCTCGGCTCCTTTCCGAGCCTCCATAGCTCGGCCCTTCCAGGCTTCCATAGCTCGGCTCCTTTCCGAGCCTCCATAGCTCGGCTCTCCGGGCTTCCATAGCTCGCTCCTTTCCGAGCCTCCATAGCTCGGCCCTTCTGGGCTTCCATAGTTCGGCTCCTTTCCGAGCCTCCATAGCTCGGTTCTTCCGGGCTTCCATAGCTCGGCTCCTTTCCGAGCCTCCATAGCTCGCTCTTCCGGGCTTCCATAGCTCGGCTCCTTTCCGAGCCTCCATAGCTCGGCCCTTCCGGGCTTCCATAGCTCGACCCTTCCGGGCTTCCGTAGCTCGGCTCCTTTCCGAGCCTCCATAGATCGGCCTATCCGGGCTTCCCTAGTTCGGCCCCTTCGGGCTGCCATGGCTCGGCTCCTCCCCGAGTTCTTGTAGCTCGCTTCCCCCCGAGTCTCGTGACCCGGCTTCATCAAGCGATCCACAACCTAATACCTACCTCCGCGGAACCTAACGCGGGAGAGCCCAGGCTTGCCAGAACGCGTCCTAGATAAGGAATCATGTCGAGACGTGGCCTAGAGCCTATCATAACTGCCTCGGGTCTACTCGATCGGATCTCGACATCAAGATGCTCTCCCAGCCGTCGATACCCTAACAAACAGGGTACGGCCTCCACGGCCCCACAGCGGCCTGATTCTATCTACCTCCGTATCCTAACAACCTCTGAACCTTCCAGAAGACGCTCAAGGTCCAGGTGACAGTCTATAAATTGGACACCCCCAGACTCCCTCAGGTAAGCATCTCCTTATGTAGACACACGCATCTTTTTGGCACACTCATATGTGCGCTCTCACCCTCACTGCCCTCTCCGGCGGCTCGTTGGTGCTCTTGCCCTCTGGAGCTCTCGATTGGCCGTCCCCGGAGAGGTCTCCCGGAGAGATCCACCTCCCCATTATCTGGTTGATCGCCGATTTCTTCTCCACTGACTTGAGCATCGGAGGGTCTTCCACGGAGGGCCAACCCCAACGCCTCTCGCGTGAGGACTTTTTGTGCAGGTCCGCCCCCTCTTCCTGGAGATCGACTGCGCCCGAGTCGGAGGACGGATCCCGGTGGCAACAGATTGGCGCTAGAGGAGGGGCCCTCAAGTCCCATTAAAACTTGAAAAGAGGAGATAAGGATCAAAATCCGGTGCAGAACCTCTCTAATGGCCAACCGGAGAAGAGCAACCTTGGAAGCCCAAGATCAGGCCGCTTCCCAGAGGCCAGATCCGACGAGCGGTGTAGCGCCGCAGCCACCACCAGTCGAAACCCCGTCACCGTCCGCTATCCCGGTGACCCAGGACCAGTTCACTACACTGGTCCAACAGGTCCAGGCCCTTACCCACCTGGTTCAAGAGCGCCTTGCACCTCCTCCTGCTTCGCACCTTAGAAGGAGGCGACGATTTCTTCTTCACCGGCAACCTCCTCTGATCCACGAATCCGCGGATCCCCCACATCAGCCCAGGGGGGACAAACCAGTCCCATGAGGCGGTTATGACAGAGATCCTCCCGATCTTGGCGAGCCCGATCCCTCTCCCTGGTGACATCTCACCACGACTCAACACCATCCTTGCGATTCTCACGCCCGGCTCCTCCTCTAACCAGCGAAGAAGAGATCCGCCAACAGATCCAGGAGATGCGTCAGGAGCTGGACGCTGCCAAGCAAGCCCATCCGCCCCAGCCCAAGGCAGAACAGGGCATCCCTTTCTCTAAGGGGATCATGGAGGAAGTGATTCCCTCCTATGTCAAGTTACCGGCCGTCGAACCCTATCACGGCTCTTCTGACCCGGATGACCATCTCAGCAGCTTCCGGTCGATTATGATGTTCCACGGAGCATCTGATGCGGTCCTCTGTCGCGCCTTCCCCTCCACCCTCAGAGGATCCGCCCGAACCTGGTTCAATGCTTTGAAGCCAGGTTCCATTGATTCATTCGACGAGCTGAGCCACCTTTTCATTGGCCAGTTCGTCAGCAGCCGCCGCCACCGACGGAGATCTGACTCCCTCTCCAAAGTCAAGCAGAGAGAGGGGGAGTCCTTGAGAAATTACCTTGGCCATTTCAATAAGGCCATGTTGGAAGTGGACCACCTTAATCATGAGGTGGCCATGTCTGCTTTGGCGGGGGAGTCTCGAAGAAA
Organism: Calamus simplicifolius; assembly: GCA_900491605.1. Classification (NCBI taxonomy): domain Eukaryota; kingdom Viridiplantae; phylum Streptophyta; class Magnoliopsida; order Arecales; family Arecaceae; genus Calamus; species Calamus simplicifolius. The sequence goes on along the minus strand of UESW01003738.1, from coordinate 39,784 downwards.
AGCGACTTCTACCTAGCAATGGAGGTCAGCTACCCCCCCAGCCTATCTGATATGATGGCCCTGGCGGACAAGTACGCGAGGGTCGAGGAATCACGGAGAATTGCCCGCGCTGAGCAGGCAAAGAAGCAGGAGCCCAAAGTCCCCGACAGGCATCGTCCCGCCCGGCGGCCAAGTCCGCCTCGCCGCCAGAGAGTCCCTCCGCTGCCACCAAGGAATCGTTCCTGGAGTCCTCCCAGACGATTTAATCGCTATACCCCACTGACTGTGCCCCGGGCGCAAATCCTTATGGAGATAGAACGCCAGCTTCCTCGGCCAGTGCCTCTCCGAGGGAACCCGACCCGAAGAGATCCCGCCAAGTATTGCCGCTACCACAGGGAGCACGGTCATGACACTGAAGAATAATGGCAGCTGAAGAATGAGATTGAGAGGCTGATTCGACGGGATGACTGGATCAGTTTAGGAGGGCGCTCGAGCCGCAACAGCAAGGAGGTGACCGCCAGCCCGAGCTCCAACAACCTCCTCTCCCCCAAATCCGCTTGTGATTGATCGCATTAACATGATCGAGGAGGCCGGTGGATCGAGTCCCAGAGGCAACGGCGATGGATCAGTGCCAAAGAAGGCACGGACGAGTGAACTCTCCTTCTTCGATGATGATCTTCTTGGGATACAGCTCCCCCATGATGACGCACTAGTTGTATCCCTTAATTTGAACAACTATGATGTAAGCCGAATCCTAGTTGATAGTGGAAGTTCGGTAAATATTTTGTACCTCAGTGTGTTTACCAGAATGAAATTACTCATAGAAAATTCGAGCCGTGGATTCCACCTTAATGGGATTCACAGGCGACATCGTCGTCCCAGAAGGGGTCGTCACCCTGACGGTCCGCGCGGGAACCTGGCCCCTTGTGACCATTGTTCAGACAGACTTCCTAGTGACCGACCTCAGATCCCCCTACAATGCAATATTCGGTAGGCTCGGTCTGATGTCCCTCAAGGTAGTTGTCTCCATTCCACACCTATCCATGAAGTTCCCCATCGAACGGAATTGGAGTTGTTCGGGGAAGCCAGGCCATGGCTCGGTAGTGCTTTGTCACAAGCCTACAATCTAGAATGCCAGAGGTTGATGGGCTAGATGCTCGCGAGGACTTCGCCGAACAAAGGGGAGAACCGGCAGAGGAATTAGAGGAGGTACCTCTGGATGAAGCTCGGCCCGACCGAACCATCAAGATCGGGTCGCTGCTCAAAGAAGAGCCTCGACGCAGATTGATCGGTTTCCTCCGAAGTAATGCTGACATCTTCGCCTGGTCCGCCTCCGACATGCCAGGGATCAGCCCCGAGGTTCTCATCCATCATCTCAACGTGGACGAGATGCACCGGCCGGTTAAGCAGAATAAGAGAAGCTTCGCCCCAGAGCGACAAAAGGCCATTGAGGAAGAGGTAGACAAACTCATCAAGGCCAATTTTATTCGAGAGGTAAATTACCCGAGCTGGCTGTCAAATGTCGTCATGGTAAAAAAGTCGAACGGCAAATGGAGAATCTGCATCAACTTCACCGACCTCAACAAGGCCTGCCCGAAGGACAGTTTCTCCCTCCCTCGGATCGACCAGCTCGTGGACGCCACTTCAGGCCACCAGATGCTGTCGTTCATGGATGTCTATTCCGGCTACAATCAGATCCGAATGGCCCCTGAAGATGAAGAAAAGACCGCCTTCATAACCGACCAAGGTACTTACTGTTACCGCGTTATGCCTTTTGGTCTTAAAAATGCAGGTGCCACCTACCAGAGGCTGGTCAACAAAGTGTTCAAGGAGCAGATCGGCCGGAATATGGAGGTGTACGTGGACGAATTGCTGGTTAAAAGCAAGGAGGCTTCACGACATGTCGAGGACCTCGCGGAGAGCTTCACCACGCTGCGCAAGTACGGGATGAGACTCAACCCGACCAAATGTGCCTTCGGCGTCAACTCGGGGAAGTTCCTCGGGTTCATGGTCTCCCAGCGAGATATTAAAGCCAACCCCGAGAAGATTCAAGCTCTCCAACAAATGGCACCCTCGGCATCTGTCAAAGAGGTCCAGCGCCTAACCGGAGAATAGCGGCCCTAAACCGCTTCGTGGCGTGGTTGGCCGAGAGATGCCTTCCCTTCTTCAAAACTCTCCGATCGGCTAAAAACTTCCAGTGGACTCCCGAATGTCAAAGGTCATTTCAAGATCTTAAGAAGTACCTCGGCTCGCCTCCGCTCCTCAGCAGTCCGACCCCAGGAGAGACCCTATTCTTGTACCTAGCTGTTTCGGAAGGTGCAGTCTGCTCGGTGCTGATCAAGGAAGAAGGCAAAGTCCAAAAGCCGATCAACTATGTCAGCAGGCTGCTTCGCGATGCAGAGACGAGGTACAGCAGAATTGAGAAGATGGTGCTGGCCTTGATCACCTCAGTTCGAAAGCTGCGGTCGTACTTTCAAGCACATTCCGTGATGGTCCTGACAGACCAACCTATCAAGGCGGTAGTCCACCATCCCGAAGCATCGGGAAGAATGACCAAATGGGCTGTCGAGCTAAGTGAGCATGACATACACTTCCAGCCTCGCCCAGCCATCAAAGCCCAGGTGCTGGCCGACTTCCTTCTCGAATGTACCATCCCGGAGGACGGTTCTACCCCGGACTCCCCCGAGGAACCAAAAGCTGGAGCTCGGTGGCTCCTCCATGCCGACGGATCGTCTAATGCCCATCGCTCCGGTGCGGGCCTAGTTCTTACCAGTCCAGAGGGGATAACCTTTGAATATGGCGTCCGATTCTCCTTCCCAGCCTCCAACACGAAGCCGAGTACGAAGCCCTATTAGCCGGCCTCCGAATTACCCGCAACTTGAAGGTGGAGAAGCTCAGTGCCTTCACCGACTCTCAGCTGGTAGCCGGCCACGTTCGGGGAGAGTTTGAGGCCCGGGAGCCGAACATGATTCGATATCTCCAGGAGGTACGGATCCTACTTCCCCATTTTGCCGAATTCGAAATTACTTAGATTCCCAGATCTGAGAACGCCCGCGCCGACCTACTTTCCCGACTGGCAACCGCAGAAATGATGGATGCCGAGCAAAAATTCCACCTGGAGACTTTGGAAAAGCCCAGCATCACGGAGGCCGACCGAATAATGCAAGTTGAGGCCGAACCATCTTGGTTCGACCCTATCCTCAAATATCTCAAAGAAGGATCACTCCCGTCCGACCGAAGAGAAGCTAGAAAGCTGAGGCTGCAGGCTACTCATTACGTATTGATTGACCACCAGCTTTACAAATGATCTTTTTCCATGCCGCTGCTCAGATGCCTTCGCCCGTCCGAGGCAGATTATGCTCTGCGCGAGGTACATGAAGGGATTTGCGGAAACCATTTGGGAGGTCGGTCCCTATGCCACAAAGTGCTACGACAAGGCTACTACTGGCCGACCATGCAGAAAGATGCAGACGACCTAGTCCGAGCCTGCGACCCCTGCCAGAGGCATTCAAGCATCCAAAGGCTCCTTCCACCGAGCTAATTTCCATATCCTCCGCTTGGCCCTTCGCCAAATGGGGGAAGGACATCCTCTCCCATTCCTGCTTGCCACAGGACAGCGGAAATTTCTATTTGTCGCCATCGACTACTTCACCAAATGGGTCGAGGCGGAAGCAGTTGCGCAGATTACCGAAGCCCGGGCCAGAGATTTTGTTTGGAGGTCTAACATCTGCCGATTCGGCCTCCTGCATACCATAATCACTGACAACGGCAAGCAGTTTGACAACTCCAAATTCAGCCAGTTCTGTGAGGAATATGGAATCCGTCACCACCTTACTTCGGTCGGACACCCACAAGCCAACGGAGCGGCCGAAGTGACCAACAGAACCCTCCTTCAGGGAATCAAAGCTCGCCTCTCCAGAGCCCAAGGTAGGTGGGCGGACGAGCTACATCATGTCTTATGGGCCTACCGCACAACCCCAAGAATCCCAACAGACGAAACCCCTTTTCGAATGGCTTTCGGTACAGAGGCCGTTATCCCTGTGGAAATTGGCCTCCCATCATTGCGGGTGGAAAGCTACTCAGAGGAAGCTAGCAACGAACAACTCCGCACCAACCTCGACTTGGTGGAAGAAGTTAGGGAGAAGGCCCGGATCAGAATGGATGCCTATCAACAAAGGGTGGCCCGTTACCACGCTTCTAGAGTCAAAGGGAAGGCCTTCCTACCCGGTGACCTTGTCCTCTGAAAGGCCTCTGTCTCTAAGCCGCTGGAACAAGGAAAGTTGGCGCCAAACTGGGAGGGCCCGTACCAAGTAGCGGAGATCATCGGACCGGGGACCTACAAGCTACAAGATCTGGATGGGAAATTCATTCCCCCGGACGTGGAATTCGGACAATCTCCGAAAATATTATCAATAGGGTACTTCCTCTTCAAATTTATTTTCATATGCCTCCTTATATCTTCCTGTCGGCACATTTTCCTCAATGCAAATCATTATGCACTACATCGCCAAAAATTGCAAAAGAAACATATGCTGCTTACCAATCCTCGGCACGACCGAGTTCCTTGTCTGGACAGGAATTCTCCGAACCTTGGCAGGGCCAAGTAAAATATTCTCCGAACCTTGGCTGGGCCGAGCAACAAAATCTCCGAACCTTGGCAGGGCCAAGTAAAATATTCTCCGAACCTCGGCTGGGCCGAGCAACAAAATCTCCGAACCTTGGCAGGGCCAAGTAAAATATTCTCCGAACCTCGGCTGGGCCGAGCAACAAAATCTCCGAACCTAAGCAGGGCCAAGTAAAATATTCTCTGAACCTCGGCTGGGCCGAGCAATAAAATCTCCAAACCTTGGCAGGGCCAAGTAAAATGCTCCCCGAACCTCAGCAAGGGAGTAAAAATTTCTTCGGGGTAAAACGACCGGCTGAAAGCCGAAGTACGTAGACCCCGATCAAGACCAAAGGACTTCCGACTAGCCCCCGAAAATCCCGCCGGTTTAAAACAAAGCACGCTGAGCAAAAAAAAAAAAAAATCGTTGGCACACAAAGAAAGGGCCCCTTTAAGCCCCGCGTAATCGGCCAAAAGCCCCAGCAGAGCCAAGGAATGCCCCCTCTGCTAAGATCTTCGGGTAACGCCCCTATAACCCATCGATCAAAGCATCTACTTCGATGCATGAACCAGTGGAACCACGCCGACTCCCTAACTATTACACAAATGACATGTTTAAAAGAAGACTCTCGAGAAATAAGATTATAGCTTCTTTGTATTAATCCAAGAAGAGGGGAGCACACGAAAAGGGGCAAGAAAAGCGGAAGCACAAAATGAAAATAGCCGAGGCCCTAAGTCAAGGGTCGAAGTCGCTTCCGGAGGCCAGCAGGCCCTCCAAGCGCTCGGTGAGGTCAGCCACCTGCTGGCGTAGCGATTTGACCTCCTCCCTCTGCCGGTCTATCACCCAGTGCAGGGCCTCCGCCTCCTTGGTCGTGACGTCCATATATTCCTCTACGATCCTCACAAGCTGCTGATTACTTGCGAGGGCCGACGCCAGGCCCAATCCATCGACGGTAACGGAGGTACGTCTCCCCTCCGATTGAAGCAGGTCGTTGAGCGAGGCGCGCAGCTCACTGGATGATCGTCCTGGAAGGGCCATTGTTTCAAAACTTGAACCGAGGGATGGCTGAGACCGATACCCCTCGGTCATATTTATACTCGCTGGATAGATATCTCAGTCGGTCGCGCCATAGCCGCCGACCCGTAAGAGCTTGCCACGTGTCGTCATTTCAAAGGCTACAAAATCCGAGATTCCACACCCCATCCCGAGTAAGATCGGTAAGTGTGGACTGATTGATCGGGAATTCCCCCAATCAGACTACCTTTCGGTCTGCCGCCCCCGGTAATAAATGCACACAGCATTTCCCCAAGCTCCCTTTTCGGGAAGAACAGAGGGAAAAAGTCCAGCATCCGGCCAATAACCTGCCCCCTCGGGAAGAGTAGCGTCACCAAGCGCCGCATAGACATAGCACCATGGCCCACAATGACAACTGAATCGCTCCATTGAGCCAAAATCTCCGAACCTTGGCAGGGCCAAGTAAAGTATTCTCTGAACCTCGGCTGGGCTAAGCAACAAAATCTCCGAACCTTGGCAGGGCCAAGTAAAATATTCTCCGAACCTCGGCTGGGCCGAGCGACAGTTTCTCCGAACCTCGGTAGGGCCGAGCAACAGTACCTCCGAACCTCGGCTGGGCCGAGCTAAAAATTCTCCGAACCTCGGCGGGGCCGAGCTAACAATTCTCCGAACCTTGGCAGGGCCAAGTGAAACATTCTCCGAACCTTGGCAAATCCAATCCGAAATCTCCGAATCCCGGTTGGGTCGGGCAACAAGTTCCCTAAACCACTACGGGAAAGGGCACAGGTTCCTCAAGCTTCGGCTAGGCCGACCCATGAACCTTCGAGCTCCTATAAGAGCGAGACGCGAAAATTCCAAGCTTCGGACTGAAATAAGGAGCGTGTTTCGCCGAATGATCCCCGAACCGTCACTCGCGAACCTCAGTTAGTTCGGATGGCACGGGATCCTCATCTAATGATAAGCGGAACGCCTTTGTACCCCAAAACAACAGTGACAACAAATTCGGCACAAAAAAGATAGAGACTGAAAAAACAAAACATAACTCTCTTTATTGCCAGTCGAGATCGATTACAAATGCCTCATAGGCGTTACAAGAACATTGAAATGCATAAATAAAGACGAGTACAAAACTCGAACAACTGCTCCAAAGCAGACCTAGGCAACTGTGATGCTCTGGCATCCGACCGCCGAACCAGATAAGTCGCATCCAGCTAGCTCGAGCTGATAATAGCCGGGCGACTTGGACCAATAATTGCGACCGGCTTCGGTCAATAATAATATCTCGGTGATCCAACCAAGATATCTGGATGGCCATCCCAGACCACCCAACCGAGGACCCCTCGGTGAGCAGGCAGGGAGCCAGCGGACCCTGGCGTCGGAACGCTCTCCCAAACCGAGTGTGTACCGCCACGCCTTACCAAGTCTCAAGGACAAGGAGTCGGCGGGCAGCACGCTTTCGCCCCTCCCCATGTGGCAAAAGATTCCCCAGGCGGCTGAGCCCAGGAATCCAAACCAGGGGAGGAGGCAAAATTCACACAACCCATGGAGGTCCGCGTGCACTTCCTACCATGCGTCCCTGAAGGAAAACCGCAAAGGTCATACGGGAAGATTATATGTGCGCTCCCCGTGTGATCTCTGCGCCCCCTATGTGCACTCTCCATGTGATCTCCGGGACTCATCCCCTAAGGGCGAGCCACTCTTCAGCAGCTCCTTCATCGCCCCAACTATCCGGAGGCGAAAGGCTTGCAAGAGAAAAGCTCGGTCCTCCCACTCCCAACAACAGAAAAATGGACATGATGAAAGTTCTAATAGGGAAGAAACTTTGGGGATAACCAAACATGCCCCTCTTCTCCCCTTTTTATAGGCAGAAATGAGCCGGAAAAAGCTACCCAAGCTATAAGCCCCGAGATTTGTACGTCTGGCCCATACATCCACGTGGCCCGTCAGGATAGGCGCAACGCCCCATTGCGCACCGAGCCCACCGCCCAAATCGAGGCGCATGTGGAGATCTCCTCCTGATCCAGAATCACGGTCATTAAATGCAGGAGATCGCCCACCAGCACTTGCAAACTGGCAGGCTCAGAATATCGTCCTTCGAAAATAACGTCCTCCAATGGTAAGCGGTGCGTACGCAGCACAATGAGACGACCTACGTGGGAAAAGAGCATCTTTCAAAAAGCCGCAGAGCAGCTTTATGTTCCCCAGAGCACCGTATCATCAGTTTCGGTGAAATAAAAACCGAATCGCCTGCAGGACAGCTGGGCGCCGGCAGAATAGCAGAAAGCGCGAAGGCCTATTTTGCGTGTTGGCCCCAGCCGACCTATCCTGTCCGTCGGTCCTGGCCGACCTGTTTTTGTTCGTCGGCCCCAGCCGACCTATCTTGTTTATCGGCCTCAGCCGACCCATTTCGCTCATCGGCCCCAGCCGATCTGTCTTGTTCGTCGGCTCCAGCCGACCTATTTTTGCTCGTCGGCCCCGGGCGACCCATATCGCCTGTCAGCCTTAACAGATCTATTCTGTCAGTCAGTCCATACCAACCGGACCAGACCGCTTCCAATTCGTAGGTCAAGGCCGCCGCCCTGCTTTGGGCCAAACCAATGCATTCCTTCAATCCCGGAATGAGGATGACCTAAGAGTATCGCCGAACCATAAGTCGCTCGCGATTGAGGCAAGACTAGACGACAACGAGGCCACGCAAGAAAGGCACTTAGATGGAAACAGGAAACTCTTTTATTAAGAAACGTCAGACAGACTTCTAAAAGACAAAATACAAGAATGGCCTCTAAGAGCCGGGAACCACATCGGTTTTGGAGGAGCTCTCGGTTACATCCCCAGAAGTGTGACTAGGCTCACCCCTCTCCAACACCTTCGCCCCTTCAACGGTAGTTTGAGATCGCCCCTCTAAAATTATGGCTTCGCCGGAACCCGGGACAACACCAGGGTCAGTGTCTGAGATGTCGACATACTCGTCCTCTTCTTCCCCCTCGGACTCACCTCATCAGGAGTTTCAGCATCCAGAAAAAAGAGATCCCATTCCTGGATGCTCGCTGGATATCTTCTCTTTGCATTCCTGCTTCCCAAGTTGGAAGGCGCCAACACTGATAGCATCCTGCCTCCCCTTGAGTATGGCGAGCTTGGTGGCCTCAGCAGCCTGTCTCTCAGCCTCCGCGACTTGGGCCGCAGAATGATATTTTGTTCCCCGAACTCGCCGGCCCGCATCTCGAATTCTGAGCTCTTGTTGCGGCTGGACGCAAGCTCGCCTTGAAGAGCCCGAACCTCCAACTCCAACTTCGCCATCTGAAAAGCCAAAGTCAGTCGGCATCACAAGAGGCCAGCAGAATAAGCTAAAAAGGGGGGGGGGGGGGGAAATGAGATCGTACCTCCTCCTCCCGTCTGGCCAACCTCTTGGCCGTCTCCTCAGCCTCGCCCCTGGCTCTTGTCCTATCAGCCCCGACCAGCTCGACTCTCTCCTGCAGATTATTGATCCTCGACTGTTTGGCTCCGATTTCCTCCTGGGCTTGGGACAGCTCATTGTTCACTCGAGCTATCACCCCTGTTGCCATTTAGCGCCCTCCCTCAAGTGGGCAATTTCACTATCGCGGTGCTTCAGTCGCTCCTCCACCTCGTCGAGCATCCTAGTCAAGCGCTTCCTCTCGTCGGGAGCTTCCTTCCCTAGCCAACCATGCTCTCGCTATGTTCTCTCCGCATCGCCTTCATCTCCGCGGAATGTTTCGACTCGATTCTGGCCAGCTCCAAGCACGCGTTGTCATTCTTCACTAGGAGTTCCTGCAACTCCTCCACCCTGCGCTTTGCTTGGACACCTCGGCCAGGGCGACCTGGTGTGCCGCCCTTATTCCCTTCAAGTTCCTATCAGTCATATCCATAAGCTCTTCGAACTTCTCAGACACCTTCAGTCGTGATCGAAGCTCGGCATTATCCTTCCTGGCCTGAATGCTGGCCCCCGTCGCCAAACTCAGACGCCAGCACATTGCCCGAGAAAGCAAAATGCTCTACAAGACAAAAGATGAATAAAAACCCACGATGGGTCACTCAGGAGACATCTACCGCACAAAAGAAATAACTTACCCACGAGGCATAGGCCCGAGTCATCCTCATCAGGGTCGTATTATCGATGTCGGAAGGAGATGGATACTCTCGGCCACGCCTTGCTGACCGAACGCGGCATCGACCAGCTCCAAGTCTGCGAACTTGTCCGCCGAAGGATCCACACCCGGATACAAGGCCGACCTCATTAAGGCGGAAAACGCCTCCTCAACACCAGCGCTCGAGCTGCTGGGCTGACCATCCCCGCCTGAGGGACCGACCTGGGCGACCTCCGTCTGAGAGGTCCCCAACTTCCCAGCCTCCTCTATCAAGGCCCTGGCTTGGACTTCTTCGGATAATTCGGCTAGCCCAAGTGCCAGCCTCCCCAAAATCTTTTTCGAGGGAGCTCCCAATGCGGAACTCCCACCTTGCTGCGTCCCCTCCTCCGACGCATCCTTCCCGGTTACCCCCATCTGCATCTCCTCCGCGGGCTCCCCCGAAGCCTCGGTCTGGCCTGCCTTTTGATCCATCGAGGGCGGTCTGACCTCGCTACTACCGGACTCCCCTGCAGAGAGACTAAGAGAGGGCTCTCCCTGAACCTCCTCGGCTGCAGCCGTCCCATCTCCCTCTCCTACTGGAGCTGGTGGCGATCCCGCGGGAACAACAGGCTCCTCAGCAACAACCGCCTCCCCCAAATCCGCCGCTGGTTCCTCTTTCAAGGGAGACGCGGTCGGACGAGCCAACGGAGCCTCATCCGAGCTGTCTGATATCTCCAGCACGAGAGGGCCGGGGGCCACAACCGTTCTCCCCGGATCCTCCTTCGCCCCCAGCGATCCCGCCATAACCGCCCCGGTATCCGGCGGGCTTCTTGCGGAGATATGGGCCCTTTTCTCGGGCCTGCCACTATCCGCGCCACTGCTCTCCCTGGGGCGCTTTCCTCTCTTCCTCTTGGAGAGGCTCATCAAAGCCGACCTCTGGGCTGAAGGAACAAAACATACACGATTAGATCCAAGCACATTCATCGAGAAAACGCACAGCGAAAAAATTTAAAAGAGGAGATTCACCTTGCGGGTCCAGGGGGCTGAGCCCTGCTGCAAAGAGGGCCCCCTCCGATAGCAGGTCGTTAGCCGAAAACACGCGGCCATTGCGAAGGACGTCCAAATCCCTTTCCTCTTGTGCTGATAAAACTGGATGCGTCTCTGCGTCCCTAGCAAAGTTTTCCCCATTTTCGAGGGAAGCCGGATCCAATGTTCCCCTCTGCAATAACGAACCGGCTCTTCCATCCCTTGATGGAAGATGGCTTATCCACAATGACGTTGAAAGATCTCCGGGGTCCAATGTAGGGTCACTCCGATTTCCTCCCAGGAATCAAATGGTAGCAGGCGCGAAAAAGGGGGAGAGTGGCGATGATCTGAATCTGGTGGCACATTGAAATAAATCCGATGATGCTCCACCAACTATTCGGGGCCACCATCGCCGGGCAGATGTTGTAGTGGGTCATTATCTCCTTCACCAAAGGATGGAGAGGGAAACGAAAGCCCGCCTTCAAGCTGTCTTCATAAATGAAGACCACGGACTCCAAATCTCGCGAGACCCTATCCTCGGGCTCCGGCACCCGCAGAACGACATCTGAGGGCATGCCGTACCATTGGTGGATCCTCCCCAAATCCTCGGCTGCAATCTCCGAAACCACATCGTCGGGGCTCATCGCCATCTCGATTAAGGGAAGAAATACCAGGCGGAACGACGAGAGTCGAGGAGGACGAAAGGCCAAACTTTTCAAAAAACAAGACGAGAGGATGCTGCGAACGTGCACATATATATATATATAGTACATCCATCGCCTTGCTTCCCCACTAAGGAAGCCGCCTTGAGGAGATCGGGCGTCTCACCCGAGGCGTCCGAAATCGCCTCGACAAACGCCCGATCGATCGGGATTCACGACGTGGCGTAATCCTAACCGTCACTTTCGAAGGAGCCTTAGCCCCGAAGGTAGTACGGCCCTGTCGCATTAATTAGGGCATCATTGCACGAGCTGTCTAAACCAAGACGTCCCATCCGAGACGCGCCATTTGAACTTGTACTCCCTATGCCCGAACCTACGCTTCGAACTAGGGAGTGGAGGACATGTGTTGGGGGGTAAAATCAACATTGCATTAATATCCGTGCGAGGCGGCTAGGGCCGACCTCTTCCCTAGCTCGACTCTTCCGGGCTTCCATAACTCAGCTCCTTTCCGAGCCTCCATAGCTCGGCCCTTCCGGGCTTCCATAGCTCGGCTCCTTTCCGAGCCTCCATAGCTCGGCTCTTCCGGGCTTCCATAGCTCGGCTCCTTTCCGAGCCTCCATAGCTCAGCCCTTCCGGGCTTCCATAGCTCGACCTTCCGGGCTTCCGTAGCTCAGCTCCTTTCCGAGCCTCCATAGCTCGGCCTATCCGGGCTTCCCTAGTTCGGTCCCTTCCGGGCTGCCATGGCTCGGCTCCTTCCCGAGCTCTTGTAGCTCGCTTCCCCCGAGTCTCCGTGACCCGGCTTCATCAAGCGATCCACAACCTAATACCTACCTCCGCGGAACCTGACGCGGGAGAGCCCAGGCTTGCCAGAACAACGTCCTAGATAAGGAATCATGTCGAGACGTGGCCTAGAGCCTATCATAACTGCCTTGGGTCTACTCGACCGGATCTCGACATCAAGATGCTCTCCCAGCCGTCGATACCCTAACAAATAGGGTACGGCCTCCACGGCCCCACAGCGGCCTGATTCTATCCACCTCCATATCCTAACAACCTCTGAACCTTCCAGAAGACGCTCAAGGTCCAGGTGACAGTCTATAAATTGGACACCCCCAGACTCCCTCAGGTAAGCATCTCCTTACGCAGACACACGTATCTTTTTGGCATACTCATACGTGCGCTCTCACCCTCACTGCCCTCTCCGGCGGCTCGTTGGTGCTCTTGCCCTCTGAAGCTCTCGATTGGCCGTCCCCAGAGAGGTCTTCCGGAGAGATCCACCTTCCCATTATCTGGTTGATCGCCAATTTCTTCTCCACTGACTTGAGCGTCGGAAGGTCTTCCGCGGAGGGTCAACCCCAACGCCTCTCGCGTGAGGACTTTTTGTGCAGGTCCGCTCCCTCTTTCTTGGAGATTGACCGCGTCCGAGTCGGAGAACGGATCCCGGTGACAACAATATATATAATTACTATCATATAGTAATTAATAGATGGGTTGGCTGGGATTGTCTTTATTATTGTTCGTTTGATTTGGCATTATGGAATAATGATCCATGGACGCTCATTGTCACGTTCGTGGCGGAGGGGACGTCCCATTTCTCGAATGCTGTCCACGTACGAGCACTGGTGAAGCTAAACGTGTTTGTTTTAACTAATAGTTTTCTTGTGCGTGATTATCGATCGGGTGCTGTTAACTAATACGTTTCAACATATAATTAACTAATATGTTTGTTACAACTAGTATTTCTTTTAACAGGTGTGGACCCCACCAAGGTATGAATTATTGCGCCATATCGGTAATTTCTTTGATTTGCCTCCCACAATCAATTATGGGTACGAAAGCTGGCCGATGGTAGCCATCGCTATTAGCTGTGTGCGTTTGATTGTATTGCTTGATGCCTTGGCTTTTAGCTTTTGTCATTCTTTGTGCAGCATCCAATTGCCGCTTCGTAACATCGTACCGATTATAATCTTATTTCCTCTTTCTTCACATGGATTTTCTTCCCAGCCTTCACAGCCAAATCCCACGGCTTACGTGAGTCTCCTGGGCTTCAAGCGTTTGTATCCACGTCACCCACGGCTTGCTTTCTTCCAAGAAGACAATGCCTTGCTCACGGCTTACGTGAGTCTATTGGGCTTCAAGCGTTTTTATCCACGTCACCCACGGCTTGCTTTTTTTTTCCAAGACAATGCCTCACGTTCTCCCTTTTCCCTTCACGTGTCACCGGGCTTTCAATCGGCACGTGCAAGCGCTTCCTATGGCCACTAAGTCCTTACGTCTATCGATGATGGCATTAGAGAAACCCTTCCCCTAACCAGTCTTACCCCAGAACAATGAATAAAAATCCCCAAAGAACAAAGTCCCACCCAAACACCAAGATATACGGGAGGCAAAGCCTTCCCAACCAAGAACTCTCCACTAAGTAACTTGAAAAATAATGAGGTTGCCCGTAGGCTACAAAAGCACTCCTCTCTGTCCCTAACAAAGATCTCTCAAAGTGCTCGCCCCAACCTCACTCAACGAAAACTTACCTGTAGATGCTTCGCACCCGCGCACCGCCTGTGCGTATCGGCCACGTCCCGTGCTCGCCTAAGTCCTCCTAACTTAGACCTGTGCCGTTGCGATCTCCGCTGATCCAGCCGCTCGCCAACCTCACGAACCTTCCCTGGTCGTTTAGTGGCGCCCACCCGAACTCCACTCGGGTGTCCCTTCCTTAGAAGGTAGGAAGATCTTCTCCCAATCAGATCTTCTATCTCTCACGTTCTATCATCTAATCCTCTCATGGATTGATCTAATGCCCTTCACGTAGACCTTAGCCCCCTCTATTTATAGGTTGCTGCAACCTTATCCAAAGATCCCCCTTGATCTTATCTTTATCCCATGCAATGTCTCCAAAAAGGCCACCGCCCATCTCCAAATCTTATCTCCTCCTAGCCGGCTGATGAAGGACTCTTCACTGCTGGATAGCACGCCTGAAATCTGATCCAGAACAGCTCCAAAGATAGCTTGGATAATCCCCAAGATATTCTCAACAAACTACCTTAAGATCTTATCCACATCTCCAAATTGGTTGCTTATGGATAAGGTTTGTTTTCCCCTCCAAATCTTATCCAAAACCTGCTGGCTGGAGTCCCTAATCTTCTCCCCAAGATAAGGGTCGAATTTACCTGATCTAGACCAATTTACCCCTGAAAAATCGGCTTCTGGATGGTTTGGACCGTTGCTGGGCAAATCTGGCCGTTGCAGGGCCGTTACCGAGGCCGACGTCGTTGCTGAGGCCGACACCGAGGCCGTTGCCGAGGCCGACGCCAAGATGGGTGGTGACACACGTATCCATGAACCATGTCCTCTGGAGTTCTCTTGAACCGCCGGGTAGCTGGATCAAGACCACGGCTTCTTCACGCGATTCAAGCACCAGGAGAAACACGCACCTAGAGAAACTCTCTTTCGGAACAAACAGTAGGGAAGGGGAGGAGATAAAGAAAGAAGAAGGAAAGAGATAGGCGACATAATTTCTGCAAGAAAAAATCTGTTCTTCCCTCTTTCAAACCCTATAAACTAGAGTCTCTAAGAGCCACACACCATACCATCAAACATCCTCACCCATACTTTGCCAATCCCTGTCACCTTGTAAGGGTGATCATCTCCAAGAGCCACACACCCCTCATCAACCTCTATGTAAGTACTGAACCATGACTGATTGGTAGTGTAATGATGAGAACAGGCTGAATCCAAGGTCCACATCTCTGTGCTGTGACTGTGACCATCTGATACCATCAAGAGATCATCCTCCACCTCCTGGCCTGCAACTGTACTCACAGACTCAGATCCTCCCTTTTATCCCTTTTTCAACTTAGGACAGTCCCTTTTAAAATGTCCTACCTCACCACACTTGTACCACTTAGCCTTCCTGGACTGTAACCGTCCCCTAGGCCTGCTCCTGTCCCTGCCTCTGCCTGACCTTTCCCCAACTGATAGACCCTCCTGGGGAACAGCTTCCTTGGTCATCCTCTCCCTCTACTCATTCGTCCGAAGTACCAATATAATATCTTCATAGAATAATGTCTCCTTCCCGTAGAGCAGCGTTGTGACGAATGAGTCATGTGATATGGGTAGCGAACATAATAGCAAAAGTGCCTTATCTTCCTCCTCCATTTTGACCCCGACATTCAGCAATTCATTGCTCACCTCGTCGAACACCTAGATGTGGCCCAGCACATCTCCACCTTCTGACATCCGAAGGCTGTAGAGGTGCTTTTTCAACATTAACTTGTTGCACATATTCTTCCCCATATAGAGGGCTTGCAACTTCGACCAGAGTCCCTTCGGGGTCTTCTCCTCCAGCACTGAATAAAGGACCGAATCCGCCAGACATCCCCTGATCATTGAACATACCTTTTTCTCCAACAACATCCACTGCTTATCTGTCATCCCATCTGGTCTTTCCTTCAAAGCCAGATCTAAACCCAGTTGCACAGGAAGATCCTCTACCCGGACTTTCCACATGGAGAAACTTCCCTTCCCATCAAACTTTTCAAAATCTATTTTTATGCTACTACCCATGGCTCGATCTCAACAAAAAAAAGCACAAAAATAAATTTTAAAAAATTAAGAAGTACCTTAATGGACCTTGTTGAAATTGTTTCAACCCTTTAAAGATCTCCAAATTCAGTCCTTTAAGATCTCCAAACAACTTGTTGTTGTTTCTAAACCAATTAAGCTCATTCTGAACTAGGCTATAAGATCTCCAAACAACTATTTCTTGTTTCTGATTTCTAAACCAGGCTTTGATACCACTTGTTGGGGGTTTAGTCCCTGATGAACAGCAGTGGGAACAACCTTGCTGGAGAAGAAACCTGGGCTTTCATCTGTTGTCAACAATTAGGTGTGTAGTCTTTTAATCTAAGATTCAAGATTGATGTAGCGGTAAAGCCTTGGCTCCCGTTGTTAACAATTAGGTGTCTAGTTTTTTAATTTAAGATTCAAGATTGATGTAGCGGTAAAGTCTTAGCTCTTAAATCCTTTGATCTTTGGTTCAAACTCCTTCCATCTATTTTTAAAGATTTATTTTAATAAATAAATCTTTTCTTATTTCTGCTGGATCCTTCCTCTCCTCTCTCTCTCTTCACATGGATTTTTTTCCCAGCCTTCACTCCCAAATCCACGGCTACGCGAGTCTCCCCTCTCTCTTCGTATGGATTTTCTTCCCAGCCTTCGCTCCCAAATCCCACGGCTTACGTGAGTCTCCTAGGCTTCAAGCGTTTGTATCCACGTCACCCACGGCTTGCTTTCTTTCCAAGACAATGCCTTGCTCACGGCTTACGTGAGTCTCATGGGCTTGCTCACGGCTTACATGAGTCTCCTGGGCTTCAAGCGACGCCCAAATCCCACGGCTTACGTGAGTCTCCTGGGCATCAAGCGTTTGTATCCACGTCACCCACGGCTTGCTTTCTTTTCCAAGACAATGCCTCACGTTCTCCCTTTTCCCTTCTTCACGTATCCGTGAACCACGTCCTCTGGAGTTCTCTTGAACCGCCGGGTGGCTGGATCAAGACCCCACACCAAGGTATGAATTATTGCGCCATGTCGGTAATTTCTTTGATTTGCCTCCAATTATGGGTACGGAAGCTGGCCGATGGTAGCCATCGCTGTTAGCTGTGTGCGTTTGATTTTATTGCTTGATGCTTTGTGGTATGACCAGTTAACAGGCCATGAGCAGTAAAAATATAAATTTTTAAATAATTTATAGCCTCATAAAGTTACACATACCCAATTGCTTCAAGGCCGATGCCTCAAAGCCGACAGCTCCAAGGCCGACGCCTCCAAGGTCGATGCCTCCAAGCCAAGCGGCTCCGGCATCTTCCTAGCCGGTCCTGGCCTGTCAAGCCAGGCGGCCCTGGCATAACCCAGCCGGCTCCGGCACCTTCCTAGCCGGCCCCGACCTATCCAAGCCAAGCGGCCCCGGTATAACCCAGCCAGCCCCGGCATCTTCCTAGCCGGCCCCGGCCTGTCCAAGCCAGGCGGCCCCAGCACCTTCTTAGCCGGCCTCGGCACCTTCCTAGCCAGCCCCGGCCTATCCAACCAGGCGGCCCCGGCATAACCCAGGCGGCCCCGGCACCTCCAAGCCAGGCGGCCCCGGCACCTTCCTAGCCGGCCCCGGCATAACCCAGCCGGCCCCAGCACCTTCCTAGCCGGCCCCGGCCTGTCCAAGCCAGGCGGCCCCGCATAACCCAGCCGACCCTGGCATCTTTCTAGCCGGCCCCGGCCTGTCCAAGCCAGATGGCCCCGGCACCTCCAAGCCAGGCGGCCCCGGCACCTTCCTAGCCGGCCCCGGCCTGTCCAAGCCAGGCGGCCCCGGCATAACCAGGCGACCCTGGCACCTCCAAGCCAGGTGGCCCCGGCACCTTCCTAGCCGGCCCCGGCACCTTCCTAGCCGGCCCCGGCCTGTCCAAGCCAGGCGGCCCGGCATAACCAGCCGGCCCCGGCACCTTCCTAGCCGGTCCCGGCCTATCCAAGCCAGGCGGCCCCGGCATCTCCCTAGCCGGCCCCGGCCTGTCCAAGCCAGGCGGCCCCGGCATAACCCAAGCTAGGCGGCCCCGACACCTCCAACCAGGCGGACCCGGCATAACCCAGCCAGCCCCGGCACCTTCCTATCCGGCCCCGACCTGTCCAAGCCAGGCGGCCCGATGCTCTCCTGGCCGCCCCCGCCCCGGCACTTCCTGGCCGGTGAGGACGGCCTCTGCTTTCCCCTCTCCGTTGGAACAGGACCCACCAAACAGTTACAGCCACCCATCTTGATGGGACTTGACCTGCAGTCCTGACATACCAAAGAAGAAAGCAAGCTCTGCCATTACTGCCATCACCATAAAGTATGGACAAGTGGCAGCATTTCGGGCCTCACAGATGTCAGCCCTGACATTTCATCCCCCACAAGTCCCTAGTCAGATGACACTTCAGTCACTCAGACTAAATGAGCTCCCAAAAGTCATGATCCATCATGAGGCTCCACGTGACTCCTTCCCACTAGAGGATAAGAACCCAAACTTCTCAAGCAAGTTTTACAAAGTATAAAGGTAAATAAATTAGGGAAGAAGAGGTAACTCCAAAAATACTCAACACGCTCATACTGAGCCTTGGCTCTTTCTCTTTCGAGCTTTCTCAAGCTCACGGCTGTTGCCCAGACCACTAACTTGAGCATCTGAGGGTCCCCACCGGAGTACCCGACCGTGGGACTTCTTGCAGGCTTTGAAGACAAAGGAAGGGCTCCGATATTTCTATGGAGGAACGGCCGACGCTCAAGGACGCCAGCTCAAAGTGATCGGGCATCAACAGATTGGCGCGCCAGGTAGGGGGGCATATTGAAGGAAGAAAGCTCTGTCTCCTTGAGTTATAAGTCTTTGTCCCCTCTAAAATAGCCATGGTGGTGATGCGCATGCCAAGGTCCTCCCCAATCATGCTGAGGGGCATCCACATCGCACTGGGTAGCAAAGGACCACTCTTTCTGCTCCTCCTTCACCACCAGCCTCAGCTGCTCTAATCAACTAGCTGACTATCCTCAATCAATAAGTTCAAGCCTTGAATGCAGTAGTCCATGGGCTGCGGAAGCAACATTTGTTGGCCACTCGGCAATAGCTCAAGCCTCTCACATCGCCAATGATAGCTGCACCAGTTAGCCAGCGATTCACCCGCGAGAAATCTCATAATAGAGAAGCTTATCGCCATCAGGCTTCACCTAAGCACTGCCACTGCGAAACTTTCAAGAGACTGCGGTCTCCTGCCCTCTGCTCATCTTCTGAGTCATCTTGGAAGGACCTTAATCGTGAGATGAGGAGGCGTCTGGATGAACAACACCGACGGCTGGAAAAGCTCAGTCAAAGGCTCAACAATCAGCCAGAGGTGGACTGCAATATGGATAGCAGAACAATTTCGTAAAGGGATGAACTTGAGACATAGTCCATCACCTCAACATTTATGGGCATTTTAATTTTTGGTGATAGTAAGCCGAGAGGTGTTAGTGCGATTAATGAAGGTGGAAGATGAGGACAAAAGGCTTTAACTATTGACTTCGCCTTCCCCCTCTCTCCCCTTCTCTCTTTCTCTCGACTTCACCCAAGAGCCAACTGAGCCCAGGACCTCCTACGGATTTCGTCTAGCTGCCCTCAGACTTCAGCACTAAGGACGACCAATCTCTTCAAAGAAAGAGCTCTCAAGCCAAAAAGCTCTCAAGCCTTTACTCGATGACGGCATCAAACAGGACACGAAGACAAAAAGCTACGAAAGCTAAGTATACTACACCAATAAAAACAAAAGAGAAAAATGAAGTTTTTATTCAATTTCTCAAAAATCACTCGGGCCGGCCAAGCGACCACCGAGGTAGTTTTTCCGGTAGCCATGTGATCATAAGGACACCCCCGGACCGGCAAGAGAAACCTCCAAGGCGGTTCAAGTCCTATGGTCTCGGCGGCCCCGAGTCAAACTCCCGGACCGGCTGAGCGACCCCGAGATATTTTCAAAACGACTTTAATAGTCCCGAGATCATAGACACCCCGCACCGGTGCGAAAAACTCCGGTGGTTCAAGCCCTATGGTCTCGGCGGCCCCAAGTCAACGCCCGGCCGGCCGCGAAACCCCCGAGGCGATTTTATTTTTGCCCCATCAATAAAGGCTACCCTTCGGGGTCTCAAAAAAGGACCCTGAGCCAGGTCAAAGTGCCCTCAGGTCACTCTCCGGGGTTAAAGGCTCCCGAGCATGGTCCTACCACAACGACTCTCGGTCACCCTTCGGGGTCTCAAAAAAGGACCCTGAGCCAGGTCAAAGTGCCCTCAGGTCATCCTCCGGGGTTAAAGGCTCCCGAGCATGGTCCTACCATAGCGACTCTCGGGTCACCCTTCGGGGTCTCAAAAAAGGACCCTGAGCCAGGTCAAAGTGCCCTCAGGTCACCCTCCGAGGTTAAAGGCTCCCGAGTATGGTCCTACCACAGCAACTCTCGGGTCACCCTTTGGGGCTTTAAAAGGACATCGGCAGCCCAAAAGACACAGACACCCCAGACCGGCGTGAGAAACCTCCGGAAGTTCAAGTCTTGTGCTCTAGGCAGCCTCGAGTCAAACTCCCGGATCGGCACGAGAAACCCCCAAGACAAGTATTTTAGGCCACTAGCCGGCTCTCGGGCTGGTCCTAGGCAGCCACAGCTATTTTGAGCCCCTAGCCGGCCCTCGGGCTGGTCCTAGCCGACCATAGTAATCTTAAGCCCCTAGCCGGCCCTCGGGCTGGTCCTAGGCGGCCATAGCTATTTTAGGCCCCTAGCCGACTCTCGGGCTGGTCCTAGGTGGCCACAGCTATTTTGAGCCCCTAGCCGGCCCTCGGGCTGGTCCTAGGCGGCCATAGTAATCTTAAGCCCCTAGCTGGCCCTCGGCTGGTCCTAGGCGGCCATAGCTATTTTAGGCCCCTAGCCGGCCCTCGGGCTGGTCCTAGGCGGCCACAAGTATTTTAGGCCCCTAGCCGGCTCTCGGGCTGGTCCTAAGCGGCCACAGCTATTTTGAGCCCCTAACCGGCACTCGGGCTGGTCCTAGGCGGCCATAGTAATCTTAAGCCCCTAGCCGGCCCTCGGGCTGGTCCTAGGCAGCCATAGCTATTTTAGGCCCCTAGCTGGCCCTCGGCTGGTCCTAGGCGGCCACAAGTATTTTAGGCCCCTAGCCGGCTCTCGGGCTAGTCCTAGGCAGCCACAGCTTTTTGAGCCCCTAGCCGGCCCTCGGGCTGGTCCTAGGCGGCCATAGTAATCTTAAGCCCCTAGCCGGCCCTCGGGCTGGTCCTAGGCGGCCATAGTAATCTTAAGCCCCTAGCCGGCCCTCGGGCTGGTCCTAGGCGGCAACAAGTTTTAGGCCCCTAGCCGGCTCTCGGGCTGGTCCTAGGCGGCCACAGCTATTTTGAGCCCCTAGCCGGCCCTTGGCTGGTCCTAGGCGGCCATAGTAATTTAAGCCCCTAGCCGGCCCTCGGCTGGTCCTAGGCGGCCATAGCTATTTTAAGCCCCTAGCTGGCCCTCGGGCTGGTCCTACGCGGCCACAGGTGTTAGGCCCCTAGCCAGCCCTCGGGCTGGTCCTAGGCGGCCACAGGTATTTTAGGCCCCTAGCCGGCCCTCAGGCTGGTCCTAGGCGGCCACAGGTACGTTAGGCCCCTAGCCGGCCCTCGGGCTGGTCCTAGGCGGCCGCAAGTACGTTACGCCCTTAGCCGGCCTCGGGCTGGTCCTAGGCGGCCGCAAGTACGTTAGGCCCCTAGCCGGCCCGAGGGCTGATCTCGAGCGGCCTCAACAGCATTAGTGCAGCCCATCAGCTCTATTTTTGCCTTGCCAACTAATTGACGAGCGTCCCCCCTAAAAAAATTGGGTGTACGATGCTTTAAGTAGATGGCGCAAGGTAATAAATCAATGTTTCTCAAAATTTTTTACACTCCTTCAGCTTGGTTAGTGCAGGACCTACAAGCTCAAGAAGTGTAGGGGGCATCTGATATGACCAGTTAACAGGCCCATGGGCAGCAAAACAGAAATTTTAAAACAATTTTATGGCCTCATAAAGCCACGCATACCCATTGCTCCAAGGCCGACAGCTCCAAGGCCGACGCTCCAAGGTCAACAGCTCCAAGGCCGATGCCTCCAAGGCCGACAGCTCCAAGGCCGACGCCTTCAAGGCCGACAGCTCTAAGGCCGACAGCTCCAAGGCCGACGCCTCCAAGCCAGGCGGCCCGGCACCTTCCTAGCCAGCCCCGGCCTGTCGAAGCCAGGCGGCCCCGGCATAACCCAGCCGGCCCCGACACCTTCCTAGCCGGCCCCGGCCTGTCCAAGCCAGGCGGCCCCGGCATAACCCAGCTGGCCCCGGCATCTTCCTAGCCAGCCTTGGCTTATCCAAGCCAGGCGGCCCCGGCACCTCCTAGCCAGGCGGCCCCGGCAAAACCCAGGCGGCCCCGGCACCTCCAAGCCAGGCGGCCCGACACCTCCAAGCTAGGCGGCCTCAGCACCTTCCTAGCCGGCCCCGGCCTGTCCAAGCCAGGCGGCCCCGGCATAACCCAGCCGGCCCGGCACCTTCCTAGCCGGCCCCGGCCTGTCCAAGCCAGGCGGCCCCGGCATAACCCAGCTGGCCCCGGCATCTTCCTAGCCGGCCCCGGCCTGTCCAAGCCAGGCGGCCCCGGCACCTCCAAGCCAGGCGGCCCCGGCACCTTCCTAGCTGGCCCCGGCCTGTCCAAGCCAGCGGCCCCAGCACCTCCAAGCCAGGCGGCCCCAGCACCTCCAAGTCAGGAGGCCCCGACACCTTCCTAGCCGGCCCCGGCCTGTCCAAGCCAGGCAGCCCCGGCATAACCCAGCCGGCCCCGGCACCTTCCTAGCTGGCCCCGGCCTGTCCAAGCCAGCCGGCCCCGGCATAACCCTGCCGGCCCCGGCACCTTCCTAGCCGGCCCCGGCCTGTCCAAGCCAGGCGGCCCCGACATCTCTAGCCGGCCCCGGCCTGTCCAAGCCAGGCGCCCCGGCATAACCCAAGCCAGGCGGCCCCGACACCTCCAAGCCAGGCGGCCCCGGCATAACCCAGCCAACCCCGGCACCTTCCTATCCGCCCCGGCCTGTCCAAGCCAGGCGGCCCGGCGCTCTCCTGGCCACCCCCGCCCCGGCACTTCCTGGCCGGTGAGGACGGCCTCTGCTTTCCCCTCTCCGTTGGAATAGGACCCACCAAACAGTTGCAGCCACCCATCTTGATGGGACTTGACCTGCAGTCCTGACATACCAAAGAAGAAAGCAAGCTCTGCCATTACTGCCATCACCATAAAAGTCTGGACAAGTGGCAGCATTTCGGGCCTCACAGATGTCAGCCCTGACATTTCACCCCCCACAAGTCCCTAGTCATGATGACACTTCAGTCACTCAGACTAAATGAGCTCCCAAAAGTCATGATCCATCATGAGGCTCCACGTGACTCCTTCCACTAGAGGACAAGAACCCAAACTTCTCAAGCAAGTTTTACAAAGTATAAAGGTAAATAAATTAGGGAAGAAGAGGTAACTCCAAAAACACTCAACACGCTCATACTGAGCCTCTGGCTCTTTCTCTTTCGAGCTTTCTCAAGCTCATGGCTGTTGCCCAGACCACTAACTTGAGCATCTGAGGGTCCCCACCGGAGTACCCGGCCGTGGGACTTCTTGCAGGCTTTGAAGACAATGGAAGGGCTCCGATATTTCTATGGAGGAACGGCCGACGCTCAAGGACGCCAGCTCAAAGTGATCGGGCATCAACACTTTGGCTTTTAGCTTTTGTCATTCTCTGTGCAGCATCCAATGGCCGCTTCGTAACATTAGTAATGGTCACTACTCATTGGTTATTCTATTATAATAGCGTATCGTGATAAAATGATCATTATTTGGTGTTGATGTAGATTTATATTTTTTGGCTTGGAGATGGCCCACGTTAAAATCCGTGTAGCGCTTTTCCATCCTGATAAACCTATAAAATAGTCCTCACACATGCATAAAGGTAGGTGGCCCCTGCGAAAGACCCTTCGATGTGGAGAATGTTGTTAGAGAAGGTGCCTCATAAAAGGTCTATGGAAAGTGACTCATTGATTATTCTATTATAATAACTGTATCGTGATAAAATGATCATTATTTGGTGTTGATGTAGATTTATGTTTTTCGGCTTGGAGACGGCCCACGTTGAAATCCAGGTAGCGCTTTTCCATCCTGACAAACCTGTAAAATAGTCCTCACACATGAATAAAGGTAGGCGGCCCCTGCGAAAGACCCTTCGATGTCTAAATCAGTAGAAATCCTTAGCCACATATAAGGTGGAGAAGGTTGTTAGAGAAGGATGCCTCATAAAAGGTCTATGGAAAGTGATGGTGTGGGTGAGAGAGTTTGAGTTGTGTTTTCAGAGCTTATCTGAAGGGTCTTGGGACATGGTATTTATGCGTCGCTGAGATGGTAAGTTGTTACTTGATTTCTTGGGCATAGTTATGGGAATCGATAGTTGATAAGGATGATAGCTACATGCCTTATCAAGGGGTATAGGATCCCGTTGATCATGGAAGGGGTACCGTATCTGGCCCCTGTTTTCGTTTAGGGAGGCCCATTCCGAGATCTGTGTGATGAGTGCCAATTTTTTTTTAGGATGTCCGGTACGATTTGGGCATGAACAATGTTTATTCTGAGGAGCTGGAGTTCGGTCTTACCGATATTCGGAGATGGCTCGGCCCTGCTGAGGTTCGGAGATGGCATGACCCTGACGAGGTAATTCGGAGGTGGCTCGGTCCGCTGAGGTACGGAGATGGCTTGATCCTGTCGAGGTACGAAGCCTGTAGTTGTCCATTTCTGCAATAAAGGGTGGACTCCTTCTGAGCATAACGGTTGGCGAACCATAGCACTAAAGTGGGTTTCACCATCTGCCACGTCTGCCAATTGATATGGAGACAATTTTACCCCATATCATTTGGTATTTACAAAACTTTGTTGCATAAAATTATTTTTCTCCTCGAAAAGCAAAATTTTGTACAAATTTTTCGCCTTCTTGCTAAGACCTTCGAAATCATAAAGGATGGATCAAATAATTGTTGTTAGGGTAATGATTAATATAGTTTTGGTAGCTTTGTTTAGAAGTTCATTATATTGAAATAATATTGCTATTGAAAACCTTGGTTTCATTTTCTTAATTAAAAAATTATGCAACGTTAATCTATTTAAAAGTTTGGTTCCTATACAACGTTTAAATTGAGTCATTGGAAACTTGGGAGCTGACCAAAGCATGACTCTGACTTACTTGGCCATCACATGCACTAATCATTTCAACGGCATTGTTATGTGCCTTTGCTTTAGATCTCATGGATGATACCAATTGTTCACCATAAGAATTTTTTGAATTAGTGATGCCACTTTGGCATCGCTAAATCCTAAAAATTCATCGCTAATTCAATTAACGATCGCTAAAATGATTGTCGCAGTGATGATGCCAAAAATTTTCATCATTAATTAGCGACTAATTAGCGAATAGTGTCGCTAATTAGCTACGTTACTAATTAGCTATGCTATAATGACATCGCTAGTGGTCGCTAATTAGCTACGCCATAATGGCATCGCTAATTAGCTATGAGTAATGGCATCGCTAATTTACTACGCTAGTAATGGTGTCATTAATCTCTATTTTTTTAAAAAAATAAAATTTATTTTATTAATTTTAATTAACCTACTTTAATAATATTCAATTTCAATAAGAGACACATTCATAAACATAATATTTCATTCAAAATAGCAATAAAATATAAAAAATTAATATATTAATAATAGAAACCAGTACTATACAAATACAAAAAGAGGTTAATACATCATAAATACAATATAAAGTTAAAATATAAACATCAATCAACTGGAAGGAGGGTCATCGAGCTAGAGGTGGAGCAAAAAATTGCGTCACAATATACTTATGACCAATTGCCGCATCTCGTCTAATGACTCCTCATAGCAAACACGTTCCTCTCGCTGTTCCCGTCGGATATCCGCAATCTCCATCATTATCTCTGATTTCACACATTCCATTACGTAACGCTCAATCTGCTCGTAATCGCCGGTGCCACTCAGACTGAAAGAAGAGGAACTGCGTCGGGAAAGAATGCAGAAGCTTTGGCGCCCAAACTGTAAACTCTACGATCGTTTGGTTGTGCACCCTTTGAATTCATAATAACTGGCAAAGAAATGTAATAATCAAAAAGTTGCTGAAACCACAAGAATAAAGATAATTTTCAACTGTAGAATTCTAGGAGAATCTAAACACTACTCGACAGCTACTGATGTAACACAATTGGGATTTTGTTATACTAAAGTTTAAATGACAGATTCTAATATGATAAAATACCTTGTGAGTAACCCATGGACATTCAATATACTATAGAACCAACATATACAAATAAATTCAAAGAACATTTGCTTCATAGCACCATCAAAAGTGAAGAATTAACTTAAAACCAACACGCACAATTCAAATAAAAAAAAAATTAGATGTCATTCAGAAAGAATGTAGCCTTGAAATCACATGATGTGCTACCCTTGAAATCACATGATGTGCTACCTTTAAAGGATTCACAGCACTAATAGATGACTTGTTCACCAAATACTTTTATTAGTTGGAAACCATAAATAAAAAGCTAAAAAAGACACCACATCCATTTCGTCACAACCACATGATTTCCTCCCACACCCTTAAACCGATTCTCCATCCCTGCACCGATAGACATAGAATGATAGAGAAATAGTTAGTGCAAGAAGGGCAGAAGACCTTAAAGAAGAACTTCTGAGCATGGCTTCGAATCTGAACTGCAGTCTTGGTGCCTATGTGTTCTGCAAGTAGGTTATAAGTCAGGAAGAATATAAAAGAGAAGAAGTGCAAGAAACATTCATTTAAAAGAAATTAAAATCACTACTGATGGCGCCAAGACACCCTCCTCGAACGTCGGGGATGACGGACGTCTCCCTCCTCGAAGTCCTGCAAGAAAAGTCCCCGGGGACCGGCGGCGCCGATGGGGACCCTCCGACGATCAAGTCAGTTGCTTGGGCTCAGACAAAGAACCGCTTCAGCGAAGAGGAGCTGGGGCGGTTAGGGTTTTTGCTGGGAGGAAGAAAGCTCAGAAAAACCAGAGTTCAGATCCCACTTACAGTGTGAGCATGTGCCTTTTATACCTGTCTGAATACCCCAACTTGCGGCTTTGGAAGANTGGAAGATCTCCATCGTACCGTTGGCACGTGTGGTATTACACGTGTCCGGTAGCTGTGTAGGTTCAGTGTACGCCGCCCGGTTGATATGACTAGGCACCATTGCTGGAGGTAGCGAGCCGTACGCCGTAGCGAGGCATGGTGGAGCACAGGGACATGCAACGCGCCAAACACCGTTATGAGGCATGGCCCTCCGTAACGGGGCACAATCACGGGAGTACCGAATGGTACGCCGTGGCAGGGCATGGTTATGCACAGGGGCATGCAACGCGCCAAACATCGTTATGAGGCATGGCCCTCCGTAACGGGGCACAATCACGGGAGTACCGAATGGTACGCCGTGGCAGGGCATGGCCATGCGCTGAAAATCATGTGTGAGCACCGTGCAACCTGATAGTTGTTGTTTTCCTTGGCAGTCAAGTCGCATGCTAATCGCCGATGACCCCCTCTCCGACCCCGAGGGGGTACCGGGGGTGGGGAATGACAGTGCCCCGAGACCGGTGGGGCCTCGGGGTTAAGAAATGATGACCCTACCCCCGACCCCGAGGGGGTACCGGGGGTAGGGGAATGACAGTGCACCCCGAGACCGGTGGGGGCCTCGGGGTTAAGAAATGATGACCCTACCCCCGACCCCGAGGGGGTACCGGGGGTAGGGGAATGACAGTGCACCCCGAGACCGGTGGGGGCCTCGGGGTTAAGAAATGATGACCCTACCCCCGACCCCGAGGGGGTACCGGGGGTAGGGGAATGACAGTGCACCCCGAGACCGGTGGGGGCCTCGGGGTTAAGAAATGATGACCCTACCCCCGACCCCGAGGGGGTACCGGGGGTAGGGGAATGACAGTGCACCCCGAGACCGGTGGGGGCCTCGGGGTTAAGAAATGATGACCCTACCCCCGACCCCGAGGGGGTACCGGGGGTAGGGGAATGACAGTGCACCCCGAGACCGGTGGGGGCCTCGGGGTTAAGAAATGATGACCCTACCCCCGACCCCGAGGGGGTACCGGGGGTAGGGAATGACAGTGCACCCCGAGACCGGTGGGGGCCTCGGGGTTAAGAAATGATGACCCTACCCCCGACCCCGAGGGGGTACCGGGGGTAGGGGAATGACAGTGGCTGCCGTTACCTTTTCTGACGACGCTGGGATCAGTCATATCAGATGCCCCCTCGCCCCTGGGGCGAAGCGGGTCCCACTGCTGAGGCTCAAGGGGCGTTCTCCACGTGGCTGATCCCTGTCCTCGACTTTTATGCGGACGGCGCGGGGAATGCAAGGAGGCGGCTTTCCGTACAATGTGCCAGCCATGATCACCCTCGAGAATGAGGACTGGCTCTTCGGAGTCCGCGCGAAAAGGCGTATCATCATTTCCTCTTATTACGGCGACGTCAGCGAGGTCCCATCACTGGCTGGAGGCGTGCCACACCACGCGCCGGGGCGTTCCGCGAGGCGAACCGGCGTATGGCAAGGAGCCGCGTGGTCGAAGAGACATGGCGGGACGTTTTGAAAACTTAATAAAGCTAGGTGAGGGGGGTGGGCTTATGCCACACCGCCCTTCACATTGTCTTCTTCCTTGCTCATTCTCCCGTTTCTCCTGCAACCTGCGAGCTTGCGCCCGTCTCCTTTGGTTTTCCAGGTTAGCTTCCCCCTACCCTACTCATGAGTACTCCCTCCTGGACCTCGGAGGACGGTTCTGAGGACCGTCCTCCCTCTGCGAGGCGCCACGTCTCTCCCATCCCTCTCCCCCACTCGAGTGGTCCTCCGATCCAGAGGACCACGTCCCTTTGGCCCAGCGCGGGCCATTGGGGGAGCCCCCTCGAGGGGCCACCGGCTGAGAGCCGGGACCTCCTCGAGGGTGGAGGAGTCCCCAGAGGGGACGGCCTCCACAATGAAGCGGTCGGATCTGGAGAGGATCCGGGCCCGCTACAGAATCCCTCGGGAAATTGAATTATTCCCGCCAACTCCTGACGACCGGGTCATCTCCTCCCGACCCGGTCGGGTAGCTCTCTACGAGATCTGCCTACAGGCAGGTCTCCGTCCTCCTTTTCATCCTTTCTTTGTCAACCTTCTTGATTTTTACTCCTTGACCCCCTCCCAGCTGGTCCCGAATTCTTGTCGGGTAGTCAGTGCCTTCGTCATTCTTTGCCATCGCTTAGGTATTACCCCTAGGATCAGTTTATTCCGCAATTTCTATTCCCTTCGAGCCCAAAGGGGATGGTGGCTGTTCCAGCCCCGACCCAATAGGGTTCTGAAGCTCCTCCTGCCTTCGTCAATCAAGGGGTGGAAACCCCGTTTCTTTTTTGCCAACATCGACCAAGTCCGGCCCCGGTGGGGAGACCCCGACCTCCGAGGGAATGCCGTGGCTGTTCAGCCTGGAGACCGGGAGGCGATGGGATTGTTGCTGACTAGCGAAATTCCCCGGTACACCTTGCTGCTATCGGAGGACCGCTTGGAGTCGGCGGGCCTTGTCTCCCATCGGGGTAAGCCTTCTCCATACTTAGCCAGAAATTCAGCCTCTTTTTTTTTTTTTTTTTTTTTTTTTTACTGTTCTGAAAATCTAACTTGTGTTATGCAGCAATGAAAATTCCGACCGCGAAAGTGATAAGGGCTGCCAAGAAAAGGGCCCGAGAAGGGCCGCCCAGGGACCAGCGGGCCCCGGCCCCGAAACGCCCGGTGGTCCGGGCCTCCCTCCCGGCACCAGTCTCCCCACCCCCGGCTCCGCCACACGTCCCAGCTGTACCGGAGGTCGACCTTACGGCCGACACTCCACCAGAGGTGGGAGCGACAGCGGGAGCCACCGCCGAGAACAGAGCGGGGCGCACGTGCCAACCGAAGAGCTTCCCGGTCCCCGAGGGAGCGACCCCACCAGATGCTGCCAGGGACTGGGGCGAGGGACCATCCGGCCCCGCGAGCCCACCCCCTGAGGGCCGCTTGGGAGTGGCCCGCACAGAGCCGGGGACATCCGAAACGGCGGAGGGAGGCGAGGGCGCACCCAGGCCGCCCCGAGACTCCTTGGACGACGGCCATTGGGCCGAGCAGGCCCTGGGTCCAGTCTTTGATCTTAGGATCATTGAGGATCTCAGCCATCTGGGGGCGGGTGCATTCTTCCGGGACTCTTACGCCGCCGTGGTCAAGGTAAGCAATTTTTTCGTTTCTCCCCCTTTACTGTTCATACATATATTTATTCTGTTGACCTGGGCTTATGCGTGCAGATCGCGCACTCCCTGAGGGCCGCCAGGGAGGTAATCCAAGGGGGAAAGAATGTTCTGCGGGAGACGCAGAAGGAGGTCGAGGAGGCCCAGCGCCGCGCGGAAGAGGCAGAGAGGGCGCTGGAGGCGGTCAAGGACGCCTGTGCGAGCGAGGTGAGGGCCGCCATGAGCCGGGCGGAGATGGAGGCCAATCGCACGCGCGCAGCGCTCTCTCAGATGACGGAGGCTGAGAGCGCGGTCATGGCCAGGGATATGCACATCTCTGAGTTGACCTCAGCGCTCCAGGAGGCCGAGGACCGAGCGGGCGCGGCGGCGGAGGAAGCAGAGTGGCAAGGGAGGAGACCTGCCGGCGCGAGGAAGAGTTGAGCTGCGCTCGAGAGGAGATAAGCCATGCTCGAGAGGCTGAAAGAACCGCGGCGGAGGCCCTCGCTGCGGAGAAAGCTCGGGCTGCTGGGCTTGTTGAAGAATACAAGGCGTCTGGGCATTTCGCAGACGACCTGGCCGAAGCTTCGGCCGCTGTATTCCTCGACGGGTTCCAGCATGCTAAGGAGAGGGTGGCCAGGGATTTGAATTTCCCCCGGGCCCTGGAGGTCGAATTGTCAGACCAGGCTTCTTCCGACGATGAGCCCGCACCGGCAGAGCCATGAGTCTGCGTCCGCGACTTTGCTTTTCTTTTCTTTCTTTTGTAAGCCCGACTACGTCGGAGTTTTGTAGTTCTTAGTTAATGAAAATACTTTTCACAATGATCTTCGTATTATTGTTGACTTCATCAATTGATATGTGGCCCCACGACTTTATTCATTCCGATACTTCCGGGGGACACCTTCCCACCCGCGCTACCCTGCCTTAGTTGCTTGAACCCGAGAGTTAGAGCTAGGTGGAGTTAAATTTTTGGAGCAGGGACACCGTCGGTCGGAGATTAGGCTGGTAGGCCCCCTTGGGGCCATAGGCGCAGCGCCTTGTCAAGTATTGGTACACTGGGCTCTGTGCCTGGCTAGTGCAGGGCTTTGAGTGCCGACGGGGCGCCGGGCTTTTGTTGTTGAGAGCCAGTGGCACACTGCTCTGCCAGTGGTACACTGGGCTTTGTGCCTGGCTAGTGCAGGGCTTTGAGTGCCGACGGGGCGCCGGGCTTTTGTTGTTGAGAGCCAGTGGCACACTGCTCTGCCAGTGGTACACTGGGCTTTGCCTGCTAGTGCAGGGCTTTGAGTGCCGACGGGGCGCCGGGCTTTGTTGTTGAGAGCCAGTGGCACACTGCTCTGCCAGTGGTACACTGGGCTTTGTGCCTGGCTAGTGCAGGGCTTTGGTGCCGACGGGGCGCCGGGCTTTGTTGTTGAGAGCCAGTGGCACACTGCTCTGCCAGTGGTACACTGGGCTTTGTGCCTGGCTAGTGCAGGGCTTTGAGTGCCGACGGGGCGCCGGGCTTTTGTTGTTGAGAGCCAGTGGCACACTGCTCTGCCAGTGGTACACTGGGCTTTGTGCCTGGCTAGTGCAGGGCTTTGAGTGCCGACGGGGCGCCGGGCTTTTGTTGTTGAGAGCCAGTGGCACACTGCTCTGCCAGTGGTACACTGGGCTTTGTGCCTGGCTAGTGCAGGGCTTTGAGTGCCGACGGGGCGCCGGGCTTTTGTTGTTGAGAGCCAGTGGCACACTGCTCTGCCAGTGGTACACTGGGCTTTGTGCCTGGCTAGTGCAGGGCTTTGAGTGCCGACGGGGCGCCGGGCTTTTGTTGTTGAGAGCCAGTGGCACACTGCTCTGCCAGTGGTACACTGGGCTTTGTGCCTGGCTAGTGCAGGGCTTTGAGTGCCGACGGGGCGCCGGGCTTTTTTGTGAAAATTCAGGTAGCTAAAATTGACTCGTTAATATTGAACAAGGGGCGAGAACCCAGTGAGCACAGGAAAGTTGCTTAGTCATGAAAAAAGAAATACATTACTGATAATACCGACGGAGGTTATCTGCATTCCACGTCCTAGGGAGAGGCGTCCCGTCAAGTTCTTCAACTTTATAAGCCCCGTGGTGGAGCGTCTCGGTGATCCGGTAAGGCCCCTCCCAGTTAGGGGCCAGCTTGCCTCCCTCAGTTGGCTTTGAGACCTCCGCCCGTCGAAGGACTAGATCTCCTGGTAGGAACGTCCGGGGGCGCACGCGTGCGTTGTAGTATTTCGCGGCCCGTTGCCGGTAGGCTGCCATTCGAAGCCGCGCTCTGTCCCGCACTTCCTCCACCAGGTCGAGGTTGGCTCGCAGTTGGTCAGGGTTACCTTCTTCACTATAAGCCTCCACCCGGGGGCTGGGTGCCCCGATCTCCACAGGGATGACAGCCTCAGAGCCAAAGACTAGGCTGAACGGCGTTTCGCCAGTGGGGGCTCGAGGCGTTGTATGATAGGCCCATAGTACGTTGGGGAGCTCCTCTGCCCATCGTCCCTTGCAGCTATCCAGTCGAGACTTCAGTCCCTGGAGGATGATTCGGTTGATCACTTCAGCTGCCCCGTTGGTTTGAGGATGCCCGACGGAAGTAAACCTCTGACAAATACCCAGCTCGGAGCAGAACTCCCGGAAAGGCGCATTGTCAAACTGCCGGCCATTATCAGTGACTAATGTGCGCGGCAGCCCGAACCTA
The DNA here is from genome assembly GCA_900491605.1 of Calamus simplicifolius. Lineage (NCBI taxonomy): Eukaryota > Viridiplantae > Streptophyta > Magnoliopsida > Arecales > Arecaceae > Calamus > Calamus simplicifolius. Next base: position 6,883 of record UESW01003738.1, on the reverse strand, counting down.
CATATGATTGACTTCCAGAAGAAAGATCTCACTTTGCTCTCGGTGATCTTGGCCAGAGCCTCAGCTTCGACCCACTTGGTGAAGTGGTCCACCGCCACCAAGAGGAACTTCCGCTGCCCGGAAGCCGGGGGAAATGGACCCAAGATATCCATGCCCCACTGGGCAAAAGGCCAAGGCGCCACCAGGGGGGTCAGGTGAGATGTCGGTTGTCGCTGGATATTGGCATGACGTTGGCAGCTATCACACTTCTTGACGAGTTCGGCCGCGTCCTCCTTCATTGTCAGCCAAAAGTACCCTTGGCGCAGAGCCTTGTAAGCTAGGGCTCTGCCCCCCAGATGACCCCCGCATACGCCTTCGTGGATCTCCCTGAGGATATAATCTGATTCAGTTGGCCCCACACACCTGAGGACCGGGTACGAGAAGGATCTCCGATAAAGCTTCCCGTCCATCATCAAGAATCTCGGGGCCCTTCGGATGCTTCATGGTGATGCGGGCTTGGCCGGGGAAGTGATGATCTGCAGGAACTGGCGATCTCCGGCGGGAGGAATGCTGGCTAGGCTGCATCACCCCAGGGACAGACGGGTTCGGCTCCGGTTGCTGGAAGGCTGCTTGCTGGTGTTGCATGCCTTGAACCATCGCCGCCAACGACTGGACTTGCGTGGCCAGGGCAGCGAATCGATCTTCCTGAAGTTGCTGCGGAGCAGAAGCAGGGACGTCATTCTGCGGAGCGGAAGGCCCTGCCCCCCGGAGATCCGGAGGCTCCGGGAAACAGGATGCGAGAGCCGGGGGGGCCTCCGCGGGTGGACCAGCCCCGCAGCGCTGCCCCCCAGCGCGACCGGCTGAAACTCCTTTCGTTCGAGTCGTCACCATGGCTTTGAAGTCCTGAAGACAGGAGAAAGAAGAAAGCTACTGGTTCGACGTCTTTCTTGCGCTCCCCCTTCCTGGCGCGCCAATCTGATGGCGCCAAGACACCTTCCTCGAACGTCGGGGATGACGGACGTCTCCCTCCTCGAAGTCCTGCAAGAAAAGTCCCCGGGGACCGGTGGCGCCGGTGGGGACCCTCCGACGATCAAGTCAGTTGCTTGGGCTCAGACAAAGAACCGCTCCAGCGAAGAGGAGCTGAGGCGGTTAGGGTTTTTGCTGGGAGGAAGAAAGTTCAGAAAAACCAGAGTTCAGATCCCACTTACAGCCTGAGCATGTGCCTTTTATACCTGTCTGATACCCCAACTTGTGGCTTTGGAAGATCTCCATCGTACCGTTGATACGTGTGGTATTACACGTGTCCGGTAGCTGTGTAGGCGTTCAGTGTACGCCGCCGGTTGATATGACTAGGCACCATTGCTGGAGGTAGCGAGCCGTACGCCGTGGCGAGGCATGGTGGAGCACAGGGACATGCAACGCGCCAAACACCGTTATGAGGCATGGCCCTCCGTAACGGGGCACAATCATGGGAGTACCGAATGGTACGCCGTGGCAGGGCATGGTTATGCACAGGGGCATGCAACGCGCCAAACATCGTTATGAGGCATGGCCCTCCGTAACGGGGCACAATCACGGGAGTACCGAATGGTACGCCGTGGCAGGCATGGCCATGCGCTGAAAATCATGTGTAAGCACCGTGCAACCTGATAGTTGTTGTTTTCCTTGGCAGTCAAGTCGCATGCTAATCGCCGATGACCCCCTCCCGACCCCGAGGGGGTACCGGGGGTGGGGGAATGACAGTGCCCCGAGACCGGTGGGGGCCACCGATACCGCCTGAAGAATGATGACCCTACCCCCGACCCCGAGGGGGGGGGTAGGGGAATGACAGTGCACCCCGAGACCGATGGGGGCCTCGGGGTTAAGAAATGATGACCCTACCCCCGACCCCGAGGGGGTACCGGGGGTAGGGGAATGTGCACCCCGAGACCGGTGGGGGCCTCGGGGTTAAGAAATGATGACCCTACCCCCGACCCCGAGGGGTACCGGGGGTAGGGGAATGACAGTGCACCCCGAGACCGGTGGGGGCCTCGGGGTTAAGAAATGATGACCCTACCCCCGACCCCGAGGGGGTACCGGGGGTAGGGGAATGACAGTGCACCCCGAGACCGGTGGGGGCCTCGGGGTTAAGAAATGATGACCCTACCCCCGACCCCGAGGGGGTACCGGGGGTAGGGGAATGACAGTGCACCCCGAGACCGGTGGGGCCTCGGGGTTAAGAAATGATGACCCTACCCCCGACCCCGAGGGGTACCGGGGTAGGGGAATGACAGTGCACCCCGAAAGAAATGATGACCCTACCCAGTGCACCCCGAGACCGGTGGGGGCCTCGGGGTTAAGAAATGATGACCCTACCCCCGACCCCGAGGGGGTACCGGGGGTAGGGGAATGACAGTGCACCCCGAGACCGGTGGGGGCCTCGGGGTTAAGAAATGATGACCCTACCCCCGACCCCGAGGGGGTACCGGGGGTAGGGGAATGACAGTGCACCCCGAGACCGGTGGGGGCCTCGGGGTTAAGAAATGATGACCCTACCCCCGACCCCGAGGGGGTACCGGGGGTAGGGGAATGACAGTGCACCCCGAGACCGGTGGGGGCCTCGGGGTTAAGAAATGATGACCCTACCCCCGACCCCGAGGGGGTACCGGGGGTAGGGGAATGACAGTGCACCCCGAGACCGGTGGGGGCCTCGGGGTTAAGAAATGATGACCCTACCCCGACCCCGAGGGGGTACCGGGGGTAGGGGAATGACAGTGCACCCCGAGACCGGTGGGGGCCTCGGGTTAAGAAATGATGACCCTACCCCCGACCCCGAGGGGGTACCGGGGGTAGGGGAATGACAGTGCACCCCGAGACCGGTGGGGGCCTCGGGGTTAAGAAATGATGACCCTACCCCCGACCCCGAGGGGTACCGGGGGTAGGGGAATGACAGTGCACCCCGAGACCGGTGGGGGCCTCGGGGTTAAGAATGATGACCCTACCCCCGACCCCGAGGGGGTACCGGGGGTAGGGGAATGACAGTGCACCCCGAGACCGGTGGGGGCCTCGGGGTTAAGAAATGATGACCCTACCCCCGACCCCGAGGGGGTACCGGGGGTAGGGGAATGACAGTGCACCCCGAGACCGGTGGGGGCCTCGGGGTTAAGAAATGATGACCCTACCCCCGACCCCGAGGGGGTACCGGGGTAGGGGAATGACAGTGCACCCCGAGACCGGTGGGGGCCTCGGGGTTAAGAAATGATGACCCTACCCCCGACCCCGAGGGGGTACCGGGGGTAGGGGAATGACAGTGGCTGCCGTTACCTTTTCTGACGACGCTGGGATCAGTAATATCAGATGGTATTATAAACAAAATGAAATTCATGGATATAGGAAATGGTATAAGAGAATGAAGGTATTGAATGAAAGTTGAATGGATGGGATCGAAGCCTGGTTGTTCAGAAAAATCTATAAAAATATATTTTAGCTAAACCTACATTATAAACTATGGCAATGTCTTCCATTTTAGGTTATGCACTTTAGTAAAAAAAAATTTGTTATGATAAAGTTAAACTTAACCATTTTCTTTTACTTCAGTCAAAAAAATCAAAAGGATAAGTTGCATTTCTAAGTTATTTTTTATCTATCAAATTGGGATAACACTTAATCATGTGAGGGATATCTAAATTAATTTTTTATGGATTAGATAAAATATTTTTTTAAAATATTTCTTAAATATCCTAGCATGATCATGATTTTTTTCTTTCATTAATACTCCTTGATTTTTTTGTTGTCACCAAATCACCTTCTTTGATTGTCAGGGAGCATCCAATCGCCTTCTCCAATGAGCTAGGGATCCTCCAGTGGCTTCTCTCGATCGGGAGCATGTAAAAAGTTTTGAGGATTGAAGATTTCGACGGGACCCTCGACACTCAAGTTAGTGTTCTAGGCAACATCCATGAGCTTGAAAGAAAAGCTCAAGAGTTTTAGAGAGATATGCTCTATGTGAGCATATATGTGTGCCTTTGGGTCTTGTTTCTTACCTGGTCAAGGGTCCCTCTTACCTATTTTATGGAAGATTACGGAGTTCGTGGCAGAATTGACCACCAGAATGTGACTCGCGGCGCCACTGAATGTCAGAGCATGCGTGGCAGGACTAGAGTGGCTATAATCGCAGGATTTGTCCCTCGTGTGGCATGTCAGGGTTAGCAGAATTTGTCAGACCTGAGCAACCGTCGCCATATTGGTAGGGTTTGCCAGGTCTAGACGACTGTTGCCAGGGTTTGTCTGGTCTGAGCAACCAAAATTCGCCAGTTTGTCTCCTATGTTTTTGTGAAGATTCTGGACTGTAGGAGGATCTGTAAGCTCAGGTGTGGCACATCCAAAGTCCAGGTAAGTCACACAGGTTTGAGAGCTTAGGCTATATAAGTTCTGAGATTCCTAAGTCATTTGGATCGGCTTGTGACCTAAGAATAGAGAGCATGTGAATCATGGGTGTACATGGGCTCGGGTTTAAGTGCTTTCTTGCATGGCTTAGAAGGGAGTTTTTAAAAGAATATTAATAACCTAATTGTAGGTTATGGGATTGGTCCATGGGGATTGGGCTTAGGTTTTATGGATAGTTTTTCATATTTTAGGGAGTTTGTTAGGAGTTGGTTACGGGCTGATGTGAAGAAGTTTATCATCCAAGATGGATGATTATTTAAGGCTCTCTTTAATGCAACCGATAGACCAAGAAAGAAATCAATGTATTCTCTTTTTCTTCTATATCCATTTATTCTTCTTCTTCTCTATCTTCCTTCATGCGCCTGATCTCGTGAAAGTTGTGCAACAAGTGATATCAGAGTTTCAGAGAGGTGCTTGGAAGAGAAAGAGAAATTAGATCCCATATTTGCGGCATTGTTTGGCTCACGAAGGAAGGTGCCTTACGAGATCAAGTCCCTGTACAACCCCATGCGAGATCAGAAGGATGAAGCAGCTCTGTGGAGGTATTCACCCACAGGATGAGTTCGTGGAGGCTTCAAGGAATCCTTGTGATGTGGGATCTGTGAAGACTCACATGAGGAGGTGACACGATTTTGGAGAAGGAAGCCTTGTGGATCCGTGAAGATGCAAGGGAGGCTTCACGATTTCTCCAAGAAGATGTCCTAACGGAAGCCCAGAAGACGCCCACGATTCCTTCCATGAGAGGATTGGTGCCAAGGAGGCGCCCACGATTCCTTCCATGAGAGGATTGGTCCAAAGCGAGAAAAATCGCTACGCGAAGGGAAAAACACTCAAGAGTTCCAATGGATTTAATTAAAAATATATCTAGATTAAAAGAAGGGGCTGTGGAGTTTCAAAACCAGGACCAACGGGTTCAAAAACAAGGCAACTAACCACTGCATCAATTTGACTGATTGCAACAATAAGGAAAGGCCAAGCATCTTATCCAAGGAAAGTGAAAACTTCTTGGAAGGGTTGTAGGAGGGGATTTCAATCAGGATTTCGCCTTTAGGTATTTTTCTTAATTCATCTCTGTGATTGTTGTTTGTGGCCTAATCAACCATGAGTAATGAAAGCAAAATTGAGTTTAAAATTTTAATGAAAAAGAAAGTTTTCCATGTGGAAGGTGAGGGTTGAGGATTTACTAGTGCAAAATTTTCTTGATGTTACTTTGGAATCAAAGCCTGAAAAGATGTCAGAAAGGGATTAGCTGTCTCATGAGAAGAGGGCATGTGCAGCGATCAGAGGGTGTCTTACTGATTCAGCATTGTACAGTGTCCTAGATGAAAAGAAACCGAAGGGTCTTTGGGCCAAGTTGCATTCCTTATACATGGATAAAAATATGTGCAATAAACTTATGTTAAAGAAATAATTATATAGTCTTCGGATGCAGAAAGACGGGGATATTGTTCTTCATATTCAGAAGTATGATAGGGTATGCAATGATTTGATGACTCTTGGTGTTAAGATGGAGGAAGAAGATAAATCTCTTCTCTTTATGTTCATTGCCTATGTCTTATGATCCTCTTGTTACTACACTGCTTTATGAAGATATTGTATCTGTGTTGAGATCCAATGAACAACGAGAAAAGATGACAGGGGAAGGAGTACCTCAGGAGGGCCTCACGGTGGGAGAGAGAACATAGAGGCAAGGAGGTCAATAAGCATAGGAGCCAATCCATGTCCAAGTCAAAGAAAGGCAAAGGCAAGTTCAGGTGTTACAAGTATAATGGGATTGGACACATAAAGAGGAATTGTCCTCTTTGGAAGAAACCTCAAGAAGAAAAGAAAGAGAAGGAATCTGTCAGTACTATTGAAGATGTAGGGGTCGAGGAGGACCACTTGGTGGTTTTAGATATATACAGAAGTACAGCAGATAATTGGTTACTTGATTCAGCTTACTCACATTATATACATCGCATCGGTCTGGTTTGCAGATTATACTAAAATCGATGTGGGGAATGTGACATTAGGGGATAACTATTCTTGTAAGGTAGCAGAAGTTGGCACAATTAGGATCAAGATGTTTGATGGGTTGTAAGAACTCTTACTCATGTGAAGCATGTTCCTGACTTAAAGAAGAACCTAGTATCCTTGAGGTACTTAGAGAGGAATGGATTTGGCTTCAGTTGTCATTTCGGGAATAGTGTACTCAACATCATGAAAGGTGCCATGGTTATGATGAGGGGGAAGAGGTTGAAAAATAATTTGAATCAGCTGGTTGGGTCTGTGATGTATAGAGGGTCTGAGACAGTAGCATCAATGCACAGTCAGTAGGATATGTACCGCATGTGGCACTACCATCTTGGTCACATGGGAGAGCAGGGCATGAGAGTGCTGATGAAGGATAGGAGGATTTCAGCTTTGGATGAGGATGTTGCAGAGGTCTGTGAGCCATTTCAGATGGGCAAGCAACACAAGGTAATTTTTTTTTACCAGT
>UESW01003737.1:31801-42989 GCA_900491605.1 Calamus simplicifolius | reverse complement strand
GTTTTATTTTGTGGTTTCCTTTAATGTTTACCAGACTTTGTATAAGTCGGTCAAAAATGAGCGGGGCTCGCTCGTGGATGTATGCAAGGATAAAAGATGGCTTGCTTAATCCAGATTTTCTGAATGGATTGGAAGAATTTATCGCATTTGCATGTAGCCAACCTGAATGGATGGATGGGCCTAGGATTAGGTGCCCATGCAACTTCCACAGGTGTCAGAATAAAGCCTACAGAGATGTGGAACTGTTAAGGTGCATTTGTGTAAGAAGGGGTTTGTTCCTGATTACTATGTTTGGTACTGTCATGGTGAACCAGAGGATATTCCAGCAGCTGTTATAGGCCAACAAGAGTCAATTCCCGTAGATGAACCATTTGTGAATTTAAACACATATGAACAAATGGTGATGAATGCATCGGGTAATGAATTCAATCAGAATACATTTATGGAAGAACCAAATCCAGATGCACAGCAATTTTATGATATGTTGCGTGCTGCAAATCAAGAATTGTATCCTGGTTGTGAGGGTCATTCCCAGTTGTCTACAGCTGCTCGAATGTTGAATATTAAGGCAGAACATCGATTATCAGAAAAGGCGTTCAATTCTGTAGCTGGGTTAATCAAAGAAATTTTGCCAAATGATAATGTTGCGCAGACAGTTTTTACGCAACAAAGAAGTTGTTGCGTGGGCTTGGGCTCCCAGTTAATAAGATCGATTGTTGCTTGAACAATTGTATGATATTTTGGGGTGAAGACTCAGAGCTGAGATGGTGTAAGATTTGTGGGCAATCGAGGTACAAAAACACCGAAGGAGGAGCCAGTACAAGTAGGAGGAAAAGTGTGCCTTACAAGAGGATGCATTACTTTCCTCTTACCCCACGCCTGCAGAGATTATACAGATCTGAGGCAACAGCTGCTGATATGAGATGGCATGCCGAACATGAATCTAAAGAGGATGAAATGCGGCATCCATCAGATTCAAAGGCTTGGAAGCATTTCAATGAAAATCATCCTGATTTCGCTGAAGATATAAGGAATGTGAGATTAGGTCTTTGTACCGATGGCTTCCAACCATTTGGTCAAGCGGGGCAACAGTATTCATGTTGGCCTGTGATACTGACTGTATATAACCTTCCTCCATGGAAGTGCATGAAAGATACTGCAATGTTTTTAACCGTTTTGGTTCCAGGACCATCAAATCCAAAGGAAAAGATTGATGTCTTTCTGCAACCGTTGGTGGCCGAATTGAAAATGTTGTGGGAAACAGGAGTCGTAGCCTACGACATTTCTATGAAACAGAATTTCATCATGAGAGCTGCTTTGATGTGGACAATAAGTGATTTCCCGGCATATGCAATGTTGTCTGGTTGGAGCACTGCTGGACGTCTGGCATGCCCTCATTGCATGTATGATTCGGATGCATTTACATTGCAGAAGAGTGGTAAGCAGTCATGGTTTGATAACCATAGGAAGTTCTTGCCCCCAAATCATCCTTACAGGCGTAACTTGATCGCCTTCCGGAAGAACAAAGCAGTCACAAAATTTGCCGAACCGGTTAGGTCCGGCACGGATATATTTGATACTATAGAGCATTTGGGGTTGATGTATGCATGGGAACCAGATGCAGATAGAATAAATGGCCGTATATGTAAAGAACATAACTGGAAGAAGCGAAGTATATTTTGGGATTTGCCTTATTGGAGCACAAATCTCATCCGGCACAACTTGGATGTTATGCATATCGAGAAAAATTTCTTTGATAACATATTTAACACGGTGCTAAACATCCCGGGAAAAACAAAAGATACTGCAAAGTCAAGAGAAGAACTTAATCAGTACTGCAGAAGAGGTGATTTGAGAAGGAGTGCCGACGGGACCTATCCTAAAGCCTGTTACACTCTTGACAGAAATTCACGAGAAGTTTTATGTAACTGGCTTAGAGGGTTAAAATTTTCAGATGGTTATGCCTCAAATATCGGTAGGTGTGTGGACATGCATAAGCTCAAGTTGTTCGGCATGAAGAGTCACGACTGCCATGTTTTCATGCAACGGTTATTACCTATAGCTTTTCGTGAGTTGCTTCCGCAACATGTCTGGAAGGCAATTACGGAGCTCAGCTTATTCTTCAAGGAGTTATCTGCCGCAGTCATTACTTCTGCATCCATGGCAAGGCTTGAGGAGGAAATTCCAATTATTTTATGCAAGCTTGAGCGAATATTTCCTCCCAGTTTTTTTGACTCAATGGAGCATTTACCGGTTCACTTGCCATACGAAGCGAGCATAGCTGGTCCCGTGCAGTATCGCTGGATGTATCCTTTCGAGAGGTAAATATATACATCATTAAGATATGTTGACATTTCAAATATTATTTCATTGCGAGAAAATTGGTTAATTTTTTGTTTCAACTTTACATATAGGTATCTTAAGAAGTTAAAAAATAATGTGCGTAATAAGGCAAGGGTTGAAGGTTCTATATGCAATGCACACTTGGTCGAAGAAGTTTCAGCTTTTGCCTCGCATTACTTTGAGGGTCACGTCCACACGAGGAGCCGAAATCTTGGTCGTAACGATGACGTATGTGTGGACGAAGGAGAACCTAATGACGGTAGAATATCAATTTTTAAAGGTATCGGCCGTTCATTTGGTGGGCAGAAGTCAAGAAATCTTAGCGATATGGAGTATAATGCAGCACATTATTACATCCTAATGAACTGTAGAGAAGTCGATCCATATATTGAGTAAGTGTATACTTCAATGCTAATTGGAAAATTTAATTTAAATTACAATATACCATAATATTTAATTGCTAACATCAGTTTTCATCCTTTTCATCCCATAAGGATGTTTTGTGATAGACAACGACAGATGAATCCCGACATCAGTCAAGTTGCAATTGGGCAGAAATTAGAAACGGAGTTTGCTTACTGGTTTTATGAATTTGTGAGTAGTATCACTCAATCAATTTCGATAATGGCTTTTATTTTTTGAATTGGATGTGAATAGCTTATTAATTTATAGGTAAACGGTCCATGGTCCACAACCGACAATATTTTCATTAAATGTCTATCGCAATGGCCATTGAAGACCGTAACAACCTCTACTGGCTATTTTGTAAATGGGTACAAATTTCAGATTGAACGATTAGCAGCTTCAAGAGGCACGCAGAACTGGCGTGTGTGTTAAAGGAGAAAGTGTTGGAGCAAATATGCAGGATTATTATGGAAAGTTAGTAGAGGTGGTTGAAGTTGAATATCCCGGTTGGCCTATGAAACGAACCGTATTGTTTCGTTGTGATTGGTTCGATCCGATAGTTCCTGTGGGCAAAAGGGTTCATAACGACTACAATTTGGTTGAAGTGAACCATCGACGAAGATTGCAGAAATATGACCCATTCATCCTTGCATCCCAAGCTCAGCAAGTCTTTTACTGCGGATATCCAAGTTTGCGCAACGACAAGCGAGATTGGTGGGCCGTTTCTAAAATCGTCCCACGTTCAACAATCGTATTAGAGGAGAGTTCATCAAGTCAATCAGCCGAGTGCCCTGCATTTCAAGAGGATGAGATGGAAATGCATGCAATTGAGGACGACACAAGGGCTCCTGAAACATCACTTAGAGATCCAAATGGTGATGTCCAAGAAATTGCGGATGCAAATGTTCGGTTTCCTTCCGATGATAATGAAACTGAATCGCAGTCCGATACGGCATCGGATGTTGAACCAACATTTCACGAAACAAATGACACCGATTAAACATAGAGGTTTTTTAAAATTTAACTTTTTTTTATAAGTGTTAAATTTTTACATAGTCAATCATTAATCGTAATTTAATTGCATGAATCTTTAGTATTTTCAGTATGACGGGCAGAGGTAGATCTACCGACGACAGACGGAGTGAGCAGGGACGTAGCCCTGCTGCATCAGATCACATGAGCGTCGGAGATGGAGAGTTTGGATCTCCAGCAGTCGCACAGCCTTCGATCTCTCCAGCAGTATTACCATCCAGCCGATCGGCACATACCTCCGAGAGTTCTTCCACCATCGGCCGCACCGTACTTCGACTTGATGCTCAGGGCTGTAAGTATATACTAATTAAAAATATATGTTTATGTTTTTAAGTCAATTACTTATAAACATGCATTTTTTTAACAGATTTATTGAGCAGCATCATGTATCCAGCCACATCAGCGCCGTATTTCAGAGGCGTGCAGATCCCAGTGGCTACGATTGGCGCCACGTATCTCCAGCCACGAGGGAGTTTTATTTTTCTGAGTTTCAGGTAAACTTATTAAATACAATTTATCACTGATATAAAATTTCTTAATCTTAATAAATTCAGAAACTAACTATTTATTTTAATGCAGAAAAAGTTTACGTGGGATCCTGCCAGCCATGATGCCATTAGGGCAGCATGGGAGGCTCTGACGGGACGCCGATACTCCGACATGCTTCATCGTTGGAGGTCATCGGGTCAGCGTCCTGCGCACGTGCCAGAGGGTATTTGGCACGAGTGGCAGCAGGCCTGGCAGTCCGATGGCTGGCGCAGGAGGTCCGCATCAGCCAGCACGAACCGCCGATCTGAGAAGGGCGGTCCTGGCACGGGTCTCTCCGCCATACTTCGGGCTCCATTTCGATTCAGGAGCACAGACGGCGTATGGTAAGAAAACATAAATATTTTAATTACTATTTTAGTTATTTACAAATATTTGTATTAATATCATTTTTTTATTGTTATAGTCTGAGCAGGAGGGCGGAGATCCTGGTGAGTTTCGTCTATTCAGGGCGACACACACCAGGAGGGACGGTTCCTGGGTCGACACGCGATCACGGGAGGTTGCGGTAAGAAATTAGATTTATGTAGTATCTGTTTAATTTCTAAAATTTTATTTCGAGAAATTTATTAACTCATTTATTGTTGATTTCATAATTTAAAGACACGAGTCGAGGAGCTTCGCTCCCAGGCATCGCAGGTCGACTCTACTGATGGGGAGACGCCCGTCGAACTCTCAGCAGAGGAGAGTCGGCGTGTGTTTTTGGAGGCTGTTGGTGCCCAGCCGCGAGACCGCAGGGTCTATGGTCTGGGCACTAGAGCTTCTACATATTTTCCCCATCAGGCCTCCAGCTCGCGAGTTTCTGGTGATATTCCTCCGAGCGTTTACACGACCTTCGCAGCAGAGGAGGTTCGGCAGGAGGTCGAGCAGGATTTCGAGGATCGTATGCGAGGCCGGGATCAGGAGATTGCAGACATGCGAGATGAGATGCATTATTTGCGGGATATGGTTAGCCGCTTGTCGCAGAGTCTTCAGCCTCCACAGCCTCCACGTGATCGCCCAGATTCTTGATGTATTTTTTTTTCTTTTTTTATGTTGTACATGAAAACTTCAAAATTTTAATATATGAATTATTTTTGGAAATTGATTATTGTTTGGATCAATATGAGTGAAGAATGTTTCTATCAATATTTAAATTTAACGAAATTATATTAACCGTTTTAATTTTTAATATTTTATATTTTTTTAAAATTTAATTTACGATGCATTAGCGACTGAAATTGCATCGCTAATATTTTTAAAATATTATTATTAAATATTGCGACGCAATGACCTGGCATCGCAATAATAAAAAAAATTAATAGCGACGCATTAGCGACTCAAATTGCATCGCTATTATATCTAAAATATTTTTAATAAATATTGCGATGCAATGACCTTGCGTCGCAATATTTTAAAAAAAATTTTATTTGCGACGCATTAGCGACTCAAATTGCGTCGCTATTATATCAAAAATATTATTATTAAATATTGTGACGCAACTAAATGCGTCGTAATATTGCGATGCAATTGAGTGCGTCGCAATATTTAATAATAATTTTAAATATTAAAAATTAATTTTAAATTTAGCGATGCATTTGGATGCGTCGCAATATTGCGACGCAATGTTGCGTCGCAGAGCGTCACAATATTATGACGCAATTGCGATAAATGGATATTGCGACGGACATCTGAGCGACGTCGTCATTGCATCGCTATTGCGTCGCAATAGCATGTTTAGCGATGCAATTGCGACGCATTTGGGCGTTGCAATATTTTATTTTTCTTGTAGTGTTAATCGCTCGAGGAACTTATGCAACAAAATTGAACATCTCAAAACAAAAATGAATGCGAAGGCTACGCAAACTATTCTTTCATTCATCAGAAAAGGAAGTAGCAAAAGAAACGAAAAACACATCAGCCCTCACAGGGGCTCACCATTGTCTCCCGGAACCGCCGACCGTTCTCTCTGATCCACCGCAGGGCTACCCACTTGTTGTTGGAGAGACGCCACACGCCTCTCTAGGCGATCGTTAACCGCACGGAGGTGTATGATCTCCTAGGTGGAAGCGATCACATATTGTTCGGTCGCCTCCCGGAGTCGCTGACGACTCGCTAACAAAGAGGCTAGGACCTCCCCATCGATAATGGTCTGAGTACGGCTCCTACGAGCCCCCCAGCGGGTGTTGGCGTCGTCGGCTGGTGCTCCGTTTGACCTTCCGCCATCCTTGGAAGCCATTCCGTCGGCGCAAGCTCGTATCAAGCTAGCAAAGGTCATCAAATGAAATGGCCAATGATAACCGGACCCTCCATCGATATTTAAACCGATCCAAGCAAGAAATTTACCTACTCCAACCATCAGCCCTCAAGCCACCAACACAAAATCCCACCGTATGTCGCCGCTTGGGCAACCACTCTTATTCGTCAGCCCTAGCCGACCTACTTCATTCATCGGCCCTAGCCGACCTACTTTATTCGTCAGCCCTAGCCGACCTACTTTGCTGTCGGCCCTAGCCGACCTATCTCACCATCGGCCCTAGCCGACTTATTTCGCCTGTCGGCCCCAGCCGACCTACCCTATCAGTCGGCCTTAACCGACCTACTTCATTCCTTAAGTTTTAGTTAATCTATTGCATCGCTCAAACATGAACCGGACCAGGTCGTCCCTCGGCTCACTAGTTAAGGCTATCGCTCCGCCTTGGGCCCAGCCAAAGCGTTCCCTTTATCCTGAGATAAAAACAACCAAACAGCGCCAACAAGCCATAAGTCACTTGCGATTGAGGCAAAATTTGGAATAAAGGACCGCCCAAGAAAAAGCACTCAAATAGAAGCAGAAAGTTCATTCATTTAAAAACATCAGGCAGAATTACAGCTCAAGAAGCAAAATGTAGAAGTGACTTTTAAAGGTCGGGAACCACGTCCGTTCCAGGAGAACCCCCAATTACATCTGCAGAGGCATGGCTTGATTCGCCCTTCTCAAATGCCTTAGCCTCCTCGACGGCAGTCTGCAAATGTCCTCCAGAAGTTACAGCCTCGCTGGGACCAGGGGCGGCACCAAGGTCGGTATCCGAAGCGTCGACGTACTCATCCTCCTCTTCACCCCCAGAGTCACCAGCGTCGAGAGCTTCAGCGTCCAGGAAAGGAAGATCCCATTCTGGATGCTCGCTGGATATTTTATCTCTGCATTCTTCCTCTCCGAGTTGGAAGGCGTCAGCTCCGATTACGTCCTGCTCGCCCTTGAGCATGGCGAGTTGTATCTCAGCCTCAGCCATTTGGCTCCGCAATGAGGCAACTTGTCTTTCAGCTTCCGCGACCTGAGCCTGCAGAAAAACGGTTTGCTCCTCGAACTCGCCAGCCCACGCCTCGAATTTCGAACTCCTGCCTCGGCTAGATGTAAGCTCTCCTTGCAAAGCCCGATTATCCAGCTCTAATTTTGCCATCTGCGAAGCCAGAAACAGTTGGCATTACGAGGAACCCAAAAAGGAAACTAAAAAAGGGGAAATAGGATCGTACCTCCTCCTTTTGTTGGACCAAGCTTTTAGTCAGCTCCTCGGCCTCACCCCTGGCCCTCACTTTATCGGCCCTAACCAACTCGATCCTTTCTTGGAGAGTGTTAATCCTCGACTGCTTCTCTTCAACCTCTCCCTGGGCTTGGGATAGCTCGCCACTCAGCCGGGCTATCATCCCTTCGTGCCACTTAGCGCTGACTCGCAAGTCAACGACTTCGCTGTCGCGCCGCTGCAGCTTCTCCTCTACCTCATCTAGCATTCTGGCCAAGCGTTTTCTCTCGTCGGCGGCCTCCTTCCCCAGCCAGCCCAGACTCTCATTGTACTCTTTCTGCAATGCTGCCACTTCCTCGGAATGCTTCGACTTAACTCGAGCCAGCTCCAAGCACGCGTCGTCGTTCTTTGCTAGGAGCCCCTGCAACTCCTCCACTTTACGCTTTTGCTTGGACGCTTCAGCTAGGGCGGCCTGATACGACGCCTTCATCCCCGCCAAACTTTTGTTGCTGATAGCCAGGAGTTCCTCGAACTTCTCGGACGCCTCTACTCGCGATCGGAGTTCGGCGTTAGCTCTCCTAGCCTGAACGCTGGCCCCCGTCGCTAGACTCAAATGCCAGCACATCGCCCGAGAAAGCAAAACGCTCTGCAGGATAAAAAATGAGTAAGAATATGCAATCAAGTTAACCGAAAAGCATCCACCACCCAAGAGCGGTGACTCACCCGCGAGGCGTAGGCCCGTGTCATCTTCATGAGGGTCGCATTATCAATATCGGGAAGAAGATGAACACTTTCGGCCATGCCCTACTGCCCGAACGCGGCATCGACCAACTCTAGGTCCGCAAACTTATCTGCCGAGGGATCTGCACCCGGGTACAAGGCCGACCTCATTAAAGTAGAAAATGCTTCCTCGACACCCATGTTCGAGCTACTGGGCTGGCCGTCTCCACCCAAGGGTCAACCCGGGCAACCTCCGATTGAGAAGCCTTCAACTTCCCAGCTTCTTCCATCATAATTCTGGCTTGAGCCTCCTCAGATAATTCGGCCAACCCAAGCGCCAGCCTCCCCAAAACCCTTCTCGAAGGAGTCTCCATTGCGGGACTCTCATCTCGCTGCGTTCCCTCTTCCGACCTGCCTCCTTCGGTCACTGTCACCTGCGCCTCCCCTACAGGCTCTGCCGAAACCTCTACCCGGCCTGCTTCTTGAACCGCTACGGGCAACCCAACATCGCTACGCTCGGACTCTCCCGCGAGGGGTCCAAGAGGGAGCTCGCCCCGAGCCTCACCAACTGCGGCCGCCCTCTCTTCCTCTCCTACTGAGGACGGGAGTAAACCCGTGGTTGGGGAAAGCCCCCCAGAAACGACGACCTCCGCCGAATCTGTCACCAGCTCATCTTTAAGGGGGACGCGGCCGGAGGAGCCAATGGAATATCGTCCGAACTATCCGATAGTTCCACCACAGGGGGACAAGGGATCCCTGCTGTCCTCCTCAAATCCTCCCTCGCCTCTGGCGCTCCCGCCTTGGTCACTCCGACGCTGACGAGCATCTTACGGAAGTGCGAGCCCTCTTTTCGGGCCAACTCCTCTCCGCGCCGCCGCTCTCCCCTGGGCGCTTGCCTCTCTTCCTTTTGGCAAGGCTCGACCACGCCGACCTCTTGGCTACGAGAGTAGAGGATATACAGTTAAATCTAAACACGTTCGCCTGGATAACAAACAACGGAGAAGACGAAAGGGAGGACTCATCTTGCGAGTCCAGAGGACTAAGCCCGGCCGCAAAAAGTGCACCCTCCGATAGCAAGTCATTGGCCGAGAACACCTGGCCGTTGCGGAGGATGTCCAAATCTCTCTCCTCTCGCTCGGACAAACCGAATGCATCTCCGCATCCCGGACGAAATTCCCCCACCTCGAGGGAAGTCGGAACCAATGTTCCCCTCGGCGATGACGAACCTACTCTTCCATCCCTTTATGGAGGATGGCTTATCCATGATTGTGTTAAAGGACCTCCGAGGTCCGATGTATGGCCACTTCGATTTCCTCCCGGGTATTAAATGATAACAGGCGGAAGAGAGGGAGAGTGGCGACGATCTGAATCTGATGGCACATTGAGATAAATCCGATGATGCTCCGCCAGCTATTTGGGGCCACCATCGTCGGGCAGATGTTGTAATGAGTCATGATTTCCTTCACCAAGGGTGGAGAGGAAACCGGAGGCCTGCTTTCAAGCTGTCTTCGTAAACGAAGACCCCATGCTCCAGATCTTGCGAGACCCTGTGCTCAGGTCCCGGCAATCACAGAACGACATTTGAGGGTATGCCATACCTCTGGCGAATCCTTCCCACATCCTCGGCAATGATCCGTAGCTACATCGTCGGGACTCATCGTCATCCTAGCCGGAAAAAGCACCAGGCGAAACGGCGAACGTCGCAGAAGATGGGACTCTCCAAAAAACAGAATGAGAGAATATTGCAAACAGATACAACGCTGCTATCGCTTTGCTTCCCCCCTAAGGAAGCCATCTTAAGAAGGTGAGGCGCTTCGCCTGAGGCGTCCGGAACCGCCTCGATAAACACCGCATTAACTGAGATTTACTACGTGGAGTTTCTCCAACCGTCGCCCCTGGAGGAGCCTTATCCACGAAGGCATGATGACCCTGCCGCATTAATTAGGGCATCATTGCGCGGGCTGTCTAAACCAGATCGCCCCATCCAAAGCGTGCCACCTGGACTTATACTCCCTATGCCCGAACCTACGCTTCGAACTAGGGAGTGGAGGGCATGTATTGGAGGGTAAAATCATCATTGCATCGATATTCATGCAAGGAGGCTAAGACCGACCCCATCCCTTCGCCCGCCAAAATATCCCCGAGCTTCCTGCAGTCAGCTTCCCCGAGCTTCCACAGCTCGTCTTCCACGAGCTCCCATAGCTCGGCTTCCCCGAGCTTCCACAGCTCGGCTCCTCCGAGCTCCCATAGCTCGTTCTCCCTAGCTTCCATAGCTCGTCTCCCCCGAGCTTCCATAGCTCGCCTTTCCCGAGCTTCCCATAACTCGGTCTCCCGAGCTTCCTGTAGCTCGTTTCCCCCGAGCTTCCATGGCTCAGCTTCACTGAGCGATCCACGATCCAATACTCACCTCCATGAAACCTGACACGGGAGAGCCTAGGCCTATCGTTACAACATCCCAGGCAAGGAATCATGTTGAGAAGTGGTCTAGAACCTAACACGGCTACCTGGAACCTACGCACCTACCAGATCTCAAACCATCAAGGAGCTCTCCTAGCCGTCGATCCCCTAACAAACAAGATATGGATCCCAACGGCCCGATTCGATCCATCTCCGTATCCTAACAACCTTCAAACCTTCCAGAAGGCGCTCAAGATCCAGGTGAC
>UESW01003737.1:0-26661 GCA_900491605.1 Calamus simplicifolius | reverse complement strand
AGCAGTAGACTCTATTAATCTTTAGAACTGATTTTGGCTATAATTGACCAAATATTATGATGGTAGAAAGTGAAAGATTTTAGCAATAGTGAGAATAAGATAAACTCTACTGATAAAGAATTTCATGAGAATTTTCATCTGTTAATAGATTTCTAAATCAAGATATCTGTTCATTAATTTATCGTGCATACTTATTGTACCTTTCTTCATAGTTCCTAAGTAGATATCTTTCTCCAGGATGGATAAATTATCAATCATCCATAAGTGGCATAATTATTGTTAAAAAAAAATAGGAGGGAGATGATTTTATTTTGATTATTATCAGTTATGGATTATCGTTAAGGGTACATCTATTATCACTTTCAAGTCATAGAAAGATTACTATAATTTTCAATTATGTCTTTCGGATGTAAGTGCATTTTTTAATCTTTATTGACCTTATAAGTCTTGTATCCATCTGAGCTAGATTAGTGAAGTCACTGTGAGATATTTGAAGGGTTTAAATTAGTTGGTCATGTTATGGCATGGGACATTGCATAATCTATAGATGATTTTGATAATCATTGGTAACGATATAATTGATTCAAGAATTTAAATCATTTAAATTGCATTATTTATTGAGGATATACTGACCTATTCAAGAGAAATTGATTGGTTGTAGTGGTAATTACAGATAAATATGAAGGAGATAAAATAATCATACTGATGATTAATGATGGCACTATTATTCAAAGAAATTAAATTTGTTGATTATGATAATTATGAAGATATCCTAAATTAGTTGATTATGATAATTATGAAAGATATCCTAAATGATTGGCATAATGTTCATTGATGTTAGCTTGAAGTATTCAAGAGTAAAACCTAGTATGTTATGATGATTAAAATAAGTGTCGTAATGATTAATGGTACATTCAACTATTTATGAGTTGAGAGAGCATTGAAAGAAAACTATCTTATATTTAAGTCATAAGAATTTAGAACTGTCTTATCAAGGAATTAAGAATACCTGATGTGTTACTAACCTTAAGAATGGATGACATAATACATGTGATGGATTTTATGATATTTATAATGATTGTGTTGTGAGAAGTTAAGGTATATATAGATTTATATATATAAGGGATGACAGGAAAGAAATACTTCTTAAGGAATTTAATTTTATTTGGTAGAAAGATCAAATTAATTATTGAAGTTTGATACGTCATTTGGGTACCTAGGAATGAAATAAAAGTTGCTAGTGAGTATCTTTAATGGTACAAAATTGTGGACATTTAATTTCGAGGATGAAATCTTAGCAGGATAAAATGTTAATAATTATTTTTTGGTTTAATGGTAAACCGCGTAAATTGAGTCTGAACCCATTTGTCTCACTCTCCTAATTCGATGATGTCTTCATAAAGCTTTGTGGATTAAGCTGAATTTCTGTCTAGCCTTCCACCCTCAAATAGATGGACAATCTGCATAAACCAATTAGATTTTGATGATGTACTGCGAGCCTGTGTGATGGATTTAGAAAGTGCTTGGTATAGCTTCTTACCCTTAGTGAAATTGCTTATTTTAATGATTACCAAGCCAACATTCCAATGGATTCATTTCAATTGACTATGATATAAGGTGTAGATTCCCTTCATATTGAGTTGAGGTGAGAGAGAGATAATTTTGGACTAAACTGGTGTAGCAACTATGAAAGTATCGTTAATTAAAGCAGCTTCATGTAACTCAAGTCAATAGAAAAGTTATGTTGATGTTAAAAAGAAAGATTTAAAATTTTAGGTTGAAAATCAATTGGAAGTTTTTCTAATCAACGATGTGAATGAGAATTGTGTTAGAGGTGATTTGGGTCACAATACATTGGGCCATTTGAGATTTTGATCAAAATAAAGGAGGTGGCTTATAGCTTAGCACTGTCTTCATTACTCTTTGGGGTATTCAATGTGTTTCATATCTTCATGACTGAGGAGGTGTATTTCAAACCCCGTTATGTGTTAGAACTTGAACCGATTTAGTTTAAGAAAGAATTGACCTATGTAGATCATTTTGTGCACATTGTGGACCGCAAGGATTAAGTTCTGAGATGGTGTAGTATTCCTTATGATATGGAGTTGGGGAGGTTGCATACAGCCTTGCACTGCCTCTGATCTTATCTGGTATTCACAATGTATTCCATGTATCTATGTTGAGGAAGTATGTTTCAGACCCCAGTCATGTTATAGCTTATGAGTCTATTCAGTTGAGGAAGGATTTATCATATGAGAACATCCTGTGCGTATCGTGGACTGCAAGGATCAGATTCTGAGGCGGCATACCATCCCTTATGTCAAAGTTCAGTGGAATAATCACTCTGAGAGGAAGGCTACTTGGGAGCTGGAGGAAGAGATGAAATCAAAGTATCCACAATTATTTGAAGGTAATTTATCTATCTTAGATTGTTGACTTCTGAGATTTATAGTATACCAATTTTGAGGCTGAAATTTTTATAAGGAGGGGAGGATGTAGAAACCCAGTTCAAACGAACCATATTTGGTTCAGATGAACCAGGCTTGGTTCAGATGAACCAAGCTCTAGTTTGTTGGGTTCCCCGGGCTGACGCTTCACTCCAGGTGAAGCGTTTAGTCTTCCGGGAAACTCCCGATCCGAGGCACTGCACAGGTGATTAAATAGGAAGGAGGAGGACTTCTTCCTTCATGCTAGCGCGCTTCATCCTCAGGTACGTTTCTCTGCCACAGAGAGAGAGAGAGAGAGAGAGGGCGTGAGAGAGAGAGACAGAGAGGGAGACAGAGAGAGCGTGTAAGATAGAGAAGAAATAGTGACCGGCTGATCCCTTGGTTCAGGCCTGGTGGCGTGCTCGCCGCCTTGCCGGGCCTGAGCTTTGGTCGGCGATCCGCCGGCACCGGGGGAGGTGTTCGGCGGGGTGGTGGTGGAGAGAGAAGAGAGAGAGGGCCAATCGGCCCTTCTCTCGCGTGGTGGCGGAAGCCGAATGGCGGAAGCCGGTTGGTTCGGGCCTGACGGCGTGCTCGCCGCCTTGCCGGGCTCGAGCTTCAGCCTGTTGCCTCCACCGGCGCCGGGCGTGCGTCCGGTGGAGGTCCGGCCGGCCAAGGTGGCCGGCCGTGCCGCTGGCACAGTGATGTGCCGCGCGGATCGTGAGAGAGAATTAGGAAGATGAGAGGGAAATTGATGAGATAGGAAGGGGGGAGGTGGCTGGCCGCAGCGGCGGCTAGTTTCGGTCTGGCCAACGATGGCCGACTGCCCCCAATTAGCCGGAGATGATGCCGGCACAGTAAACAGCCGTGCGGACGATTATCATGTGAGAGAGAGAAATTGAGAGAGAAGGGAGGTTTGGGTGGCCGGCCGCGGCGGTGGCCGGCTCTGGCTCGGCCACCGGTGGCCGGGCCGCCCTCAATTTGGCCGTCGGCGACCCTGGCCACCGGCATGGAACCCATCCCCTATTTCGGTGAAACAGGGGATCGGGTTGATTTGGTTGAACTGGGCCGGCTGGGCCGGCCGGTTCAGGGCCTTTTGGGCCGTGCAGCATTGAGATTTAGGGCTGGTTTTTGGGCCCCGTAACGGGCCGGGATTAGCAAAATAATTATATGGCTAGAATCGGAGTGAATTCTAGTTTCTTGGGGTATTTTTACTTCCCCAATTGGGTGTGCATAGTGGAAGATATTCGAGCCCAAAGTTGGGCCCGTGAACTAGTTTGGGTAGAATTTTAAGGGTCATTTTAATATTCGTATTCTAATAAATTAATTGTGTAAAATGATCATGTAGGTGCTCAGACATCTGACTAGCTGATATATATACCTGTTGGATTGCGTACTGAGGTAAGTAAGCTAGTTATCAGTATTTAATAAATTATTCATTATATGAATATTTAAATTGTGAATTATATTGTGACATAAAGAATTGTTATGGATATTGGCTAAATTGTAAGTAGATGAATATTATGAACACATAGTTGTTTATGTGCTATGATTTCATATGTGGATGCTATGCATGAGAGATGCAGCTATTATGACATTGATATGATATATTACATGCAATTGTTCAGTAGGTATAATCCACTGTTTATGCAATATAGAGATGTTATTGATATGTTTGTGCATGATGTGAGGTACTGTTATGTGTCGCCGCGGTTCTCCTTTATCATATCATACCACACACACGTCTAGAGGATGTGTTCTGCTTGTTTATGCCACCTACACGTCTAGAGGATGTGTTCTGCTTGTTTATGCCACCTACACGTCTAGAGGATGTGTTCTGCTTGTTTATGCCATTCACACGTCTAGAGGATGTGTTCTGCTTGGGTTCGAGATGGCATCACGCATCTAGAGGATGTGTTCTGAGTTACTATGAGGTGGCATGACACATCTAGAGGATGTGTTCTGCTTGGTTCGAGGCGGCATCACACATATAGAGTATGTGTTCTGATAGATTATGATATGGCGTGACCCTGGTATCTGGACCCTTTCAGTAGGGGGATGCTTGTTGGTACACTATTAAGATATTGCAGGACCGTGGGTCATATTTATAGTTACCATTGAGAGTATAAATAGTGGGTTTACTTACATTGCATGTTTGAGTAATTGTGGTATGTTTAAGCATGCAAATCATTTATGTGCTTATTGATTGCTATGCTATGATTTGACTGTATAACGTGCTTACTTATTGAGTGTAAGCTCATAAAAATCTTACAATGTTTTGTCAGAGCCACGAGATTGAAGATGGATGGTTGGGGTGATGGATCTTCTTTTAAATAAATTAAGACCATTATTTTGTTGTAACCCCAGTATTACTTATGTGTAGAGCTTGATGCCCAAACTTATTTATTGTGGTGTGTAAGGGTTTGTAACCCAAAATTTTTAGTATTCAGTGATGTATTTGGCTTGGTTATATATAATTGTGTTATGTATGAAAAATTTTGTGATGCCTTGCATGTCCGGCACGCGACGGGTTGTCACCCTAGCCCGATATTTGGGTCTGGGGCGTGACAGCTTTAAACCGTAGGAAGTGTCCTTCCTATTTGACAATGATTCTTAAGAGCCAATTTGCTACTGCAAAGGTGCACAAAACTTTAAATATAACTCTGCTTCCCCAGCATTTCCGCCTTAAGAAAAAAAAAGGTCAGGATATGTATTAGAATGGGTAGTGAAAAATCTTGGAGATGGAGCCAGCCCAGGGCTTACGTGGGCTGTTTAAAAGTTGATGAGGAACTAATTACTGAACAGGCTTTTTCATATAGAAGTGTCCAAAATTATTTCTTATATATTTGAAAGTGAAAATCACAAATTATCAAGATTTTTTGGTATAATTATGTCATTTTTCAGGTTTTGGCTCTTGCATCAGTCAAAAATACCTAACTTCTTATATTGGAACGTCCAACAAAAGGTTTACATTGATTTCCATACATAATTAAGAAAATTGATTACACTGTTGTGTTGTTGTTTCTTTCTCCTCGAAGTAAGCGTTTTCATTCTCTCTTATTTCCATTTGGCTGTCATCTTGTTCTTTGTTCTTTCCCCAGAGAACACTGTAAAGGCCTCCAACCATGCAAACTCCACTTAGAATACTGCAACAATATTTAAAATAATAAAGCACCATTTCAACCATAAATAACAGTATCATATGAAAATCAGGTTTGATCAAGCATTGAAAGATACCTTCCCAAATTAATCATTTCTTCAAGAAGAAAAGAAGAGCATATAATTTGAAAAACTAAGGTTAATGGTGTTGTCATAGCTAAGAAAACTGGGGCCTTCTTCTCAATGATCCATGATGACAGGTAACATGACACTCCACTAACCATGGTACCCTGTCATGCATCAGTTATTACATGATCAAACTGTCACAACAGATAAATAGTGAAGATTTTTTTTCCACTACAACATAAGCAACAGATTTGATATGATACATAATAAAACAAGTGATGTTGGAAAAATTTGCAGTCTTCTTGCTTAAGTCTATACATTGAACCTGCAATCAAATGCTAACATATCATAAAATCTAGAGCCAGTTTGCACAGTTCAATTCTCTTTAAAATATTCTTCTTTTCATTAAATTAAATCTTTTTTTTTCACTAATTTCATTATTAGAAAGTTTTAAGTGGGCTTTGTATGTTTGGCATTTCTATGCTTTGTAGGTTTGGCATTTAAGTGGGCTTTGTAGTAAATTAAATCTATTATTTCTTAAGAAAAGATCGGCTCTGATGGAGCAAAAAGGCAAAGAAAATAATTTCTTAAAAGAACAAAGAAAAGGAAATTACTTACACCGAAAGCTACTGAGATGAGACCCATATCGAGGCCCAACTTCCATCGAGAAAAGTCCCTCTCAAATGCTAAAGCTATGAAGAATGTCTGAATAGTGCTCCATAAACACTGAAGAGTTGTGAACAAAAGCTTGGCAGGATACTCTTTCAACACGTATCCCTAATAGAAGTAAAAGCATTCTCTTTTAAGAATAGGAGATATAAACACTAGATCATTTGAGGACTATATGCAGTCCTATTAATAAGTTATATCACCTTAAGCATACCTGTAAGACCATCCATAGAGAAATGGCTACAGTAGAAATGGTCACAAGAAGAGTCCCCAAGGCCCATTTCTCGGTAGAATGGGAGTGAGCTCCATCAATTTGGCCACTCTCAAGTCCAAAGAGGTTATGATGGTTGAAGGATTTCAACTGGGGTCCCTTGTAGAAGGCCAATATCAGTATGCCAGCAAGGCAGAGTGCTAGTCCAGAAACTTTAGCGATGCCCTGAAAACTTTTTATCTTCATGGTTTCTATTCTGTCATAAAACAATTTTAACGCATGATTAAGATCACAGGCTCATGTAAATTATATTGAAAAGGTTATACCATACTGTGCCCGGCAACCAAACATTTTAGGTTCATGCCTTTTGGTCCTGCATCTTAAAAATAAAGATATAAGTTATTATTATATGGGTATGTTTCTCTACTTCTCTTTCGATATCGAAGAATAGAGAGAAGGGAGGGGGACAGTCATACAGTGGCAAAACGGCTCTCGTCCAATGCTTTGCTCTAAGCTTATGATGGAAAAAACTATGTTGCTAAAGGCGTGACATCCTTGTCATCTTTTAACAATATATTATGCTTCAGCTTGTCTCCCACTAGAAACAGAATCCAACTTGAGGGTTATGATCTTATCCAAAGTCAAAAGAGAGAGGGTTGTAATCTTGTCCACGCTACTTCAGTTGCCTCCACCTCATGCGTTGCGAACAACGCGCTTGCCACAAGTCAAAACTAGACATGGTTTCTTTCTTTAAGAAATAATACTCGTAGTTTTTTAATCTTGAAGAATGGCAGGATTAATTTCTTAGCTTCTGCTCATCATGTATATACTGCGTCTATTTCACGGACTGTCTAATGTTCCTCATAAGTTGAGAGGTTTGTTGTTTTCTAACCGCTCATTGGATGTCTACATTCTTATGCATGTTGAGATAATGTGATGGGTCGTACCTAAATAGAACAACCAAAATGAAAGTAACCACAGGAATGGAATTTATCATTGCCGCTGCTGCGGTGGTGGTTGTATAATCAAGACCAATGAAGAAGGTGTTTAAGAATACAGCAAACCTGAACACACCAATATGGAGAAAAAAAAAAGGTTATAAAGCATTAGAAATCTTATGTATTAAATAAATAAGAGTATGGATATGTTGAATTACCAGCTAAGATAGATATGCTGAATGAAATTTAATAGAAACATAAATAAAAAATAAGATTGATAAAAAAATTAATCATTGTATAATCTTGTAAGGAACATTCACAATGAGGAGAATATAGTAACTTTATTTTTGGCTTAAGAATTAACAATGAGTGTACCATTTATTGTCGTTGTTATTGAGACTACATGTAAATATTATCTAAGTCAAATACTTGGAAAAATATCTCTGATTTTTTGAATTTAAAAAAGAAAAATAGTTCTCACTTTTAAAGCTTTCCACCCCAATTAGTGGAGTTGACACCTCGTCTGTGTCACTCTCGGTCTGAGACCTTAGAGCAGACACTTGCTTTAGTGGAGCCAACTCCACTTCGGGCGCTGACTGTATTAGCGACCTAGAGCCGACACCTCGCTTTGCGGGAGTCGACTCCAAGTGGTCCCTGGTTAACTATTTAGGGCAGAGCCGACTCCTCTTTCATTTCAATCGACTCCTAACTCTTCCAAACTCTCTCAAACTTTTCTCAAAACCCTAAATCTCTTAAATTAGCCTCTCCATAGCACTTAATGGCACCCAAGCGCAGAGGATCATTGTTTGGAGGAAGAGTAACGACAGAAAAGCGTACGGTAAGGCGTCTAGCGCATGAACCCACTCCGGAATCATCCTCCAGCTCAACCGCATCCACTCCTAGTGCCATTCCTAGCCCCTCCTCACCACAAGTTGATACCCTAGCTAGCCGAATCATTACTATGGGAAGAAAGGTGGATTTTAAATTTTTTGAAGCCGAGGGTTTTGCTATTGGAAGAAAAATCAAGGAACTCGGATGGGATAAGGTATGTTCCTTAGACGTACCCACTTATCTGGCTCTAGTCAGGAAATTTTACTTCAATTTGTCAAGGGGAGATGGAGGATTAGTTAGTATGGTTAGAGGAAGAAGAATCCATCTCACATCCGAGATTTTGGGAAATCTTTTAGAAATCCCTGTTGTAGGATTGATTGCTAATAGTCACAGTGATAGAGCAGGAGCCTTGTCAAGGATGTTGGGTAGAGATTTTATCGAATTTGAGGAAGTTAGGGCAAATCAGTTGCCAATTGAGCTTAGGCTATTACATAATATATATGTGGTAGGATCCTATTTCCTAAAACTAGCAAGTTTGAGTATGTCTCAGAGCGAGACATAGTGATCATGGACAATAATTTGATGGGTCAGCCAATCAATCTAGCAGGAATGATGATATGGTACATGGCTGAGGCCAGGAGCAAGAGAAGATCGACCTTGCCTTATGGAATGGTCCTGACCATGGAATTCAAAAGTCAAGGAGTTGTTATTTCTGAGAATGAGCCATTAAAAAACCTAAGGCACACTGATTATTACAGTTTGGCTACAGTGCATAGAATGAGATTTATTAAAGTGGATGGCAGATGGGAAAGAAAAGGTCATCTGAATGAGAGAGCAGCTGACATTGGAGCCACTGTACCATCAGGGGCAGGTCCATCAGTGAGGCATCCATCACTAGAGCCTAGCAGATCATCACCACCATCGGCACCTACTCTAATTCCTGCACCTGTACCTATTCCTTCTACTGGTTTTTCTAATGCTCAGTTAGAGCAACTTAAAGAGTTATTTAGTACTCATTGAGATAGACAGTAGTCTTATGAGCTTGAGAGAAATATTCTCTATTCATTAGATGATAGAGTGAGCAAGATTGAATCCACTCTTGGATCTTCTTTAGAAGCTCTAAAGACTGATCTCATGCATATATTTGAGGAACTCAAAGAATTTGGAGGAGATTCTGAGACTTATTCTAGATGCAATACAGAATTACAGGAGAAAATCATAGTGGCATCTGCATTCTTTGATAGAAGGTTAAATGAATTTATCAGAGTTCAAAGTGAGGGAATGGGACAACTCTTAGAAGAACTCAAGAGACGTTTTAGAATTTGATGTTTCTACCTTTTGTTGTTCGATTCACTTTGTGTTGTACTGAAGTTTAGTTTGGATTTTGATGTAATGAAGCTTTTCTTTTGCTGTAATTAGAATTCGATGTTTAGGATTTGATGTAATGGAAGCAACATTTTGTTATAGTTGAATGATGTATGAAAGTATTTATGATGTAATGTTTTGGTATCAACATTTTGTTATACTCTAATGAATATCATATTTGCTATCCTAGAACTTTGATATTGAGTGACTTGAATTGAGTTTTGATTCACTTATGTTTAATGCATTGATCTATACTACTTACAACTTCTTAACCTTTTTGTTGATTACAAAAAAGGGGGAGAAGTAAATGATATTTGTATATGCATAAAAGTTACAATTAAATGTACAAGGGGGAGAGAAGATAATTATATATACATTGAATAAATTTTATTAATAATTAGTATCAAGCATTGAATGAACTTAATTGCATGAATGATAAGAAGAAAAGATGTTAAATTGAGTATCATAGGGGGAGCTATCTCATTCAGGGGGAGCTTAACTATGAGAACTTAAAATTTGCTTTGAAACTTTCATTGTTTAATCATGCATATACTTAATGTTTTTGTCATCATCAAAAAGGTGGAGAATGTTGACCCAATTATTGATTTTGATGATTAACAAAAGACATGAGTATATTCATTATGTTTCTAACAAATTTGAGAAGTGTTTTAGGTATTAAGAATGGTTAATCAGTCAAAAAGAATAAAGAAATAAGTTTTGAATCGAATTTTAATGGAAATTATTTATGTTCAGAACTTAGAGTCGACACCTCAACAGTCTGGAGCCGACCCTAGGGCGTATCATAACTATTTTAGAATTTTGGCATGGTCTGGAGTCAACACCTATAGTTTCGAAGCCGACTCCAACCTGAGATACAGAGAAGTGCCTTCCGCATCAGTTTCTGGAGCCGACACCTGAAAGTTGAAGAGCCGACACCTGAGTTTCTGGAGCTGACTCTAACTTGAATATAGAGAGCATATTTTTTGGACATTGTTAGAGTCGACACCTTTGGATTCTGGAGCCGACTCCCGAATGCATCGAGCCGACACTTAACTTTTTCGGAGCCGACTCTTCAACGATCTTTTGTTACTATTTTTGGACACCCCGACTCGAAGTCGACACATAAAAAGCTGGAGCTGACTCCAACCTGTCAAGAACATTTTTCAAAAGTGACAGATCAGCTCCAACAGTAATATTTTCTTTATCTAACTTCTAACGGCTATATTTTTTGTATGGACAACTATCCAGGTACATTCCAATGGCTATATTTCACCTATAGATTTATAAAAAAAGGGATTCGTCCATTTAAAGAAGAGAACAGAAGAAAATTGAAAAAGAACAAATATAGAGAGAAAATATCAGAAAAATCGTGAGATATATCCAGTGAAAAAAAAGAAGAGAGAAATCTCTGAGTCCACGACCATTCATTAAAGAGAGATTCAAGAGAAATCCGAAGCATCCAAAGTTTGAAATAGAAACATTTCCAAAGTGAAAAGGAGTTCAAAAAGCCCCAATTTCTTCAACTCCTCAACCGTGATTTTCAGTGAAGAATCTGAGCTGAGGCGTGATTCAATCTTTTAAATGAGAAGAAGAAAAGAAGAAAAGCACAAATCAAAATCGCTTCAAACAGGCTTTTCTTACCTTTGTTATTTAATTAAATATTTGCTCATTTAAGGAGGAGTTTTGTATTTCAAACTCTATTTTCTATTGTTGCTTGCTAATTCAATCGGGGATTGAATTAGTGGATGTAGTATACCTCGGGACAAGCTAAGGTTAGCTTGTGGTTTGGGTTTTATGCTGGTGAGCCCGGAAAAACCAGCTGGGTTCATTGTGATCCCAAAAAAAATAATAAGTTTGAGTTGTGAGCTTGTAAAATAACTCGACTGTAATCAAGTAGATTATAGTGTGGACCTAAGTGCTGCTTGGGAGTGGACGTAGGTGTTGGATACACTGAACCACTATAAAATCTTTGTGTTTGTAGTGCTTTTGCCTCTCTCTCTCTACTCTTTTCATTTGTGCTTAGCTTTCATTATTTACATTTGCACATTTTTCATATTGAGCAAATAGTTGTCAAAAGAGTTAAATTTTTTTTAAAGAACCCAATTCACCCCTCCTTCTTGGGTTGCCATCTGGGCCAATACTTTCATCATTAATTTCAGTCTCGCTCAATGCATAAGGTACAACTTTTTTCGCTCTTTTCTATCTATTTTTAAAATGTATATATTATAATATAAGAGTTTGATAACCACATTTTTGTTCAATATTAAGTAATAAATTTCAATAATAATTTGCATATTAACATCTATGTCATCAATATCCATGACACATCAAGCAATGAATTAAGCCATTCTAAAAATTCAATGCCATTACGTAAATGGATAACTCCACAACTTCATATAGAAACTTCCATCATTGATACTAACTCATACAATACAAAAAGAATAATAAGTTTTCCTTTTTCTAACTATTTTTGAAATATGATATAATAATAAGGTAATTTACAATAAACAAAAAAGAAGGCTTTAATAGTCAAATTTTTATTGTATGTTAATTAATAAATTTTAATAATAGTCTAGTATATCAATATCAGTGCCATTAACACCTTTTTCATATTAAGCAATAAATGTTTTTGCAAATGTAATATATCAATGAAAATAGATAACTCTATCAAGTTAAACCTCAAAAACTTCTATCATGAATACTGCCCTAGCTCAATGCAAGAGGTGTAAATTTTTCTTCCAATTTTTTTCAAAAAATAATATAAGAAAGTGATAAATTATAGAAAACAAAAAGCTTTACTGAGTAATTAGTTTGAATGATAGCTAAGCTTATTAATATCGTGTTTTGTATACTAAGCAATAATTTCTAAAGATGGCCGAGCATACTAATATCCATGTTTACATAAGCGAATGAAAAATTCTATATAAGTTAAGACTCCATATATCCTATAAAACCTATTGAGGACAAATAATGGCAAAAGCTTGTAAATTGTGTCAAAACTCAATTAAGTTAACCCTGCTTGGTTTGGTGTATTGAAAGCCATCTTGGGCTTTTTTTTTTTTTTTTTTCTGACCCCTCCTCCCTCTGCATCGAAATTAGTTTGACCCACTTCAGTTCCATTTTAAGCCAACCAAAATTGTCCAAATTTGGCTCAACTGTGGATGCCCAATTAAGGGTAACCAAACGGGCCTGAACGCACTAATTTGTATTTGTTGTTCTTCTCTTAGGAAAAGTCTTTATGCATTGGACTTGGATGCATAAAGTACGATTGGGCATGGCCATTAGTCACGTGCCTATGCGAGCGCATATGCCATGACTTATTGATCCATGGTATGCTCTGCATGTGTGCTTGCACTGCAGTCATGGTGATGCCCGGTAAGCATCTTTGTGCACTGGAGTCACTGCAAGCAACCCGTTAAGAGTGCATTGGGTCAGGTTGGATGAAGTACCACCTTGGTACTACTATGCATTGGCCGAATCATTCATGTACCAGAACCCTTAGGCAAGCGGAGATTCAAATATGTTACGTCGTTTGACCCACATGTGAGCACATGTAGGCTGGAGATTTAAAACATGCGTCAATCATAAAGGTGACAGTTTTGAGCATGGTTTATTAAAACGAAATGAACTTTAATTGCATGAAATTAGCCGATTCGAATTGAGTATAAATCCGTAGGGATTAAAATTGGATTGATAATTATGATAATTTTAAAAATAATTTATTAGAACAACTTAAATCCAATACGAAGTTAGTGAACTTAAATTAAGTATAAATGGGCCCGGATTAAAATTGGATTGATCCAATAGATATGATTAATTGGCAAGTTAAGGCTCAGATTGTTGAGATAATCTGAAACTGATCAATAAATAATTTAATTATTAAATGAGTTAATTAGTGTAACCCGACCTACTAGCCTGTAAATGACCTGCTAGACCTATTTATCAAGTTAATATCATACTTTAATTAATTGTTATTTTATAATCATATAAGATTCAATGGTTGGATGGAAATGAATAGGGAATAATAAAAATTACAATGGAAGGATATATCATCATAATTCAAACTCAAAATTTTAATACTTAAAATTAAAAATGTAATGGATAATGCATGTTTAGAAAGGCATTAAATAGGTTTCATATATTAATATATCGTTATGCATTTATGTCAATCCAAATATAATTTAATTATTAAATAAGTAATATGAGTCATATCATATAACCCATATATATAATATACAAGTCAGGTTTAATTTTTCAACTTGATTAATAAAGGGCTCAGGCTCAGATTGATTTATTTAATGTTATATTTTGAAGTTGATCCAATTCATTTATGATCAGTTGGCATAATTTGCTATCCAGCCACTAATAACTCCCGATCCTTTTAGCAATTGATTCATGTTGACTCTAGCCATAGGTCATGATTGATATTAAGGATTTAAATTTTACCAGAGGAAACCGTTCTAGTTTTTCTATGAAATAAAACCCTTCATCATCTTACACCACCTCGTTATTTGATATATAGACAGTGTCCCAAAGTTGCACTGCAACTATTTGGAGCAATACCCCATCCATGTCTCACCGAAAGTTGAAACAATGATTCATACACTGAACCCAAATTGAACATGGAAAAGGCTTGCTGCACCGGCCTCTAATGCAGCAAGTATGCATCGAGTGTGTAAATTAGCTGCGCACCGTACCATCACATGTGCTGAAGTCCAATAAATCTTGGTATCGCATGCGCGGTGGCACAGACGCCCGATCAATCTATGTATCCAATGCGTGCTTGCTGCACCGAAGGATGGTGTAGCAAGACTTTTTCATTAAACATACCCAATTTTTATGAATTAATCAGGGAATTTGGTCCCCACGTAACCTTTCTACGGAGCCATTTCCTCTCTCTTTTTTGGTCTTTTTTTACCCTCTTTTTTTTTAAAGGGAAGCAACAGCTTAGGGTGTTAATTGATCAGCCTTTCAAATTACTCAAGCTTTGTATCTTGAAGTACAATTTTACTTTAATCTAGATTTATAATTGGAAAAATTTGTTATGCTAGTGTTGTCCGAACTAACGGTGCCATTTTTCAATTCTCTAAGCGAGATTTCCAACCTTTGCTTATTTGTGAGTTGTTGTCTACCTATTCTTAACTCTATTCTATCCCCAGAGAACACCATGAAGGCCTCAATCATCAGGGTTCTACATAAAACACTATAGGAATGATGCAAGATTAGCAGCCAAACTTCCACTTCAAACAGGCTAATTTAAATTGAAAAGAAAATTTTGTTGAGAATGTTAGAACAACTTCCCTGTTATGGATGGAGCTTAATTTCATCAAGAGGAAGTTTGAATTCGAATTTTGAATTCGATTTGGCCAACTAAGGAAGCTGATTTTGGGAAGGATTTGTTGCAACTTCCAAATCTGATCTTGGGAAGGATTTGTTGGAGATTTTCAACGCAGCAAATCAGTCCATGGTTGCCAAAAGTATGGGCCAGTTTTGAAAATCAGTCCATGGTTGCCAAAAGTGTGGAGCCAATTTTGGGATGGGATTAGATTGGAGGAGAGTCTTTGATCCTTTTGTGTGTCTTCTTCAACCGATGAAGTTGAGCAAAAAAAAAAAAAAAGAGAGAATAGGAGGCTCTGTGAGAACATCCTTCGTGTGCTGTAGATCCTGATTCAACTCTCTGGATCATAAGAGTTTCTGAGAGAGAGTATTTTGAGGGCTTGTACCTGATTCAACTCTTAGTGAAGCCTTACAGATCCTGTGCCGCCGTGGACGTAGCACAGTTTGGGTGAACCACATAAAATCCTCGTCTCTCACTGTTTTTCTTTTAGATTTTGGTTCCTATTATTATTTTATATTTTTATTGATTTTATCGCAACTGCATGTTTGATTGTACTAATAGCGATCTCATTAGAGGAATATTTGTTGTATTCCTATCATTCCTAGGGTAACCTGTTCTCCTACGAGAAACAAAGAGAGTATGATTGTGGTAATGAGAGTCAATGGCATGAACATGGCGTGAATACATTAGGGTTTATTATTCATAGAATTATTCTTGTTTTTATCAAAATGGATGTAGATCGACCTGACCAAACCATTATATATTTTCGTGAGTTCTTTTCTTTGGTGTCTTTTCTTTAGTTATTTCTTTATTGGTTTCTTCTTCTTTTTGCATGCGCCTACAATAAGTCATATTAGCGCTGTTGTTACAACACCCTCTTTTCTCAATGGTTCATGACTGCAAGTAACATCAAACACCAGTGCCAACCATACTGTGTCATGCATCACTTAGAATTTAAGATCAGTTACTAGAACAACTAAAACGACGGAAGTTTAGCAAATTAAATAATATTTAAACTGATTCATCATACGAAGCCTATGTTTTATTTTATTTTTATTTTATACTATTTTATGTTCATGAAAGTGAGGCACAACCACCCAAATGTATTCAAATTAGGTATGTTGTCATTTTCTTAATTCTAGCGATGAAAGATGACATCTAGGGCTGCAATCAAACTGAGCCGAGCCAAACTTTTTCATGCTCAAACTCAGCTCGTTAACAAATACTTGAGCTCGAGCTCGTTTAAATTTGAAAAATACTGTTCAAACTCGGTTCGAGCTCGATTACAAAAAACTTAGGCTCGACTCAAGCTCACTCATTTGGTATGATTAGAAAGCTTAACAAGCTCGAGCTTGAATTGAGCTCGTTTCAAGCTCGACTCAAATTAAGCTTGTTTAAAGCTCGGCTCGAGAATAAAAAAAAGCTTGATTCTTAAATTCAAAGAGTAGTTAGAAAAGATGAAAAGATAGAGAAGATGAAATGACATCTTGTTCATGAGCTCCTAATCGAGTCAGCTCATGAGCTTCTAATTGAGCTGTCTCACGATCTCTTAATCGAGTTATCTTGCGAGCTCCTAATCGAATCTGCTTCCGTGCTCAAGCTAGGCTCGTTTATCAAACGAGCTCTAAAATGAAGCTCAAGGTTGGCTCGTTTACATAATAAGCCAAATATGAATGTGCTTTTATCGAGCCAAGCCTCTAGTAGCTCGTAAGTGGCTCAATTACAGCCCTAGTGACATCCCATGCAATAAAAATCAAAACTTTACTCTCTTGATGTTTAGGAGATTGAACTTTCATGAGAGTTCCTCTAACAATGGATCTTATCAGTTAGTTGTGGATTAGGATAAGAATGGCTCGGATTGAGACAAGGGGAAGAGAGTTGGCAGCCACGAGAGTGTTTGGGGAGGAGAGCCCCAATCAGAACTGTAACGGCAACTACTTTCATGTCATTGGGTGGATTTGCGGTGGGTCTCTAGAAAATTATACATGCGTATATATAGGTATAGATATAAATATATTTTTTTAATACAAACAGATGCAGAGAGAGAAACTTTTGATAAAAATAAGTGTTGTTGTACCCGTTGGGTTCTATGTCCCCTTCATCTCTCTCTTGATCTTTTTTAACAAGAATTACCAGTTGTTGGGCTTTCCATGAAATAATCTATTTGATAGAAGGACTAGAGAAGAAATTTGATTCACTTGTTTGTTCTCACTGTATGCAAAGAATTAAGCGGATATTACATTGGATCAAATGCATAAGAAGCTTGGAAGCGAAGAATCTTCCTGACTGGTGTGGCAGAAACATTTTTTTTTTTTTTGTCAATTGTAATTTAATATTATGGGCTGATATTTTTTTCCTTCAGATTCTTTATCATTGGAGACCTTTCAAAACGCTGATTTGACTCTTAGTTTACTTATCACACTGTTGTTAGCAATAGGTAGTAGAGTTATTTTTCGAAGAGAAAAAATAGTTACATTAAGAAATTTAGAGATAACAACTAGTTGGTGCCAAATATTATGTTAAAAAAATTATTTATTATTGAATAAGAATATTGGAAATTTTTAATAATGTAGAAGGTTATGTGATTAAATGAATCTCAGATGACATTGTTATTATCTGTCTTGTCTCTATTCAACAAGCTGATGGGTTACCATGCAGTTTCTTTATGCATTTGTAAATATTTCTTAACTCTACTATAATTTTAAATTCATAAATTTCTGCAATTAATGATTTTGTGGGTGAACATGTGTTATATGAACAAAATTTGTGCCATTTTATCAACAATTGCAGCATGTGGGTTTTTTTTTCGTACAAACGGATAATCACACCAATCTAGAATGAGACGAGCCTGTTATATCAGAATATAAAATTTGGATAAGAACAAGAGGGCATGGGTCTTCCTACTTTCAGCTCCAAAATACAGAGTGATAGGCCACCCTGGTGGTGATCCAATCTGTCATTAGTTGACTTTTCAATAGATGTGCCAAAATCTAGCGCTATAAACTCCCTAAAGGATAGATTGAATGTCGTAAATCAAGGGATTGATTGGCAAGTAGTCGCAGGGGTCCTGTTGGAGCCAACGGATAACAGTAATAGAATCCTCCTTAATAATAGGACTATGGATGCCAAGGCTATGAATGGCATATAAAATATCAGCCCAAGTGGCATACAGCTTAGCAAGAGGCATTGAGGAGTCTAGAAGGTCGAATCCTCAGCTGCCAACATCGCACCATTCGACCATCGAATCATAAAAGTCGATCCAGCATATCTACCTCAAACACTTCATCAAAGTTGATTTTGACAAACCCTAGAGAATTAAGCGGATATTAAGCGGATCTTACTTTGGATCAAATGCATAAGAAGCTTGGAAGCGAAGAATCTTCCTGACTGGTGTGGCAGAAGCATAATTTTTTTTTTGTCAATTGTAATTTAATATTATGGGCTGATATTTTTTTCCTTCAGATTCTTTATCATTGGAGACCTTTCAAAACGCTGATTTGACTCTTAGTTTACTTATCACACTGTTGTTAGCAATAGGTAGTAGAGTTATTTTTTGAAGAGAAAAAATAGTTTACATTAAGAAATTTAGAGATAACAACTAAGAGTCGCAATAGCGACACAATGACGGCGTTGCTCAGATGTCCGTCGCAATACACATTTGTCGCAATTGCATGCAATATTGTGACTCTCTGCGACGCAACATGGAGTCGCAATATTGCGACGCATCCAAATGCATCGTTACATTTTAAAATTAATTTTTAATATTAAAAATTATTATTTAAAATTGTGATGCACTAAATTGCATCGCAATATTATGACACATCTTGTTGCATCGTAATATTTAATAATAATATTTTTGGTATAATAGCGATGCAATTTGAGTCGCTAATGCGTCGCAAATAAATTTTTTTTAAAATATTGCGACGCAAGGTTATTGCGTCGCAATATTTATTAAAATATTTTAGATATAATAGCGACGCAATTTTAGTCGGTAATGCGTCGCTATTAAATTTATTTTTAAATTATTATGATGCCAAATCATTGCGTCGCAATATTTAATAATAATATTTTAAAATATTAGCGATGCAATTTCAATCGTTAATGCATCGCAAATTAAATTTTTAAAAAAATATAAAAGATTAAAAATTAAAACGGTTAATACAATTTCGTTAAATCTAAATATTGATAGAAACATTTTTCACTCAATCCAAACAATAATAAATTTCCAAAAATAATTCATATATTAAAATTTTGAAGTTTTTACAACATAAAAAAAGAAAAGAAAAATAC
Source organism: Calamus simplicifolius (assembly GCA_900491605.1). Classification (NCBI taxonomy): domain Eukaryota; kingdom Viridiplantae; phylum Streptophyta; class Magnoliopsida; order Arecales; family Arecaceae; genus Calamus; species Calamus simplicifolius. The sequence continues at coordinate 7,371 of UESW01003737.1, read as the reverse complement.
ATCAAGAATCTGGGCGATCACGTGGAGGCTGTGGAGGCTGAAGACTCTGAGACAAGCGGCTAACCATATCCCGCAAATAATGCATCTCATCTCGCATGTCTGCAATCTCCTGATCCCGGCCTCGCATACGATCCTCAAAATCCTGCTTGACCTCATGGCGAACCTCCTCTGCAATAGATCTGCGAAGGTCGTGTAAACGCTCGGGAGGAAGATCACCAAAAGCTCGCGAGCTGGAAGCCTGATGGGGAAAATATGTAGAAGCTCTAGTGCCCAGACCATAGACCCTGCGGTCTCGTGGCTGGGCACCAATAGCCTCCAAAAACACACGCCGACTCTCCTCTGCTGAGAGTTCGACGGGCGTCTCCCCATCAGTAGAGTCGACCTACGATGCCAGGGAGCGAAGCTCCTCGACTCGTGTCTTGAAATTATGAAATCAACAATAAATGAGTTAATAAATTTCTTGAAATAAAATTTTAGAAATTAAACAAATACTACATAAATCTAATTTCTTACCGCAACCTCCCATGATCGCGTGTCGACCTAGGAACCGTCCCTCCTGGTGTGTGTCGCCCTGAATAGACGAAACTCACCAGGATCTCCGCCCTTCTGCTCAGACTATAACAAAAAAAAAGATATTAATACAAATATTTGTAAATAACTAAAATAGTAATTAAAATATTTATGTTTTCTTACCATATGCCGTTTGTGCTCCTGAATCGAAATGGAGCCCGAAGTATGGCGGGAGAGACCCGTGCCATGACCGCCCTTCTCAGATCGGCGGTTCGTGCTGGCTGATGCGACCTCCTGCGCCAGCCATCGGACTCTCAGGCCTGCTGCCACTCATGCCAAATACCCTCTGGCACGTGCGCAGGATGCTGACCCGATGACCTCCAACGATGAAGCATGTCGGAGTATCGACGTTGCGTCAGAGCCTCCCATGCTGCCCTAATGGCATCATGGCTGGCAGGATCCCACGTAAACTTTTTTCGCATTAAAATAAACAGTTAGTTTCTGAATTTATTAAGTTTAAGAAACTTTATATCACTGATAAATTGTATTTAATAAGTTTACCTGAAACTCAGAAAAATAAAACTCCATCGTGGCTGGAGATACATGGCACCAATCGTAGCCACTGGGATCTGCACGCCTCTGAAATACGGCGCTGATGTGGCTGGATACATGATGCTGCTCAATGAATCTGTTAAAAAATGCATGTTTATAAGTAATTGACTTAAAAATATAAACATATATTTTTAATTAGTATATACTTACATCCCCTGAGCATCAAGTCGAAGTACAGTGCGGCCGATGGAAAGAACTCTCGGAGGTATGTGCCGATCGGCTGGATGGTAATACTGCTGAAGAGATCGAAGGCTGCGCCACTGCTGGAGATCCAAACTCTCCATCTCGATGCTCATGTGATCTGATGTAGCAGGGCTACATCCCTGCTCACTCCGTCTGTCATCGGTAGATCTACCTCTGTCCGTCATACTAAAAATACTAAAGATTCACACAATTAAATTATGATTAATGATTGACTATGTAATAATTTAACACTTATAAAAAAAAGTTAAATTTTAAAAACCTCTATGTTTAATCAGTGTCATTTGTTTCGTGAAATGTTAGTTCAACATCCGATGCCGTATCGGATTGCAAATCAGTTTCATTATCATCGGAAGGAAACCGAACATTTGCATCCGTAATTTCTTGGACATCACCATTTGGATCTCTAAGTGATGTTTAGGAGCCCTTGTGTCGTCCTCAATTGCATGCATTTCCATCTGATCCTCTTGAAATGCAGGGCACTCGGCTGATTGACTTGATGAACTCTCCTCTAATACGATTGTTGAACGTGGGACGATTTTAGAAATGGCCCACCAATCTTGCTTGTCGTTGCGCAAACTTGATATCCGTAGTAAAAGACTTGCTGAGCTTGGGATGCAAGGATGAATGGGTCATATTTCTGCAATCTTCGTCGATGGTTCACTTCAACCAAATTGTAGTCGTTATGAACCCTTTTGCCCACAGGAACTATCGGATCGAACCAATCACAACGAAACAATACGGTTTGTTTCATAGGCCAACCGGGATATTCAACTTCAACCACCTCTACTAACTTTCCATAATAATCCTGCATATTTGCTCCAACACTTTCTCCTTTCACACACACGCCCCAGTTCTGCGTGCCTCTTGAAGCTGCTAATCGTTCAATCTGAAATTTGTACCCATTTACAAAATAGCCAGTAGAGGTTGTTACGGTCTTCAATGGCCATTGCGATAGACATTTAATGAAAATATTGTCGGTTGTGGACCATGGACCGTTGACCTATAAATTAATAAGCTATTGACATCCAATTCAAAAAAAAATAGCCATTATCAAATTGATTGAGTGATACTACTCATAAATTCATAAAACCAGTAAGGAAACTCTATTTCTAATTTCTGCCCAATTGCAACTTGACTGATGTCGGGATTCATCTGTCGTTGTCTATCACAAAACATCCTTATGGGATGAAAAGGATGAAAACTAATGTTAGAAATTAAATATTATGGTATATTGTAATTTAAATTAAAATTTCCAATTTAGCATTGAAGTATACACTTACTCAATATATGGATCGACTTTTCTACAGTTCATTAGGATGTAATAATGTGCTGCATTATACTCCATATCGCTAAGATTTCTTGACTTCTGCCCACCAAAGGAACGGCCGATAGCTTTAAAAATTGATATTCTACCGTCATTAGCTTTCCTTCGTCCACACATACGTCATCGTTACGACCATGATTTTGGCTCCTCGTGTGGACGTGACCCTCAAAGTAATGTGGGGCAAAAGCTGAAACTTCTTCGACCAAGTGTGCATTGCATATAGAACCTTCAACCCTTGCCTTATTACGCATATTATTTTTTAACTTCTTAAGATACCTATATGTAAAGTTGCAACAAAAAAATAACCAATTTTTCAAGCAATGAAATAATATTTGAAATGTCAACATATCTTAATGATGTATATATTTACCTCTCGAAAGGATACATCCAGCGATACTGCACGGGACCAGCTATGCTCGCTTCGTATGGCAAGTGAACCGGTAAATGCTCCATTGAGTCAAAAAAACTGGGAGGAAATATTCACTCAAGCTTGCATAAAATAATTAAAATTTCCTCCTCAAGCCTTGCCATGGATGCAGAAGTAATGACTGCAGCAGATAACTCCTTGAAGAATAAGCTGAGCTCCGTAATTGCCTTCCAGACATGTTGCGGAAGCAACTTACGAAAAGCTATAGGTAATAACCGTTGCATGAAAACATGGCAGTCATGACTCTTCATGCCGAACAACTTGAGCTTATGCATGTCCACACACCTACCGATATTTGAGGCATAACCATCTGAAAATTTTAACCCTCTAAGCCAGTTATAAAACTTCTCGTGAATTTCTGTCAAGAGTGTAACATGCTTTAGGATAGGTCCCATCGGCACTCCTTCTCAAATCACCTCTTCTACAGTACTGATTAAGTTCTTCTCTTGACTTTGCAGTATCTTTTGTTTTTCCCGGAATGTTTAGCACTGTGTTAAATATGTTATCAAAGAAATTTTTCTCGATATGCATAACATCCAAGTTGTGCCGGATGAGATTTGTGCTCCAATAAGGTAAATCCCAAAATATACTTCGCTTCTTCCAGTTATGTTCTTTACATATACGGCCATTTATTCTATCTGCATCCGGTTCCCATGCATACATCAACCCCAAATGCTCTATAGAATCAAATAGATCCGTGCCGGACCTAATCGGTTCGGCAAATTTTGTGACTGCTTTGTTCTTCTGGAAGGCGATCAAGTTACGCCTATAAGGATGATTTGGGGGCAAGAACTTCCTATATTTATCAAACCATGACTTCTTACCACTCTTCTGCAATGTAAATGCATCCGAATCATACATGCAATGAGGGCATGCCAGACGTCCAGCAGTGCTCCAACCAGACAACATTGCATATGCCAAAAATCACTTATTGTCCACATCAAAGCAGCTCTCATTAAGAAATTATGTTTCATAGAAATGTCATAGGCTATGACTCCTGTTTCCCACAACATTTTCAATTCGGCCACCAACGGTTGCAGAAAGACATCAATCTTTTCTTTGGATTTGATGGTCCTGGAACCAAAACGGTTAAAAACATTGCAGTATATTTCATACACTTCCACGGAGGAAGGTTATATACAGTCAGTATCACAGGCCAACATGAATACTATTGCCCTTTGACCAAATGGTTGGAAACCATCGGTACAAAGACCTAATCTCACATCCTTATATCTTCAGCGAAATCAGGATGATTTTCATTGAAATGCTTCCAAGCCTTTGAATCTGATGGATGCCGCATTTCATCCTCTTTAGATTCATGTTCGGCATGCCATCTCATATCACAGCTGTTGCCTCAGATCTGTATAATCTCTGCAGGCATGGGGTAAGAGGAAAGTAATGCATCCTCTTGTAAGGCACACTTTTCCTCCTACTTGTACCGGCTCCTCCTTCGGTGTTTTTGTACCTCGATTGCCCATAAATCTTACACCATTTCAGCTCTGAGTCTTCACCCAAAAATAACATACAATTGTTCAAGCAACAATCGATCTTATTAACTGGGAGCCCAAGCCCACGCAACAACTTTTTGTTGCGTAAAAACTGTCTGCCGCAACATTGTCATTTGGCAAAATTTCTTTGATTAACCCAGCTACAGAATTGAACGCCTTTTCTGATAATTGATGTTCTGCCTTAATATTCAACATTCGAGCAGCTGTAGACAACTGTGAATGACCCTCACAACCATGATACAATTCTTGATTTGCAGCACGCAACATATCATAAAATTGCTGTGCTTCTGGATTTGGTTCTTCCATAAATGTATTCTGATTGAATTCATTACCCGATGCATTCATCACCATTTGTTCATATGTGTTTAAATTCACAAATGGTTCATCTACGGGAATTGACTCTTGTTGGCCTACAACAGCTGCTGGAATATCCTCTGGTTCACCATGACAGTACCAAACATAGTAATTAGGAACAAACCCCTTCTTACACAAATGCATCTTAATAGTTTCCACATCTCTGTAGGCTTTATTCTGACACCTGTGGAAGTTGCATGGGCACCTAATCCTAGGGCCATCCATCCAGTCAGGTTGGCTACATGCAAATGCGATAAATTCTTCCAATCCATTCAGAAAATCTGGATTAAGCAAGCCATCTTTTATCCTTGCATACATCCACGAGCGAGCCCCGCTCATTTTTGACCGACTTATACAAAGTCTAGTAAATCATTAAATGAAACCACAAAATAAAACTATATTAGTATTACTAAATATATTACTAAAATATTTCTTGGTCACAACTAAGGTTAATAACAACCATTTAAATCATTTATAAGTAAACAATTTTTTTTTAGGCAACTAAGGTCCCTACCATGCAAGGGCGAGCCACGGCTACGATCCTTAGCGTGCTAGCAAGGACCGATGCACAGGTTCATGGCATTTGGGAGGGCTTGAGTTTGGGTCGAGCCGCAAGGCGGTGCGTTTAATCATGAGACTTCACAAGCATTCAAGTGTCTTAAATTAATTCTACCTTCACTCCATGTCTATAAGGTAAGGCCCTATCCCATTCAAGAATATTTTTGTGATATGTTATTCTGCTATTAATTATCATCGATCGGTTACATTGAAATTTCGGCAGCATTTCCCCATATTCTCCTAAATGTGTGGTATATAAGCCACACCAGGAGAACGTATGAGCAAATACAAACCGAAATCTCACCCAACAATGATTAATAGCAGACTAACATATCGCAATAAATATTTCCAAACTGTCCACCAGGACAATTTGAGAATTTGCAAGACTAAGGCTTACAAATTCTCAAACGGGTCTAAAGGTTATAGTGCTGTGATTATGGAAGTCCGAAGACAATCGAACTTATGCTTGTTATTCTTAACTTCTTGCGAATTATACATGTAATCACTAACTTTTTAAGATTATTGTGTCAAATACAAATGTTTGTGAAGACTAAAATGTAAATCATTGAAACTACTAATTTGTTGCTGAAAATTAAATAATATTACAAGACTTTTTATTTAGCATTACATAATTTAATGCATCATTCAGTTTGCAGCAGAATATAAATAATCAAGACATAACAAATGTAAATAAGTACAAATGGACAAATATTATTGCATAAACATTCTGCTTAAATTAATTATTGCATAAACATTATGCAAATTAAATAATAATACAACTAGACTTTCTATCTAGCATTACAAATATTATTGCATAATCAAGACATAACAATCAGTCTATTCAAACAGCTCCGTGGCCCCCCCTAACTAAATTTTTTTTTTTGGACTGCGGATTGGCCATCGTGGCCGTGGCCGAGAAGACAAAAGGGGGGGCCCTATTACCAAAATTTTTTTTTCAATTTTTGATAGGGTGGCCAGGCCACAAGCGACCACGGCAGCGGCCGTGGCCGGAGAAGACAAAATGGGGGGGGGGGGGGGGGGGGGCGGGGGGGTTTCCCCCCCCTTGTTACGAATTTTTTTTTTTTTTTGTGACAGTGGCTTGGCCACCGTGGCCAGGCCACTGCTGGCCACAGCAGCGGCCGTGGCCAGGCCACTGCGGCCACGGCAGTGGCCGTGGCCGGAGAAGACGGCCACGGCAGCGGCCGTGGCCAGAGAAGATGGCAACGGCAGCGGCCGTGGCCGCCTTGTCCGACCGCGGCCACGCCATGGCCGGACAAGAAAAAAAGGGGGGGGGGGGGGGGGGTTCCCCCCCCCTGTTAAGAAATTTTTTTTTTGTGACAGTGGCCTGGCCAATGTGGCCAGGCCACTGCCGGCCACGGTAGCGGTCGTGGCCGGAGAAGATGGCCATGGCAGCGGCCGTGGCTGCCTTGTCTGGCCGCAGCCACGGCCGTGGCCGGACAAGAAAAAAGGGGGGGGGGCGGGGGTTTTCCCCCCCCCCTGTTAAGAATTTTTTTTTTGTGACAGTGGCCTGGCCACTGTGGCCAGGCCACTGCCGGCCACGGCAGCGGTCGTGGCCGCCTTGTCCGGCCGTGGCCGGACAAGAAAAAAAGGGGGGGGGGGTTTCCCCCCCCCCCCCCCCCCTGTTAAGAAATTTTTTTTTTTTTTGTGACAGTGGCCTGGCCACAGTGGCCAGGCCACTGCTGGCCACGGCAGCGGCCGTGGCCGGAGAAGACGGCCACGGCAGCGCCGTGGCCGCCTTGTCCGGCCGCGGCCCGGCCGTGGCCGGACAAGAAAAAAAAGGGGGGGGGGGCGGGGGGTTTCCCCCCCCCCCCCCTGTTAAGAATTTTTTTTTGTGACAGTGGCCTGGCCACCGT
>UESW01003736.1:0-43063 GCA_900491605.1 Calamus simplicifolius | reverse complement strand
GAAGAGTCACTCTTGAAAAGATCAAAGGCTTCTTCATCAAAGGGGAGAAAGGAAGAGTCACTCTTGAAAAGACCAAAGGCTTCATGGGAGAAAGGAAGAGTCATTTTAAAAAGATAAGATGGTTCAGAAATTTAAAATTGACTCTTAGTATTTTGTAATTGACTCTTAATTTTCTGCAAATGTCTTTTAGTTTTTCTATGCATGTATTAAATAGTGGTATATGAAAGGACATCTAGATGTTATAAATATGGAGGTGTTTGCCCATGAAATGTAGAGAGTAGAAGAAGTAGAAGAAGATGATGATGATGTTGAAAATAGAGAGAGACCCAAAAGTTGTATTCCCTCTAATATAGAGTATCATTTTTCTTATTGAAAGAATCCTCCATTTTTGTCAATCTTGTGTGCCCACCTTGTTTCCAACAAGTGGTATCAGAGCCTTTTTTTTTGAGAGGATCAATCTTGAGGGAGATGGCCAACGATGGTGTGCATATTCAAGTTCCCAAGCTTACTAAGGAGAACTATGGGAATTGGTGTATCCAAATGAAGTCCTTATTTGGCTCACAAGATCTATGGGAAATTGTTCAAGATGGCTACACCGAGCCTACAGCAGAGCAAGAAAGAGGGTACAATCAAGCACAAAAAGATACTTTAAGGGGCTTAAGGAGAAGAGAAAAAAGCTTTGTTCCAATTATATCAAGCTTTAGATGAGGTGACATTTGAGAGAATTGCTGAAGCAACCTCTGCAAATCAAGCTTGGGATACTCTCTCTACTATCTTTAAAGGAGAAGAAAAGGTGAAGCGAATCCGGCTTCAACAATTGCGAGGAGAATTTGAAGTCACCACCATGAAGGAGACGGAAAACATATTTGACTACTTCTCTCGGATATTGGTTATTGTAAACCAATTGAAGAGAAATGGAGAGAAGGTAGAAGATGTTCGAGTGGTGGAGAAGATACTTCGGTCTTTGACACCGAGGTTTGAGCATGTTGTTGTCGCCATTGAAGAAGCTAATGATGTTGATACACTCTCCATCAATGCGTTGATGGGCAAACTTCAAATTCATGAACAAAAGATGCAAAAGAAAAATGAAGCACATAATACGGAGCAAATACTTCAATCCAAGGTGGAGGCAAAAGATCAAAAAGAGAAAGATCAAGGGCTTCAATTGGCCTATAGTAACAAAAGAGATGACGGCAACAACTATCGTGGTGGCCGTGGTGGCAGAAGCAACTACCGTGGTCGTGGTCGAAGCCATGGCCGTGGTCAAAGAAGCTATATGATGGAGGAGGCCAAAGCTCAAATTTCAACAATGAAAGAGGTGGCAGAAGAGGTGGACGTGGACGAGGTAGAAGATCAATTGGAGGTCGTAACCAATCAAGATCCAATGTTCAATGCTATAATTGTCAAAAATATGGACACTATAGCTATGAGTGTTGGAACAATAAGCAAAGCAACAACATTGAATCCAACAACCAAGAAGGAGAACCGACTCTTCTTTTGTCATGCCAAGAAGATGGAGACTTGAAGAATATATGGTTTCTTGACTCAGGAGCCTCAAACCATATGTGTGGAAGAAAAGAGCTATTTGTGGAATTGCAAGAAGGGGAGTTTTGTGATGTGAAGTTTGGGGATCTCTCCAAAGCTCCTATCAAAGGAAGAGGTAAAATCATGATTTGGCAAAAGAATGGTAAACCTGATTTCATTTCCAATGTTTATTATGTGCCAAGTTTGAAGAGTAATATTTTAAGTATTGGCCAACTGTTAGAGAAGGGTTATGCAATTCATATGGAAGGATTATCTCTAACTCTAAAAGATTGGAATGGAAAGCTGATTACTCGTGTCCAGATGGCGAAGAACAGGATGTTTCCTCTTATCTTAAAGACGGAAGCACAAAATTGCTTGCAAGTGGATATCAAGGACCCTTCTTGGCTTTGGCATCTCAGGTTTGGACATTTAAATTTTGGAAGTTTGAAATTACTATCTAATAAGGGAATGGTGAAAGGTCTTCCACACATAAATTATCCAAATGAAGTTTGTGAGAAGTGCACACTAGCTAAGCATGCAAGAGCTCCCTTCAAAAGTAGAAAATCTTGGAAAGCAACAAGACCATTACAACTAGTGCATACTGATATATGTGGACCTCTTCCAGAATCTTGTGGTGGTAACAAATATTTTATAACATTTGTTGATGACTTTAGTAGAAAGTTGTGGGTTTATTTTCTTAAAGAAAAGTCGGCTGCACTCTTTATGTTTAAATATTTCAAATCTTTAGTTGAAAAAGAAAGTAACAATAAAGTGCAGATTTTGAGATCCGATAGAGGCGGAGAATATATGTCAAATGCTTTTAGAAGCTATTGTGATGAAGAAGGAGTTCGACATCAATTCACCGCTCGTACTCTCCACAACAAAATGGAGTGGCCGAGAGGAAGAACCGGACCATTCTTGACATGACTAGAAGCATGTTGAAAGAGAAGAACCTTTCCGAGCATTTTTGGGCTGAAGGGGTGGCATGTGCAGCATATCTTATCAACCGAAGCCCAACAAAAGCCATCAAAGGTATGACACCAGAAGAAGCTTGGAGTGGCTACAAACCAGGAGTAAGCCATATGAAGATTTTTGGGTGTATTGCCTATGCCCAAGTACCACAAGAGAAGAGGAAGAAGCTTGATGATCGAAGCCAAAAATGCATCTTCATAGGATATAGTGAGCAATCCAAAGCCTACAAATTGTATAATCCAATGACAAATAAGGTCATCATCAGTCGGGATGTGATTTTCAATGAAGATGGAGTATGGGATTGGAATGGCAAAGATTCTCATATCAAATATATAACACCTTACAATGAAGCTGAGGAGAATACAAATGAGGAAGCTACTCAATCAATCTTGTCACCAGCAAGATCATCTTCATCACCACAAGTTACACCGACTTCCTCAAGAAGTTCTATAAGCCCTGAAGAGTCAACAAGAAAGTTTAGAAGTATTAGTGATCTTTATGATGAAACAGAAGAAGTTGAACAAGTTGATTTATATTGTTTATTTGCTGATATTGAACCTCTAGCATTTGATGAAGCTATGCAGAAAGTTGAATGGAGAAAAGCAATGAAGGAGGAAATTCTTGCCATAGAAAAGAATAATACTTGGGAGTTGACTTCACTTCCAAAAGGACAAAAGGAGCCTATGAAGATATATGGTGATAATAAGTCTGCTATTGAACTAGCTAAGAATCCAGTTCAACATGGAAGAAGCAAACACATTGACACAAGATTTCATTTTCTTCGTGATCAAGTTAAGAAAGGTATTGTGAAGGTTGTGTACTGTAAATCAAATGAGCAAATTGCTGATATATTTACAAAATCACTCAAAAGTGAAGATTTTCAAAAGCTAAGAAAGATGCTTGGAGTCATGGCACCAAGAAAAAATAAGTTTACGGGAGGAAATGTTGGAATTTTAAACTTGTTTTAATGCACTCTTGAAAGACTAAAGGCTTCATGGGAGAAAGGAAGAGTCACTCTTGAAAAGATCAAAGGCTTCATGGGAGAAAGGAAGAGTCACTCTTGAAAAGATCAAAGGCTTCATGGGAGAAAGGAAGAGTCACTCTTGAAAAGACCAAAGGCTTCATGAAAGAAAGGAAGAGTCATTTTAAAAAGATAAGATGGTTCAGAAATTTAAAATTGACTCTTAGTATTTTGTAATTGACTCTTAATTTTTTGCAAATGTCTTTTAGTTTTTCTATACATGTATTAAATAGTGGCATATGAAAGGACATCTAGATGTGTATAAATATGGAAGGTGTTTGCCCGTGAAATGAAGTAGAGATGTAGAGAAGAAGAAGTAGAAGAAGATGATGATTATGTTGAAAATAGAGAGAGACCCAAAAGTTGTATTCCCTCTAATATAGAGTATCATTTTTCTTATTGAAAGAATCATCCATTTTTGTCAATCTTGTGTGCCCACCTTGTTTCCAACAGTTCAAGCAAGTGGAGGAGGTGGGTCTGGTGCGCATGGACTCGATCACAGACCGCGGCATCCTGGGCTTTCTGGATAAACTTGGGAGCAACAATAACATCACCAAATTGGACCTGAATGGATGCCGGTCCGTGACCGACCGGAGCCTCCCGGCGATCGCGCGGCAGTGTCAGGAGTTGAAGGAGCTGGACCTGAGCAGGTGCAGGATTAGCGACCAGGGGGTGGAGTGGCTGGCCAAAGAGGAGCCGTGCTGGCTGCAGACGCTGTCGCTCAATGGCTGCGCCGCGATAACGGACAAGAGCTTGGAAGAATTGGAGTCTCTGTGGCTGACCCTGGAGAGTGTCAACGTGGTCAGCTGCCCGAGGATAAGCCAGGAGGCCATCGCTACCTTCAGGGAGTCCTGCTTCTGTGACGTAAGATCCTAATAAGAGAACTCAGTGCTGTTATCTTGATTGACTTTGTGACGTGGCTGCTTGCGGACATGGTTTTCCTTGGAGTTCTTTTTTGACTCGACTTTAATAACTTTCATATATATATATATATATTACTAGAGGTTGTGATGATAGATTTCTTGCTAGTCGTTTGCGTTCGTTGAGTCTGCATGTGGACCGCCAGAAGTCATAGTGAACTGAAAATGGAGATGTGTCGTATCTTTGTGTTTATTATAGCTAGTTTAGACTTTGAATGCTCTTAATCTTAATATTATCTGTTCTGTTCCCGCCTTCGCCAACGTGTCCAATTTTTGTGCTTACGTCTGCAATTGTTTATATTTTGTTTTGACGATGTTAGTTAGTTATGTTCTGTTCCCGCCTTCCACTTATAGCGAAGGGATGTCCTAATTTATCGTCACTGATCCTGGACTCGTGCCCATCTATCGGCAACCTATCGCTGGAGGCCTTTGCCGAGCAGTCCACAAAGCTCAAGTTATTCATGCTGGAGAAGTGCCCTCTCGTCGAGGATTCTGCCATCGTCTCCATCCTCACCAATCTGCGAGAGCTGAGGATGCTGAAGATTGGGTCCATGGAGGTTGGAGATGCCGTCCTCGAGGCCATTGGGAGGCATAAGCAGCTCAGGACGTTGCACCTGGAGAAGTTCCGGGGCATCACGGAGGAAGGCTACTGCTGGATCGGAGAAAACGAAAATCTCCAGTCGCTTTCGCTGAATTGTTGCAGAGGTCTGTCGGGCAAAAGCTTCAGGCAGAGAACAGCCGACAAAAACGTCTTTGTGGGCCTCAAGATGTAAAATAACCAATAACTTGCCTAATGTGATTTAGATCAACATGACACTTCAAAATAAAATAAAGCAGTGAAAATAGTATTGAGAATTACCTTCCGCCATCGTTCCGGCCTCGGGATAAAATAATAAAAAGGAGAAGCTTTGAATTCTGTTCTTCTGGTCCTTTCTCTACCCAAATCGATGGTGTGTGATTTTTTCATATCGTAGAGCAGGTACTAGGGACCAATTTTATATACACAAACTCTCCAAAAATTTCTACCATCATAGAGATTTTCGGAGCACGTTCGGGCGATGGTTACGGAGCTGTTTTGCACGTTCAAATTTTAAAATACATAAACCACAAAATTAGGAGTTGGTTATTCCCCTGGCCAGTAGGAATCTAAATTAACCAACATTCTCCCACTTGGTCTATGTATTTTCACCATGCACGATATTAACATACGGATCATGGCGACAGTTCCTCTAAATGTGAGTATTGTCTTCCATGTATCACAATATGTTACACTTCCCAACATAGCCCAAATAACTTAATGAATAAACCCTATGTTTATTCGTGGTCCAAACATAATGATATTCCTTAAAACAAACAAATATGTATACAACTTAAAGAGAAATATCCAAACTGAATAAGAGTTTCATTGAAGAACAAGTATATATAATGACATTACATCATGGAACTAAGTCTCATTCGCGCTACATGATCCTTGAAACCTTTTGGTGGCATGCCTTTAGTCAGATGATCCGCGATCATCAATTCAGTGCTGATGTGTTCAATAACCACTTTCTTTTCTTTAACACGCTCTCTTATGGCCAAGTACTTAATGTCGATATGTTTACTACGACTACCACTCCTATTGTTCTTAGCCATAAAAACAGCAGCTGAATTATCACAGTACAATGTCAGGGGCCTCGAAATAGAGTCCACAACTTTAAGCCCAGATACGAAATTCTTCAACCATACACCGTGTGTGGTAGCTTCAAAACAAGAGACGAACTCAGCCTCCATAGTGGAAGTAGCAGTCAAGGTCTGCTTGGCACTCTTCCATGATACAGCTCCATCAGCTAACATAAACACGTAACCTGACGTTGATTTACGTGAATCAATACAGCCAGCAAAGTCTGCATCACTATATCCAATGACTTCCAACTTCTCAGTCCGTCTATACATGAGCATGTAATCCTTGGTTCCTTGAAGGTATCTCATAACCTTCTTTGCAGCCCGCCAGTGGTCAACACCTGGATTACTTTGATATCTCCCAAGCATTCCAACAACAAATGCAATGTCAGGCCTGGTACAAACCTGAGCATACATAAGGCTTCCAATAGCTGAAGCATATGGAATGGGTCTCATCTGTTCGCGTTCGAACTCATTTTTGGGACACTGATTCAAGTTGAATCTATCACCTTTCACAATGGGTGCTACACTCGGTGAACAATCTTTCATGCGAAACCTTTCTAGAACCTTGTTGATATAGGTCTCTTGAGACAAGCCCAAAATGCCTCTAGATCTATCTCTATGGATCTTTATGCCAATGACATAAGATGCCTCACCAATATCCTTCATATCAAAGTTCTTTGAGAGAAATTGTTTCACCTCATATAGCAAACCCTTGTCATTAGTCGCAAGCAAAATGTCATCCACATATAACACAAGAAAGCAAATCTTGCTCCCACTGACCTTTTGGTATATACAAACATCCATGATGTTTTCTTCCAAGCCAAATGAAGTAATAACATCATGAAATTTCAAATACCATTGACGGGAGGCTTGCTTTAATCCATATATGGACTTATTCAGCTTACAGACTAAATTCTCACCACTACTAGAGGAAAATCCTTCTGGTTGTTTCATGTAAACCTCTTCCTCTAGATCACCATTGGGGAATGCCATTTTCACATCCATCTGGTGTAACTCTAAATCAAAATGAGCCACCAATGCCATGATTACACGGAAGGAGTCCTTTTTAGATACAGGAGAAAAGGTCTCCGTGTAATCTATTCCTTCCCTCTGAGTAAATCCTTTGGCAACAAATCTAGCCTTATGTCTCTCAATGTTGCCTTCTGAGTCTTTCTTAGTTTTAAAGATCCACTTACAACCAATGCTTTTACACCATCAGGCAACTTGACAAGATCCCAGACTTTGTTAGATGCCATAGAATCCATCTCTTCTTTCATGGCTTTGTACCACAAGTCAGATACATTAGAACTCATGGCCAGTGAAAACATTTCAGGATCATTTTCGGCTCCAATATTGTAGTCACATTCTTGCAGATACATAACATAATCACTAGGAATTGCTGGTCTCCTAGTCCTAGTAGACCTCCTCAATGTTGCCTTAACATTCTCCTGTGAAACAGAATCATGTTGCTCAACAGGTTGTTCAACAATTTCAGGTATTTGCTGAACTTCAAGGTCTACTGGATTTGGATCAGCAGTTTGTGGAATCTCTTGGACCTGTTGCTCAACATGTGCACGAACACAAGGCGCACTGTGAATTACAACAATCGGTCCACTACTTGAAGTGGAGCATTGAGCATCTTGATGACCTTTCCCAAGACCAAGGTCTTGAAAATGATCGCTCCCACTAATTAAGTCGTTTTCAAGAAATTTAGCATTTCTTGATTCCACAAATCTAGTGCTATGAGAAGGACAATAAAATCTATATCCCTTGGATCTTTCGGCATAACCAACAAAATATGCACTTAAGGTCCTCGGGTCCAACTTCCTTTCATGTGGATTATAAATCCTCACCTCAGCTGGGCAACCCCAAACGCGTACATGTCGCAAACTCGGTTTCCAACCTTTAAACAACTCAAAAGGTGTCTTTTGGACAGCCTTGGTTGAAACCCGGTTTAATATGTACACCGTCGTCTTAAGGGCTTCAGTCCATAAGGACCGAGGAAGTTTGGAGCTGGCAAGCATGCTCCTTACCATGTCCATTAATGTTCGGTTTCTTCTTTCAGCTACACCATTCTGATCTGGAGAACCAGGTAAGGTGTATTGGGCAACAATCCCACAATCTTGAAGAAACTTTGCAAATGGACTGGTAGCTTGTCCACTTTCAGTGTATCTACCGTAGTATTCTCCTCCCCTATCAGATCTTACGATCTTGATTCGTTTGTCACATTGTTTCTCTACTTCAGCCTTAAAAATTTTGAAAGCATCAAGTGCCTCACTTTTATTGTTCAATAAGTAGAGATACATGTAATGCGAATAATCATCAATAAAGGAGATGAAATACTTATTACGGTATGCATCTATATCAGGACTACAAATGTATGTATGAATTATTTCTAACAATTGAGAACTCCTCTTTGCACCTTTCTTTGACTTGTTAGTCTGCTTACCTTTAATGCAGTCTATACAAGTACTAAAGTCAGTTCAATCAAGAGTACTAAGTACTCCATTATGTACCAACCTCTTGATTCTATCAATGGAGATATGACCTAATCTCCTATGCCACAAATTAGACGAATTCTCATTAACGACACATCTTTTAACACCAACATGCATAGAAGAATAGTGATTGTCATTTTCTAAATTAAGACAAAAAGACCATCAGACAATGTACCACATCCAATAATCTCAGATCCATAAGAAATACTGAAAGACGAATCCGAAAATTTAAAGGAATATCCACAAGATACAAGTCTTGAAACAGAAACTAAATTCCTAGCAAAACCAGGAATATAAAATGTCTTTTCCAAACTTAAAATAAAGCCACTATCTAAAACAAGTTTGCAAGTTCCAATGGCTTCCACATGTGATGACATCTTGTTTCCAGAATAGATGCAGCATTCACTTCCCACTGGTTTCCGCAGGTCTTGCAATCCCTGCAAGGAGTTGGTAACATGGATTGAAGAACCAGAGTCAATCCACCATGTGTCTTGAGTAACATTAATCATGTTAGATTCATAACAGACAAAAGAGAGTTGAGTACCTTTCTTGTCAAGCCACTGTTTGAACTTGGCACAATCCTTCCTCAAATGCCTTTCTTCTTGCAGAAGAAACATTTGGAACTTTTCTGAATGTCCCCTTTGGCAGGAATCTTGCCCTTGTCCTTTGCTTGAAATTTCTTTTTCTTTCCTGGTGTTGTCAAATTTACCTTCTCACCCTCTTCCACAGCAAGTCTACCCTCCTCTTGAACACACATGGTCATAAGTTCATTAATTGACCATTTATCCTTATGTGTGTTATAAGAGATCTTAAATGGGGCATATTGCGGTGGTAGAGTGTTGAGAATGTAATGCACTAGAAAAGAGTCAGACATCTCAACTTCAAGTCTCTTCAATTGAGCCGCAATGTCCCTCATCCTCATAATGTGGTCACGTACACCGCGTATACCACTCAGTTTTATGGATGAGAACTGGTGAATTAGGGTGCTAGCTAAAGCCTTGTCTGAAGATACAAATTGATCATCGATCGCCTTCAGCAAGTCACGGACATTGTCATAATGCTCAAGGGAACCCCTGATGCCATCTGAGATCTTGGTCTTTATGAACATTATTGAGAGACGATTAGATCGCTCCCATTTTTCATAAAGAACAGAATCTTCAGGAGGCGGTTCATCCTTCCTTATGGCGTAATCAATGTCCTTGCACCCTAGATGAAGGAGAGTTCTCTCCTTCCAAATTTTATAATTATCCCCTCTGAGCTCAGGAACATCACAAATCATATCAGAGAAATTAACAGGCTGACAAACTAAAAATTAAATAACCATACTCATGTTACAAAACTTTGAAGCTCTTTAAACAATATGACATATCCACCAATGTAAAATACATCAAAATATGAATCTACTGACATAAAACTTGCCTGTGGGCTGAAGTATTAATTCAATTAGATTCACATTTAAACTATATGATAAAAATTATCAAATTATGCCTTTAATTTCTAATCCCTGTGTGTAAATTAGAAAAATATAATTTGACATTTTATCCTATTTAATTATATAAATATAACAAAATTTTCTATGGAATAAATTTTATTATATCCATATAATTAATTATAATTAATGTCTATTATTTATGTGATTTATTAACTTTATTATACAATTTTATAATTAAGGATGCTGTGGCTACTCCTCAATTATTCAATTGTATTTATCACTTAGACATTATTTAAATTTTATGCTCAATTATGTCACTTAAGATGCATGCATAATTCACAAAATTTACATACACAAATTCTAAATATAATTGAACATAAATATGCCAGGCTAATGGCCCATCACTTAATNTCAATTATTCAATTGTATTTATCACTTAGATATTATTTAAATTTTATGCTCAATTATGTCACTTAAGATGCATGCATAATTCACAAAATTTACATACACAAATTCTAAATATAATTGAACATAAATATGCCAGGCTAATGGCCCATCACTTAATGAACGAGCCAATAGCCCGTCATCCTCACCGAATTCTAATAGTTTAATTTAACCAAAAATATCTCAATCACCTCAAAATTTTTGGATCAGATGTGTCCAGACTGCTACAATCCAGCCTGCTACAGTTCAGATTGTGTGCACGGCCCAGCCTCACTGCTCTTCCAGACAACATAGCCAATCAAACGCTGAACTAGTCCTGATTGGGCCAGATGCCCGCTGGGCCAGAGCCGCTGGGCCAGCGCCTGGCCCAACCAGGTGCTACCAGCGCCTGGGCGTTGCCCAACGCTGGTTGGCAACCAGCGCTGACGCTTGGGCGCTGGCAGGCAGCCAGCGCCCAGCCTGTGAGTGCCTGGGCGCTGGCAGTAAGCCAGCGCCCAGCCAGTCAGCCAGCGCCTGGCGCTGGCGTCCCTCACTCTCTTTTTTTTAAAATAATGCCATGGCCTTTTTTTTTGATTCTGTATTGCTTGCACATTTTCAGTAAGAAACATTTTTCATCCGTCCTTATCCCGTGTGCACATATCCGAAGCAAGTAAACCCACGCTTCCTCTTTTTATGGTGATTTGATTGTGAGATATTTAAATTTATCTTTATTCAAACTATATCCAAAAGGGTGAGTGAACAGATAAATGCATGCTTCATGGCATAAGTCTTATCGATCAATCTCTTAAATAAAACTGAATTAAATAACTGAATATTTAGAGTTTATCGGATCTAATGCCCTTTCAGATAATTCTTGATGATCTATTAACTCTCCCGGTACGCAGGTAGTTGGGTCAAACGCACCAAGGTACTACAGCAGCCTCCCTTATTGGTACGTCCCTAATATCCCTACCATACGCCCGTTGGGTAAAATAATCCAGAGTACTACCAGTAGCCTTCCCTTTGGACTATCCCTAAAATGAGAGAAATAGAAATCAAGAACGTCTTGCCCCTCTTTATTTTTGATCAGGATAAAATTTTAAATATATATTTTCCAATATTTAAAACAAAATCCAACATAAAGAAGAGCCCAAAAGCAGAAAGCATTCGGCCAAAACGAGACAGAGGTGTCATGGCTCTGATACCAAATGTAAAATAACCAATGACGTGCCTATTGTGATTTGGATCAACATGGCACTTTAAAATAAAATAAAGCAGCGGAAATAGTATTGAGAATTACCTCCCGCCAATGTTCCGGCCTCGGGATAAAATAATAAAAAGGAGAAGCTTTGAATTCTGGTTCTTCTGGTCATTTCTCTACCCAAATCGATGGTGTGTGATTTTTCTCATATAGTAGAGCAGGTACCAGGGACCAATTTTATATACACAAACTCTCCAAAAATTTCTGCCATCATATAGATTTTCGAAGTACGTTCGGGCGTTCGGAATCGGACATGGTTTCCTGGTGGTGATGGGATGGGCGTTCAAGCAAGTGGAGAAGGTGGGTCTGGTGCGCATGGACTCGATCACAGACCGCGGCATCCTGGGCTTTCTGGATAAACTTGGGAGCAACAATAACATCACCAAATTGGACCTGAATGGATGCCGGTCCGTGACCGACCGGAGACTCCCGGCGATCGCGCGGCAGTGTCAGGAGTTGGAGGAGCTGGACCTGAGCAGGTGCAGGATTAGCGACCAGGGGGTGGAGTGGCTGGCCAAAGAGGAGCCGTGCTGGCTGCAGACGCTGTCGCTCAATCGCTGTGCCGCGATAACGGACAAGAGCTTGGAAGAATTGGAGTCTCTGTGGCTGACCCTGGAGAGTGTCAACGTGGTCAGCTGCCCGAGGATAAGCCAGGAGGCCATCGCTTCCTTCAGGGAGTCCTGCTTCTGTGACGTAAGATCCTAATAAGAGAACTCAGTGCTGTTATCTTGATTGACTTTGTGACGTGGCTGCTTGCAGACATGGTTTTCCTTGGAGTTCTTTATTGACTCGACTTTAATAACTTTCATATATATTATTGAGGGGGTAAAATCGTTGCGTATCAATAATCGTGTATGCAGCTAAGGTTAACCTCGATTTCTGCTCGCTGTGAGATATTCGCCAGGGACAAGTCAGCCTCGGTAGATCGGAACGCCCTAGCCCCTTACCGTGCCAGGGATTCTCGAGGTGCGGACCTCATCTTCTGGCCCCTCCAGCTGACCTATCTTATTTCTCGGCCCCAGCCGAGCTATCGACTGTCGCCTTCCGACTCCTCCAGCCGACCTATCCTGTTTCTCGGCCTCAGCCGAGCTATCGTCTATCGCCCTCTGGTTCCTTCAGCTGACCTATCTTGTTTCTCGGCCCTAGTCGAACTATCATCTATCGCCTTCCGGCTCCTCCAGCCGACCTATCCTGTTTCTCGGCCCCAGCTGAGCTATCGACTATCGCCTTCCGGCTCCTCCAGCCGACCTATCTTGTTTCTCGGCCCCAGCCGAGCTATCGACTGTCGCCTTTCGGCTACTTCAGTCAACCTATCTTGTTTCTCGGCCCCATCCGAGCTATCGTCTATCGCCCTCCGGCTCCTCCAGCCGACCTATCTTGTTTCTCGGCCCCAGTCCGAGCTATCGATTGTCGCCTTCCGGCTCCTCCAGCCAACCTATCTTGTTTCTCGGCCCCAGCCGAGCTATCGTCTGTCGCCTTCCGGCTCCTCCAGCCGACCTATCTTATTTTTCGGCCCCAGCCGAGCTATCGTCTATCGCCTTCCGGCTCCTCTAGCCGACCTATCTTGTTTCTTGGCCCTAGTCGAGCTATCTCGCTTCTTGGCCTCGCCCGCCAAGCTGTCCCTATAGCTCGGCCCAGTCCGAGCGATATCAACTCCCTCTGCGGAATTCGGTGCGGAAAAGCTTAAATCCTTAAGATTCAAAACAGGAATCATATCTGAAAGTGGCCTAGGGCCCTAGGGCCTATGCTCCCACCAAATCCCGAGACATTAACAAGCTCTTCCAGCCGTTGATCCTCTAACTAACCGGATATGAATCCTACCGGTTTATAACAGACTGGATTCGAATCTCAACAGCTTTCGGACCCACGACGCCCCCTAACAACCGGGTGATCCTCTATAAATACCATAGCTCCAAACCCCCTGAGGTACGCGGTCCCCCCTTGCGCACTGGCTCTCTCTCTCTCTCCCTCTCTCTACCTTTGCTTCCGCCATTGCCGCTCTGCTCGGAGCCCTTGGAGGAAACTCTCCGGCGAGAGCCTTCTCCTCATTTCTATCGACTGTTGTCTCCACTAACTTGAGCGTCGGAGAGTCTTCCGCAGAGGGCCACCCCCAACGCCTTCTCGTGTGAGGACTGTCTTGCAGGTCTGTCCAGGAGGAAGCCCGTCTCGAAGCCCCTTCGCGCCCGATTCGGAGGACGAATTTCAGCAGCAACATATATATATAATCTGTTATCCATGGCCAGCAAGTGAACAGGGAAAAAAATCATCACAAAATGTATAATCTTTTAGTGAATTTTTTCATAAAAAAATCCATTACTAAAAATTATGGTACCAATTGTCGGCACATTGGCAAAATATTTGTGATATGCTTTTATCCTACGCTAACACATCGTTGCTAATAATTTATAAAATTCATGATAAATTTTTTATGCCAATAAAAATTCATGCTTCCTGTGACACAAATCCCTTCTCATCTATTCTTGCTTCATTTCCAATAAAACAAGTCTTATAATTACAATTGATGGGGCCAATTGACCCCATGGGCTACAATGACCGCATCTCTACTCGGCCTCCTCGGAGTCGACATTTTCTACTCGACCCATCCTTATCGGCCTTGGTTCTCGTCGACCCGCCCTCGGCTTGTCGGCCTCGGTTCTCATCGGCCCATCCTCATCGGCCTCGGTTCTTATCTGCCCGCCCTCGGTTTGTCAACCTTGGTTCTTGTCGGCCGGCCCTCGGCTTGTCGGTCTGGGTTCTCATTGGCTCGTCCTCGTTGGCCTCGGTTCTCTTTGGCCTATCCTCGTCGGCCTCGGTTCTTGTCTGCTCGCCCTTGGCTTGTCGGCCTTGGTTCTTGTCGGCCCGCCCTTAGCTTGTTGGCCTCGGTTCTCGTCGGCCCATCCTCATCGGCCTCGGCTCTTGTCGGCCCGCCATCAGCTTGTTGGCCTCGATTCTCATCGGCCCATCTTCGTCGGCCTCGGTTCTTGTCTGCTCGCCCTCGTCTTGTCAACCTTGGTTCTCGTCGGCCGGCCCTCGGCTCTCATTGTCCCATTCTTGTTGGCCTTTGTTCTCGTTGGCCCACCCTCGTCAGCCTTGGTTCTTGTCTACCCGCCCTCAGCTTGTCGGCTTTGGTTCTTGTCAGCCTGTCCTTTGCTTGTCGACCTCGGTTCTCATCGGCCCATCCTCGTCGGCTCGCCCTCGGCTTGTCGGCCTTGGTTCTCGTTGGCCCATCCTCATCGGCCTTGGCAAGTTGGCCCATCCTCATCGACCCATCCTCGTCAGCCCCAGCTCCCTTTCTCGGTCGCCCCGGTCTCTGACCTTGGCCATGGACAGCTCCGACAGCCCCGACTCCGCCGTCCCCTATCCCGGTCGACTCCATGCAGTCGACCCTGGCTCCCTGCTTTTCGGGATCCTGACTATGCTCTGATGCAGAGATCTGGACCTTCTGCTCCTGGCCTCGGCTCCAGCTATGGACCAAGCATCCCAGCTGACTCCAGGATTATCCCGAGTCCGGATGAAAACTCCCGGCTCTTGCGTTCGTCTTAGATGCCCCCGACTGTCCCGACTCCATCCCGAACTTCCCCGATTGTACTCACTCCATCCCGAACGCCCATGGCTGTCCTGACATCTCCTAATTCCCGACTCCAGCTCCCCAGCTTCTCCAGCCTCCTGGATCTCCATCCCCATCTCCGACTCAGCTATCCCGGCCTTCTACGGACAACCCCGGATTCTCTGCTCCTGGCTGCTCCCGGCTTCATCCCTACTCCGCGGATGGCCCTGAGTCCAAACTCCCCACGTGGCTTCAATGGGACCGTGGACTTCCCGTTGTGTGCACCACTCGGGCTGTGCCCCCAACTACCCTCCGTGGCTCCAAGCACTACAGTAAAATTTGTGTCTAACAACTCTTTTCTCCTGACGCTAGGGATAAGCGTCGGGAACTCCCGCGACCCGCCGATGCTTTTTAAAAGCGTTGGTAGAAAACAACGCATTTTAGCATTGGGCTCTAACGACGCTTTATAGCGTCGGCAAATAATATGGACTTAACGACGCTTTTAAGCGTCGGGATATTAAGCCCTTCCCCCCACCCCGATAAATCATGCAGCCTGCCGATGCTTTTCAAAAGCGTCGGTATATTAATCCCGTTCCAGTCTGCCGACACTTTTCAAAAGCGTTAGCATATAATGGATTTAACGACATGTTTAAGCATCGAGATATTAAGCCCTTCCCAGTCTGCCGATGTTTTTTAAAAGCATCGGCTGCTATGGGCTTAACGACGCTATAAGCGTCGGCATATCCCGATGTTTATTAGCGTCGGGATATGCTGACGCTTATTAGCGTCATGATATTCCGATATAATACCTCGCTACCTAGCTCCCTCCCCCCGCGCATTCGATCGGATCCTAACCCTAGCTCCCGCCCCCCATGCGCCGATTTGATCCTATATCTCCTTTTTCCTCCCCTCCTCCCCGCCGAGCTTCACTCCGTGGACTCTCTCTTCCCCGGCGTAGGGCTCTCTTCCCCAGCGTAGGCTCTCTCTTCCCCGACGGAGGTATATCGGCGTCTCTTCTATCTCTTTCCCGAACGTAAAATCTCTTCCTTCCATTTCTTTTACACTTTAACCGTTTCTCCTAATTTTTTATTAATTTTATCTTCTAAATTTCTTTTTTGGTCCAGGGCTAGGGTTTTGGAGGCGATTCCGCACCCAAATTAAGGGGAACCTTGTTGCTGGAAATCGTTGCCGACGGAGTTGGAGACTTCCATCTCTCTTTCTTATTCTCGTGCCAGAAATCGCTGCCGATGAAGTTAGGGAGACTTCCATCTCGCTGATTCGTTCGTGACCTCTCGTTTCTGGTATGCTCTCTTCCCAATCCATATTAATTTTCTAAGTATAATGGTATGTTTTTTTTTTTTTACTTACATTGACGGCTGCTGCTGCTTTTTTTCTTTTTCTTCCAGAATGACTTCTGCATGAGGACCATGCTTTTATCTTCTTCTAATTAGAATGAGAGCTCCTGATGTATTCAATATCTGGCCATTGCTCAATCTTTGAGAAGCAATTTAGTAATTTTATTCTTTTTTTTCTGACATGTTTAGAGATGCTCGCCAAATAATCAGTCATGTGTACCACACTTTTCACTAATATGTGATATCAATTCTTTTGTTAAACTCATTGATTGATTGTGCTTTCGTATCTGTGGTTCAGACTAGCTCTAGCTACTTATTGGGTTTGCTGGGACTTGAACATTGTGAATTGATGCAGGCCTGGTAGTTTCCCTTGGTTATTTAAGAACAGATGATCTTTTGAGTGCCTCTGTTACAAAAATGTTAATAAAACTATTATAAGGCGTGCAGCTTTCCAATATGACATCTATGCGTGAAATCATGTACTGGAAACTTTAGATGCACTAACCTTGTATCTGCTGAAACTTGAAAGGAAATTCCTCTGTTTGTGATATAATGTGCTGGAACAGATTTTTGTAAATACATGAAATCATGCATATGGAGTTGTTGAACGGGTTAGAAGGCCTTCTGCTTTCTGGTTTAAGTTTTTCAGAGGTATTGTATTTTAAACTGCGAGTTGTTGATTCTGGATGGTATCAAGACCCGATATCATCAGTATGCTGAACCAACCTGCATGCCAGGCATGCTAACACTATATCAATGTTCAGGACGTTCAGGAAAAATATCCAGGACTATAGCCAAATATTTTGATGTTCAGGACGTTCTGGAGAAAAGAGCACAGCATGTTTTTAAGTCCAACTATCTGTGTTTCTTAATTTTGTTTGTTTGTTTGTTTGTAAATTTTGGATCAACAAATCAGTTCTCTGAATGCCTTCACATAGTGGAAGTGTAGAACAGCATAATAACATGTAAAGACTCGTATTAAGGACATAGATTATTACCTTAGTACTCTTCACATTCAATATCTGGATATGTGAAATTAGGTGAGTGGAATATTTCTTGTCGCTTTTTATAGTTTCAAATATAAACCAGCAATATCTGGATATTTGTTGAGGAAAAAAATAGTATTTCTTGTGTTAAGAACATAAGTTGACTGTTTCTGTTATCATTTCATATGACGATTGCCTTTGATAAGATTATGTTTTTGAGTTATCATTTGCTAACAATATCAGGAAGTAGGGAAACACCACATTGAAGTGGAGAAAATCTTAGATGGCCTGGCACTCCACAATACAATATGTTATCTAATTTTTATCATTTTTTTCCTGTCTGGTTGCTCTTTTTTCCCTCTGTGGAAAGTGGAAACATGTTATAGTAACATGCCTATATGCTGCGTAGCTTATGATTGTGGTTGCATGAGTCATAGAATTTTTTTATTGAGGATTGACATAAATATCTGATGACTTGAGTTTTTGAAATCGGCTTAATTCATGATAAAGTCAGTCACTTGTGCTATATTATAGAATTTCTTGGTAACTGAAATAATTTCCCAATTATTTCCTCAGTCCTCATCTAGTCTGCTACTAATGCATCCGGAGTCAGAACATATCCCCCATTGCAGCTCCATTTTTGTCTTGACAGAAGTTGCCTAGAATGCACGGTACCTTCAACACTAGCAGAGCATAGTAACGCCCTTCATTACACCCCATCTATGTGTCCTTCCCAACTGTTAGTAGGATATGTTGATGCTTTTCTCATTTGGTTAGATTCCTAGCCACCTAATTATTTGCTTTCTCCCCTCCAACTTCCTCTTTCTCTTCTTTCATTGGGATTTAGAACTTTGCTTGGGTTATTGCTATTGACCCATAAAAGCTATAGCAAACACCAATTCAATAAAGAAGGTACATTTTCCCTTGTTGAATTAAGTAATATTCTATTCCAATCACTGAGCTTCTGCTGACCCTTGTTGAATTAAGTATTCATGTGAATGCAAAATCTTTTGTTTGATTCAATGGCTATAGGACTTTGGTAGTTTTTATTCAATGGCTATATGCTTATGCTATTAAATGTTGAACACTTATGATGATGAAATACGTGCAGGATATTGGATAAAAGTTGGTTGTTTATCGATCATTTATCCTACAATGGATAAAAGTTGGATAAATAAACCGAAAAATAGCAAAGAATATTTAGATGGAGTTCGTGATTTCATTAAATTTGGTATGGATAAAAGTAGTTTGAATGAAAAGATTTCATGTCCGTGTCGGCGATGTGTTAACAGTTCTTATTTAGATCCATAAACCGTTGAAGGACATTTGATATGGAATGGTTTTTCAAGAGGTTATACTAAGTGGGTTTTCCATGGAGAATGTATGTTGCCATTATCAAGTAATCAACCCTCCTCGTCTGATATTGGATCTGGTAATATGCAAGATAACCTTGTCAGAGATGATATGACAGGTTTGATCACAGATGCTTTTCGACATAGTGTTCAAAACTTTGGAGGTTCAACTAATATACATGGAACTGATGAATATGTGATGGTTCTACATTTATGGAACAAACATTTGTTAAGGAGCAGATGCTTGAGTCAGCTCAGTATCATAATTTAATTAAAGATGCAGATGAACAATTATATCCGGGTTGTTTGAAATTTTCTAAGATCTCTTTTTTATACATTTATTCCATATAAAATATATGAATGGATGGTCCGAAAAGAGTTTTACCATGCTTCTCAAATTACTAAAGGATGCATTTCCAGAAGGCACTGGCTTACCATCCTCTTATTATGAAGCAAAGAAAGTTGTCAACAAATTGGATCTTGGATATCAAAAGATCCATAGTTGTCCAAAAGATTGTATGTTATATCATTATGGAAATGCTGATCGAGAGTCATGCAATGTATGTGGATCATCACGATGGACAACTCATGAAGAGGATGAGGATGATGTAACGAACAAAACAAAAAAACCGGTAAAGGTATTGCGTTACTTTCCTCTTATTCCTCAATTGAAAAGGCTATATTCATCATCGAAAGCAGCTTCATTAATGAGATGGCATGATGAAAGGCGTACGAAGGATGGAATGTTGAGACATCCAGCAGATAGTCTAGCATGGAAAGCATTTGATGCTAGGCATCCTGATTTTGCCTCTGATATTCGTAATGTTCGGTTTGGTTTAGCTTCAGATGGCTTCAATCCTTTTGGACTCTAAATTCTACATATATCACTTGGCCAGTTGTTCTGATACCATACAATTTACCGCCATGGTTGTGCATGAAACAATCCTCACTTATCTTGTCAATAGTTATTTCAGGTGATAAGGGTCCAGGAAATGATATTGATATTTTTCTATAACCTTTAATAGAGAAATTGAAACAGTTATGGAAAGGTGTCGATGCAATTGATGCTTCAAATGGTGAAACATTTAAACTTCGGGCAGCTTTGTTGTGGACTATTAATGATTTTTAGCATATGCCAATTTATCTGGCTAGAGTATAAAGGGAAGGGTTGCATGTCCTTGTTGTGCAGATTCGACACATTCAATTTGGTTAAAACATGAAGGAAAATTTTGTTATATGGGACATCGTCGATAGTTAGAACCTAATCATCCGTTTCGTTTCCAAAAAATTTATTTGATGGTACCATAGAATTGGAAAGTGCACCTATTCAACCTTTGGAACTAATGTTCGTATGCAAATTGATTCCATCAGTTACACATATGATAAATTCTCAAAGTCTTCTAAAAAAAGAGAAAGGAATGATCAAGAAGGATTGTCAGAAGAAGTGACAATTGGTAGTATGGATGCACAGTTATTTGAAGATCCAGATAATTTTTTGGAAAAAGAAAATGAGGAAGATGTACAGATAGCACCTACAAATCTGTCTTGCAAACATATTTGGAAGAAAAGAAGTATCTTTTTTGACTTACCTTATTGGGAACATAATCTTATTCGACATAATCTTGATGTCATGCATATAGAAAAGAATGTTTGTGATAATCTGCTTGGAACATTGTTGAATATTGATGGAAAGACCAAAGATAACATGAAAGCACGATTGGATTTAAAAGAATTGGGTATCCGACCGGAGCTTCATCCAATAATGCTTGCTAATGATAAAAATTATTTCCCCCTACATCTTATACAATGTCTACTCAAGAAAAAAATAATTTCTTACAGTATTGAAAAATATTAAAGTGTCTGATGGTTATGCATCAAACATTTCAAGGTGTGTGCATCTTAAAGATATGAAAATTTTCAATCTCAAAAGTCATGATGGTCACATATTAATGCATGATATCTTGCCAATAGCTTTAAGATCATCAGTGCCTAAACAAGTTCTTGTAGTTATAATTCGGCTATCATCATTCTTCAAGGCATTATGTTAAAAGTTATTGATCCTAGAGAGATTGATCAGTTGGAGTCTGATGTTACTATTACACTTTGTCTGATAGAAAAGATTTTTCCTCCTGGATTTTTTACTATTATGGTACATGTACTCATTCACTTAGCTTCGGAAGTCAAGCTTGGCGGACCTGTACATTATAGATGGATGTATCCTATTGAGAGGTACACTATAGTCTGATATATCCTAATGACCGGTATACTATACTTTTTACTAAAAGTAGCATCATCATTATGTTATGTTTAGAAATTTATTTATCTTGTAGGTACCTTGTGCGATTGAAAGATTATGTACGAAACAGAGCCTATCCAGAGGGTTCGATTGTGGAAGGATATATTGCTGAAGAGTGTTTGACATTTTGTTCAAGATATATTCAAGGTGTAGAGACAATGTTTAATAAACCTCAACGGTTTAGTGATTTCATAAATAATGCAGAATTGTATAAGTTTTCAACTGCAGGTATAGTAATGGGAAAAGCTGAAACTATTGAATTGGATCATAAATCAATGGCACAAGCACATCGTTATGTGCTACTCCATAGTGAAATGATATCTGACTATCGTAGGTTAGTATGATATATTGCATTTCAAGTTTAAATATCATATCTTCTTTATTGTCTAAATGAACAAAACAAATTTTATGCAGCGAATTTTTATTGTCTCAACGACAAGCTAATCATAGCACTCGACCTAATCCAAGGATTGAGCAGCGATGGTTAGTCGAGTTATTTCCTACATGGCTTTCAAAACAGGTTTGACATATACTTGGAGAATATATGGATTGATTTAACATCAAATAACCTGTTAACATTCCTTATTATTTTTTAGGTAACAACGATGATAGAGAGAAATTTTTCAGCTGAATTAATAGCCCTGGCTCGAGGACCTAACAAAGTTGTCAATAGATATAATGGTTTCATAATCAATGGTTTTAAATTCCATACTAAAGATCGT
The DNA here is from genome assembly GCA_900491605.1 of Calamus simplicifolius. Classification (NCBI taxonomy): domain Eukaryota; kingdom Viridiplantae; phylum Streptophyta; class Magnoliopsida; order Arecales; family Arecaceae; genus Calamus; species Calamus simplicifolius. The sequence continues at coordinate 21,089 of UESW01003736.1, read as the reverse complement.
GAGAAATTTAGAAAAACACAGAATAGCGGTGTTATGGTGGAAGCAGATGGAAAAACTTATTACGGTGCACTAAAAGATATTTATGAGTTGAGTTACTACGGAGTCTTTAAAGTCATATTATTTAGATGTGATTGGGTAGATATAAACTCATCAAGGGGTTTCAAAAAAGATGCAAATGGATTTACACTTGTAAATTTTACAAGGTTGATACATACTTGTGTCTTATTGAAGGATGATCCATTCATTTTTTCTTCTCAAGCTCGTCAAGTATTTTTTGTACAAGATGCAAAAGATAAAGATTGGGCTACTGTTATTAAAACAAAACCTAGGGACTTATATGATATGGGAAAGCAGCTGGAAGATGATAAAGATGATGATACTTATACGCATTCCATGCCATTCAATTTTGTTTCGGTTGATGACGTACATGCTATGGTAACCTTGGTTAGGATCGAATTTGAAGGAAATGATAATGCTTGATTCTTATTGGTACTAAAGTTTGCAATGTATTGAATTTTGTAGTAATTATTATGTTAAATTAATATTTATTTTCACTAACACTGACTCTGATGTAAATGATAGGTGACATTATGCTGCGCTCATGGATAGAGGCTGGCCCTTCTACTTTAGCACAGCATGATGATGCTGGTCCTTCAGTTCCGGACGTTGTGTCCACTGCGGCATCTATTGCAGGTCCATCATTCTCGGGGCATCATGAGCCTACTGTCGGTGTAGGAGATGATGATCTGCACATTCAGGGTAATTTATTTTTTTATTTGGTTTGATAATATTTTTTTACACTTTTTACTACAGTTTACTTATATCTATTTTTATGCAGACGAATCTGGGAGGGTTACATGCAGACGCGGGTCCATGGGAGTACAAGATGTATGGCAGATGCGTGAGGGTAACAGGATAGTAATTGAGTGCAATCAGCTAGAGCAGTCAATCAAAAAAGCCTCTAGCTTATTGAGTTCCTTTTTAGGGAATATTGCACGGAGGCATCAGCTTTGTCCATTGAGTTATGCAAGATGGAATGACATGCTTCCGTCGTATAAAGTTGATATTCTACGAGTTGCACAGGTATATGATTTCTTTTGCAGCTTATGGTAGTGTAATTTACAGCTTATTGAATTTATATACTACTGTTCTAAAGAATGCTATGATTTCTTGCCTTCTTTATTGTATTTGGCTACATTATTCATTTTGGTATTGGTGTGAATGAGTATTTAATCATATTTACGAGTTGTACAGGTATAAGCTGTAAATATTTTTTCTTTTGCAGTCCAAGTTTGTACTTCCTCCATCCTCTAATGACTTTGTACTAAAGTCTCTCAATCGAAAATGGAAAGAATATAAGGCATATTTGAAGACGAAGTACAAGTTGCTGGGTATGACCGAGGAACAAGTAGTTGGTACTCTGCCTCCTGATGTACCCCCTTATCAATGGATGGAGTTGGTTCATTATTGGTTTTCCGAGAGGGGACAGGTATCTTGTTATTTAATCTTCTTGTTATTTAAGATTTTAAGACACTTTATTAAAATATTTATTTGATTTTGCAGACATATTCTAATATTGGTAAAGCTGCACTAGCATCTCAGTCTGTTCCCCATACATCAGGATCCAAGAGTTGTGCGCGAGTCAGACAACAGTTCGTATGTTTCTTAAACTGCTCGAACTTAATAATCTTCCCCCTTTTCCCTTTGGATTTATTTTCAGAGCCTTTAACTTATAATAATACAGATGTTGCTTTGAGTGCTCTGATCATCCAAGCATTATTTTCTTGTTGTGAAATTCACATAACAAGTGCATGAGATTAGGTGAGTTTGTAGATGTTTAAGATGGGTAGAGACAAAGTTGTGTGAGAGAATAATATGCCATGCAAACTTTTTAGCTGTACTGCCTTTTTTTTTTTTACCTTTTCAAAGAATTTAGACTTCCTTAATGACTTAGTCTGGGCTTTTGGACTGGCATTTTGGAATTTGTAAGAGGGCTTGGGATGGCATGGTCAGGTTTCATGTGGAATAGACATCAACATTACATTTTATCAACACTTACAAGGTTAATCTGATGACAATTTTACCAAACCAGACAGATTCTCCAGACTCGAAATCCTGAAAATTTTATGTTAGTTTCTTTTGTAAGGAAACTGGAAAAAAAAAAAAATTCACAGTAACTCATATACCCATGCAAAACCTTATTTTCTTCCTTACCAGTATAGCAACCGGTTGATATCCTCCTTTGGTTCCACCAACTGCATGTCCAACACATTGAACGCTCCTTCTGTTAGTGTTCCAGTTTTGTCAAATGCTATGGCTTTTATTTTTGCTAAAGCCTCCAAGTGATTCCCACCCTTGATAATAAGACCCATCTTGGCAGCTGCAGACAGACCACACACTTTGGCTACTGGACTAGAGATCACCAGCGCACATGGGCATGCAACCACAAGTAGAACTAGTGATGAATAAATCCAATGGCGAATATCTTGAAAACCTAGTGCCCATGGAACTATAGCAATTCCTGCAGCTGTCAATACAATGCCTGTTTGTTCGGCAAAAATTTAGTATACCTTATTCCTGAAAAATTTTGATGCTTCTCAAGCAGTAGTTTTGAGAAATTTTTAATTGAATTCCAACAAAAAGATTGCAGCTAATTCATAAAATACTGATGTTCAATTCCCATACCGAGTCAAACAAAACATGCAAGAAAAAACAATTATAAAGAGTGCCAAGCAAGGGTGCCTTTTTTATTAATGTATACTCACTTGTTATCTGAAGCCTGTGTATGCAAGTTGGGGAAACTTTTAGGAAAATTCTCATTCAAGTTGTTTTTATGTTTCTTTAATCATAAGGTGTAGGCTGTCAAGAGCTTCTTCTCCATCACATAATGCTTATAAAATTTTTTATATTACACACTGATTTTCCCAACTATTGATGGCCCCAACATATTCTATCCATGTTAAGTTTTTGACGTAACTGCCTCTCAGAATAACTTGCTCTTTCTAGATCTAGTGAATATTTACATCAAAAAAAGGTTTAGTGAACTAGATATTCTGTTTCCTTCATGTTTCATTTTTTTATATGGTCATAACAGTTATTTTAAAAAACAAAACTATCAAACAAAAAGGATGAAAGTGATTTAATTATCTCATGTGCTATATGATATATATGGATCTGAGTATGATTTGATGTTAAGAAATTATTTTCCGTCTTGGAACAATAACATGAATAATTACTTTAGATGCCCCCTTCTTCAAGCCATGGAAACCTACATGGAAGGAACAAGGACAGTTGTAAATACCATTACATGGAGTAGTTATCATGATTTGGCCTCTCAGTGCTCCCCCACCCCATCCTTTCCAGAGGAAGTTGCTTCTTCCTCACAACTTGCAGCAAACTCTCCTTCTCTGCTTTTATTTTACTCGCCAACAAGGACAGTTGTATATAATTACATACCAAACGTTCCCCATATAACTGCTAAGATGACTCCTAAATAGGATGTAGTTTGGAGTTGGACCAAAAAATCAACCATGTTTAGGAATTTGATTCAATTGCCGCGAGTCACAGTAGTAGTACGGTTTCAATTTGTAGTCATTTATGATCTTTGCACGACGGTTGGCTCGAAATACCGACAACAAGACCTGGAAAATAGAATATAAACAGTCATAATTCTGGGCCATGCATGATCTTTGCCGTGCAATGATACAGTCTTGGCCTTGCTATCCAGCATGTCTCTTGAGCCTCCATTTACATTTTATAATATTGTGTTCTTATCATGGATTCAGGAGAAACAATTCTAGGTTAAATTCTGTTGTTTTTCTGTTATGTGCAATTGAATTTTGTATGGAATAGTCTTATTTCTTCTTAATTAATTGACACATGGTCAAGATCTGTATCCGTTAAAAAAGAATATTTCTCCTCTATGTTTGCTTCATGTCTTGTCTTATGTTCTCCTTGGATTGCAGAGGGCTCATTAACCACTCTAAAATCAGTAGAATTCAATAGGCCTGCAGCTAATAATCTCACTCATTTCACTAAGATAATTAATCAGCACAAAATAAACAGTTGAAGTAAAATCAGTAGAGTTTCTCATATGCACTCCACATGATAAACAAGACCAAGAACCAGAAGGGTACATATCTTTCTAACTTTACAAATTGTATAGTTTTTTTTTGTAGATGGATCAGCATGGGCAGGAACCCGGTGCGGTGGAGTTTTACCGGATGACTCATACTCACCATGATGGCACTTTTGTCAGAGATGAGTCGAGGGACGTTTATGTAATTATTTATTACAATTTATTTCATACAATAATTTTAATTTGATTATATTATTCAGTAAGATCTAACTAATTTTTCTAAATTAATACAGGAAAGACCTACATGTCTTATTGCTAAGCGTGTCGATGATTCTACAGCATCTATGCAGAGTAGTCGCATCGAGGCCGATGTGTTTACAGAGCTGATGGGGCCGGAGCGCTACGGTGAGTGAGGGGTTATGGAGTTGGAGTTACCCCCACTCAGTTATCTGAGGTGAGTAGACTTACGCGTAATGCTGCAGATGCTGTTCATGATACACGTGTTCGCAGACTTGAGCATGCGATTGAGGAGATTTAGCGGTCGAATGCCGTAACGATGGAGGAGATGCAACGGAGGAATGCAGCCGAGAGAGCAGCCGACAGAGCATTGATGGATTCCATGAGAGAGACCATTGAGCGGCTTACATCTCTCGTACATACGATTGTTCCACATCAGGTAAATACATATATTATTAAATATATATTCTTATATTAAATTAATTATTTATCTAACATTCATTGATAGTTTTGTAAATTAATTATTTTTAATTTTTCTTATAGGCTTCTGGAGCATCAGATCCTCGCGGACAGGGTAACGACCTTCCTCCTGCAGATCATTGACCTCAGCTCGGCTTTTTTTATTTTATATCTTTCATATCATGTATCTTTAAATTTTGTGAAACTTTAAGTTGTAACACTCTCTTGATGTAATGAAATTTATATTTGAAATTTTAATTTGGATGTGAAGAATGTGTGCAATGTGATTTTGTTTGTTATGATTGCATTGTATAATATAAATGTTATCTTAATTGCACAGGTTTAATATAATTTTTTTAACTTTTCTGTTTGTTATTTTATTTTATTAAAAAAATAGAATGTGCCAACGCTTTTAAGCGTCGGCTTATAAAAATTTCTTTTACAAATAATGAATTTTTTTAAAAAAAATTTCAGTATTTTTTTATGCTTTAAAGCGTCGGTAGAATGTGACCATGCCGACGCTTTAAAGCGTCGGCTTATAAAAAATTCCGACGTGCTACTTACCGACGCTTTTTAAAAGCGTCGGAAAAAAAGCGTTGCCGACGCTATAAAGTGTCGGCAAAAGGAAATTAACTCAACGCTTTTGATTTTTTCGATGCTTAAAAGCATCGGCTAGATGAAATATTTCGACGCTTTTAACCGTCGGCACATGCCAACGCATTGCCGATGCTTTTAAAAAGCATCGGCAAATCCTATCTCCACTCCCTATATCCCGACGCATGTGAAAGCGTCAGGACAATATTTGCCGACACTTTTAAGCATCGGTAAATGTTAATTTTAGCATCACGTTACTGTAGTGAAGTCGGTCTCAGCAACCACCTAAGTAGCCTCAGCAGCCACATTGTAAGGCCCACGTGCTTGGCTTCACCACTGTCCGCACAGGACAACAAACGTGTGATGCAGGGGGACACATCTGACAAATGCCGTAACGTCGACCACCCATGCCCTATAAGCCTGCAATAGCCTGCAACTATCATCTGAATCAAGTGGCCACCCACTTTGATGGAACTTGACCCACCAACTATGCAGCCACCTTTGATAGGACACGACTTGCAGCTCTGACATGCTACTAATAAGTAAGCCTTACTATTACTGCCATCACCATAAATGCTCTAACAAGTGATCATATCCCAAGACTAGCATACTCCAAGCATCAATAACATGGGTAAGAGGAACCCTCGATCAGATAACTCACAACAACTCCTAAATGCTCATATGCTCACAGGGAGCACTTCTCTAAGCCTCTCTCTCTTTCTTTTTCCAGCTTTCTTAAGCTCACGGTTATTGCCCAGAGTACTGACTTGAGCGTCAAAGGGTCCCTATCGGAATCTTTTGTCCCAAGGACTTTTTACAGGCTTTCGAACAAGAGAAGCTTGCCGAAAGATCCGAGCTCGCTGAAGACAGTGATCGGACGATCGCGGATGTTCGAGAAGGATGATCTGGCTACAACAACAATAGATGGCAAAATAATAGCATCAACATTGATTAAAATTTTGGCAACAAAAATAAGGTTTTTCTCCTAAAATAACTCTAGTGATTTTTTTTAATAATGAAAATCATTTTTGTAGAAATTTCATCACCAAAAATATGGAGCCAATTCATGCCTTTTGAGAGGTTTTTTTTATGATAATTACTATACCATGACAAAATTTTATGGTCACTAACAATTCATAAATTTCATGATGAAATCTCTTTTTCTACTAAACATTTATATTTTAGTGATGTAAATTTCCATCATCTATTCTTGTTTCATTTCAATAATTTAAAAAATATATGTAATTATCACTAGTGGCAAAAAAAATTTCATCACTAATGATTGTAATTTTGATGATGACAATAAAGTTTCATCCATGAACTATTTTTAGAAATATTTAGTGACAAAAATTATTTTTATGAAAAATATTGCTGCCTAAAATCTAATGCTAATTCTGGTGTTCCACTCTAGTGTTGGAAACCTTTTCTTCACAAAAATAAAGCTTTCATCATCAAGCTATGTCGTATAATTTCTTTAGCAAGGAAAATTATATTTTCTAGAAAAATTCTATCATAAAAAACATGACACTGAATAATAGATTACTATTTATAATTATCTACAATTGTTATTTGGAGGCAAAAGAATTAGATCATTGATGATTCAAAATACTTCTGTGATGCCTTTTTGTTAAATTAGTTTTTTTTAAATTATAAATCGATCAAGTAAGAAAGGAGGCATGTTTGGCTCCAACTTGTTCTACTTTTATAATTGAGTTTTAATTTTGACTCGGATCTAATTTTTGACACAGACCAAACTTACTTCCCAATCAATTACGTAAGATTGGGCTCACATGAAATATTTTAAATTCAATAGGACAAGCATGGCTCAGACTCAACCCAGAACATATAGATTTAAGTTGGGACTAGGCTTGGTTTGAACTATAATTTATATTAAATATTTACCTATCCTCTATAACTTAAATATAATCATTGAAAATCAATTATAAATTTATTCAAAATATTTATATAAAACTAATATATTTTTATCTTAAGCAAGAATTTTCATCCAAAAATATTTTTATTTATTTTAATGTAATAATCATTCTCAATGTACAAATTATATGATTCGAAATAAGGGAAAAAATATCAACCGAATAGACTTGGATCTAGGTTGGATCAAGAGTATTTTTTTTTTATCTTGACTTAAATTAGATAGGGATGACATATGGAGTCTATTGGATGGATCATATTAGAAATTATACACTTGGACCCAATCTAATCTTCAAATTGAGTCTAACCTTTACCTCAATTCCTTATGCAAATATCTAAGAATAGGATTGAGTTGAGTCAGTTAAGGTTAGGATCAGGTCAGAACTTGAGTTTATCTAGCCTCTCCACTGTTATAATATTTTAGTAAAAATGTTTAATTTTAGGTGTTCAAAGAAGATTTTTATTACTAAATTGTAAATATTGATAATTTTAATTAAAAAATATATAATCACTATTACTAACTAAAAATTCATGTTACATGATTATAATATGTTTTAAAACAATTACATTATTTATCATTGATTTTTTAATAAATAAATCAAATAAAATTAATTTTTTGAAACTTCGCCCAAGAAAACTTTCTCATCCATCTTAATTATTTACTTAGAGATAAAAATTATTTAATTGCAAAATTTAATTACGAAAATTAATTTTAATGACTATGATTAGAAAGGTTTTTATAATGATATCTTTCACTAGATATTTATTTTCTTAAGGATAGAAATAAAAATTAATTTTAATTCTATCTCTCATATCACAAAATAGAAACAAAAGGTATAATATAAAATCCAATTATTAATGATTAGAAAGGAGTTTATAATTTTTTTTTCCTGATGTGGTCTATTTTGGCAAGCTAATCCTATGGCTTGGTGTGAAGGCTGTGATGCCAAACTTTATCACTCGACTAGCAACCACAAATGACTTTATAGATCAAACTTAGACTAGCTCCAAGTTTGATTGGTGCTTTTTGAATTGATCCTTGGAGAACAAATCGGTGGAAGGCCAAGCAATAACCTTAAAACTAAGCTAGTCTAAGAAAACCCAAGCTCAATTCCCCACAAGGCATGGATCAGGTTAAGATCTGAGATACTTCAATGACCAAAGTCATCCAAAGAAAATTGACTTTACTTGATTAGTGCACAAAAAACCTTGGTTCCAACCTAGGCAACTTAACTTAATCTCAAGAACTTAAGGGTAGACTTTAAGAAATTGACCTATTATGGTCAGAGTAGGAGACCCATCTCCATAAGTTGACCTTAAGTGGCTGATGTGTAGTATTATAATGCCATCCTAAACAATGGAGGAACCTATATTCTGCATAGGAAATTAACCTCTAGATCGCATCGGGGGACAATAGTACAACTTGCTTAGAAACCGACTTGATCTCAAACTGAGGATTGAGTTACTTTGGTTCAAACCAGCTTTGGATCAAACCAACTCTAGATCAAATCAACTCTACTTGGGCATTCTAGCCTATTCAACTCCATCATACAGAACTACCGAGTAAGTCAGATTAATACTTTTTAGGGGTTCAATATATTGACCTAAGGTACTGCTCAACAAAATATCAAATAAAAAGAATTGAGCTAGAAAATTTCGTATTTCAGAAGAATGTTTAGTTAATTTTGGTATTCAATAATATAATTAATCTCTATGGATTTGACATCCATTTTCTAAATATACTTTACTACTTGTTACAATTATGTGCACTTGCAGATTATTTTACGCGAACATGTTTTTGGTGCCGTTGCCAAGGATTAATTATTTGTTATTGATATTGATACTAGCTAGATATTTACTACTTTAGATATTAATTTATCATTAAAATATTTTTTTCTTTGTTGGAATTTCCTCTTCACGCACGGAAGAATTCCAAGAGGAAATCTCTCATTACTGGAACACCTCCCTCCTTCCTTCTTTTCAGGACTTAGAAGTTTCAAGTTGTTCTTAAGCTCCTTTTTCTCATCACTTCATCTGCCATTGAAAATGGCAATTAAAGATATCTCATCTCTTTTTTTCCTTGTAGAAAGAAGAATAAACCTAAATGGATGTTCCATTAAAGATGCAAGCATTGAACATAATTATTTAAATAATAACATAACTATTGACTTTTGACCGTTTGAAAAAGTAACAAAAAATTAAAAAATAATAAAGGACCCACGCGAGCAATTAATGCTCGCGTGGGACGTTCTCCGAATGCTCGCTAGCGAGCGTTGGCCAGCAAGCGTTTCGAGGTTTTATTTTTTATTTTTCAAAACTCTCGAGCGTTCTGATTTATCCTTCGTTTCGAAGGAACGGCCTAAGGGCCAAAAATATATATATATATATATATATATGGGTAGGCTAAAGAAATTGGGATGTAAGGGATTCAAATCCAAAAAAAAACTTCATCATGTTATTTTACATCATTGTTGCAAGAGCTTGGAATCTTTGTCTCAACAAGCTATTAGTGAAAGGTTTTTTATTTAATTATTTTTATTATTATATTTTTATTTGGGCATCTAAAGTATCATTGGGTTTGCACCTTCATTCGATCGTGTTCGCGGTAGGAGGATCGGATCGAGCCGAATCATTGTACCTTGGGGACAAATCGCAACAACCCACACGAGGGGACGAAACAACCCACACGAGGGGACGAAACTTGTCCTTAGGGCAGTGTCTAACATGCCTTGACCAGCTTGATTCTTTTTTAACTTTAGCTTATATTTTAAATTTAAATTATAGATTAATTTTCTAGCATTTTCTAGAAAAGGATTTTTTGCAAAAATCAAAAATAATTTTCTAGCAGCTAAGGACAAGTTTTCCTATCATTAGAAATTGCTAGATTTTATTATAAGTAATTTTTTTAAAAAAAATTCTTACTTTTGAATCTATGCAAAAGTCGTAGAATTTTTTTTAATTTAAAATTCAAATTTTGAAATTTAAAATTTTTTTTAAAAAAATTTTGAAACTCAAATTCAAAATTGAATTATTTGAGTTAATTCTTGCTTAGTGGTTATATTATTATTGCAAGTAGTTTCTAGATTTAATTCTTTTGAATTTAAATTTAAAATCTAGAAATATCTAAAAAATCACTAATTTAAAAAAATTCAAATTATAAGGCTAAACCTTCAACTCTTTGGTTGTGCAGAATGAATTAAGCAACCAACTTTTTCAAAATGGGTTCTGATGATCTTAGTACAATCAAACCTAAAAAATTTAATGAATCATTCTTTAGGAGGTGGCAAAGTCAAGTGAAATACAGGCTTACCACTTTAGGCTTATTTTCTACCATAGAATTACCAGATCCCAAATCTAATACTCAACAAGGTTCTACTATTATAGTTGATACTTTCTCTTCATCAACATCAAAAACACCCCAAGAAATAGATTTTCATTATAAATATAGAATTTTAAGTGCCCTATTTGATAATCTTTATGATGTTTACCTTCCTAAGGAACTATGGGATGCCCTTGAGGCTGAATATAGGATGGTTGATGTTGGTCTAGACCGTTTCATCATCTCAAAATTCTAAACCTATTAGTATTCAAATTTATGAATTCCAAGATTTTTTTAGAAAGTCGGAGTTGACTGGATGTAGTTTTTCTGAAAACTATAAGGTCCAAGCCTTAGTAGATGCCCTTCTACCTTCTTGGTCATCCTTTACTCAAGAGCTAAGCCATAAGCAAGGTAGCTTGGCCCTAACAGAAGTGATTAACTCTATTAGGATAGAAGAAGAACACCGTCTTAAGCTCAATCAAAATCGAAAGACCGATCTTGGACCTAAAATCCATCTGACCGAGTCAAATCCAACTCCAAATCAATTCAAACCTAAGGGAAAGAATTTTAAGAAAGAGAAATTCCAATCTAGATCCAACCAATCATATAAACCTTCTCAGAATCGATCAAACCAGAACCGACCGAATCAGAAGTCAAAGAATTATAAAGGCACATTCTGCTTTGTGTGCGGAAGGACAAATCATGTGACGAAGGACTGCTACCACCGAAAGACTGAACCATTGAGAAAATTATCTAAACCACAAGTTAACGTGGTTGAGAGTGGTGCTGAGCCTTCTTTCAGGTTGGTAAATTCAAAATTCTTAATTAACTCAACACAATCTTCTTGTGATTGGTGGCTTGATTCAGGAGCTAATGTTTATGTTTGTTTTGATCGCTTCTGGTTCTCCACCTTTCAGGAATCAAGTGGAGGAGGTGTGACACTTGGGAATAATTCTTCAGCACAAGTGCTTGGTAAAGATCAAGTGGATCTAAAGATGACATATGGGAAGATCCTGATCCTTCACGAAGTGCTGTTAGTTCCTAATGTTAGAAGAAATTTGATTAGTGGATCTCTCCTTATATCTAGAGGATATAAAATTATTCTAGAATCAAATAAAGTTGTAATTACTCGTAATAATGAGTTTGTTGGTAAAGGCTTTGTATGTGAAGGTCTTTTTAAATTAAATGTATCCTCTAAGTTATCTAATAAAAGTCCTCTTCTTTTTAATGTTGAATCTTCAAATGTTTGGCATAGTAGACTTGGTCATGTGAATTTTGATCGTATTCATTACATGATAAATCATAATCTAATTCCTAAAGTTTATATTGATAGAAAGTTCAAATGTGAGATTTGTATTCAAGCCAAAATGCCAAGAAAACCTTTTAAATTAGTAAATAGGAGTTCAATACTTCTTGAATTAGTATTTGTTTGCCGATATCTGAAGGTGGCCTTGGTATTCAGTCTTTGATTGTGAGGAGAGAGGCTATGCTTGCTAGGCTCGCCTTGAGGTTCATTCTTGATCCGCACTGCTTCTGGAGCTCTGTCATGCATGCTAGATATGGCGAATGGACTTCTGCTATGGATTTTTAGTCCTCCCATGGTTATTCTTTTTTCTGGAAGGAGGTTTGTAGACGAGCGCCGGCTCTTTTGGACAACATCTCGTGGATGATTGAAAATGGCTCATCGATGGATGTTATCCAGAACACGTGGTTGCAGAGCTCCCACTCTCACGCTGGCCTACTTTCATCAGTATAGATGTCCCCAATAGTATGAGAGTCTCTGATATGATTTCTGAGGATCTTCTCTCTTGGCATATACCAACGGTATCCCTATTTTTTGGTGAGGAGCTTGCTCGTCGGATTCTGTCTATTCCACTTGTAGCAGGTCATGCTGATGATACCAGATTATGGAAGAGATCATGTCTCTCCAAGGCTTCGACCAGGGATCTAATGAAGATCTTTAGGCCTCAACCTCAGCATATGAAGGAAGCAGCGTGAATTTAGAAGCTTCACATTCATCCCAGGATACAACTCTTTATATGGAAGCTTGTGTGGGAATGTCTCCCAACTTGCTCCCTACTCTCAAGTAGGGGATTGTCCATCTCGGCAATCTTCCCTTTGTGTGGTTAGGAGGAGGAGACTATTGATCATGCCATCTTCGTCTGCCCTAGAGCGAGATAGATCTGGCATATAGTGGGATGCCAGCTTAGGAAGGGGGATATGATCTCTTGACGGATTTCCTTTCTACGAGATATCAAGAGGGATAACCAACGGGCATCATTTGGGCAGCCACCGCCTACCAAATTTGGCTATCTTGGAATCATCTTATATTCATCGAAGATATAGTTACCCCTCAGAAGATTGTTCATAAAGCCTTATCTTTGTTGGCATAATACATACTCCACTGCACTGCTCATGATTCTGATAGCTCTAGTCACTGAGGTTCCCCTGTTGCTTTGGCAGTGAACTGACAGATGGTTTATATCTCTTGAGAGACCCCCAGGGTTTGTCAAAATCAACTTTGATGGGAGTATGCAGGGCAGATTAGTGGGCTCTGCATTTATTATTCGAGGGGCCAATGGAGCTATGTTGGCGGCGGAAAGATTTGGGCTCCTAGATTCCTTGGTTCCTATGGTGAACTTTATGCAGCGTGGGCTGACATTTTCTATGCCACCAAGTTTCTTCATGCTCAGAGTCTTTGTATTGAGGGGCACTCGTTGACTGTTATCCGCTGGCTTTGGCTGGATTGCCTAGGTCATTTTCCATCTAACCCTCTGCTCTAAAATGTCTGATCTATTTGCAAGATGTGTACAGATTGCAGATCAGACATGTTTATCGAGAGGCCAACTCGGTGGCCGACTGGATGGCGGCCTCTATGGCCCATCATTCTGATTTTTGGGTTTGGCGACAGGGATACGTCTATCCTATTGTATTCAAACAAATTTTATATTCTGACTTATTTGGGTTGACTCGCACTAGACTGGTGTGATCACCCGCCTGTATAAAAAAAAAATCCACCGTTTTTACTCTTCATGCGGTCTAGTCATGCCCACAATCAGCTTAAAGGCCCCATTTGATCGATAAAATTCATAAAAAGTGTTCTCTACCTTGATCAAAAACCATTAAAAAGCTTTACTTTAAAAATATCTTCTTGAAGATCATAAAAACAAATGAAAATAATATTAATATTTTATATTATAATAATATAATATCACTATGATAATATAATATAAAAATATAATATTATATATATATATATAAATATAATATTACTATAAAAATGTGATATTTTTATAATATTACTATAATTATATATTATAATCTTATGATATATTGTTGTTAGATAATAGTGATCATAATTTTAATAATATATTATAATAACTTTATATTACAATCATTATATATATTTTAATATGGTATTATAATATTATTAAAATAATATATACTAATGGTTTTCAGTAACTTAAATAATCGAAAGTGTTATGCATGGATTCAAGATTTAAAAAAAAACAAATGCAACCTGGCCTAGCCTATATATATATATATATATATATATAAGATTTCTTGAAAGGTTATTAGAGGACTTTATGGTAAGGCGTGAAAGCTTCAACCATCCGATCATCTTACCTTTTTTTATATATATATATATATATATATATATATATATATATATATATATATATATATTATAATATATATAAGAGAATTAATTAGATCAAATTGAGACCTTTAAAGAATTTTTTTGAGCCAAGCCCAAGCTAACAATAGCTGACCCAACCTTAGGCTAGGTCCAATCCAATACTTCGAGCTTCTCCCCTTAACACTTTGATTATCTCTAGAACATTGAACATTGCCCCAAAGAAAAGATAGCGACAACTTGGAATCTTTAGTAAATAGTAGCAACGTTAATGTGAAAAATCTCTTGTATTGCAATAAAAATTTATTTTATGAATATAGGGAAGACATGGTGAAACTTCTTGTTTTGAAAAAATTACCACTAAATAAAGGAGCATGGGTCTCATTGGGTTTTATTCTTCTATTCTTTGCACTTGCTTAAGGCATCTTTTTTCATTTTTTTACGTATTAATTCAATATTTTAACTTGGTTTTGTTATTGTTGCTTTGTGTGGTGGTATTTTCATGTCGTCCTGGGGGAGTGTATTGTGAGGGCTTCTTCTTATGAAGTTTCAAGTTGTTCTTAAGCTTCTTTTTCTCATCACTTCATCTATCAATGAAAATGGCAATTAAAGATATCTCATCTATTTTTTTTTTCCTTGTAGAAAGAAGAATAATACTAAATGGATGTTCCATTAAATTTGCAAGCATAGAACATAATTATTTAAATAATAAAATATCATCTATAGTGAAGTAGCATATTAACTCCGTCAAGGCCGGTTCCAAACCTGGATCAAGGAGGAAGGTTGTGTTAGGTACCTGATAGCCAACGTAAAACTCCATCAATTTTTTTTAAAATATGAATCTAATTTTAAGTATCTACTTAGTTCTGAATTGAGTAAAGCGAAGAAAGCAGATCATGTAGCCAATCCCATGTAGTTGGAAAAAAGCTTAGATGAGTTGAGTTGTGTGAAGTAGCATATTATGTTTAAACCAAGCATCGATAAGCCATAAAGACTTGATGAGTGTATCATATTACAAAGCAACTGCTACTTCCTTATAAAATTTATGTTCTTTCAAATGAATTTAAAAGTAATTGATTCTATTTTTAATAAAATGTTTCATCTATTTTAGTTTGTGTTTTTACTCTATATTTTGAGAAAAAAATATTTTTCCTATCTTTAAAATTTTTTCTCTATAGTTAGGAGATACATTGCAGTTGGTCTCAAAATATCATTTACTTTATTGTACCTTTAATTTTCACCTCTTTCCATTCTATAAATAAGATGATTGATATTTTTTTTCTTTTTTTCTTTTGAACCAAAGGATGATATCAAAGCTTTTCAGAGATAAGCCAATCACTAGTTTGTATTCGTAGCATGGAGGGTGCTAATGATCTAATGTCGCTTTATATTTTTAGACATATTTTATAGTGCATTGCTTCGACATTTGGTATGTTGTTCGATGCCTTTTTTTCCTTTAAAGTTTACTTGTTTTTGTACATATATTTGCTCAAAATAATGGAACTGAGATATTTTATGGTACAATTGATAGCCCTTTTCTACCTTTTAGTTATCCAAGGTAGCTGATGATTCTAACCATTGATATCTAAAAAAATTCTGTAATAATCTGGTAATATGATTAAAAAAGTTGTATAATTATTAGGCACATGGTGAGTCCCTTGTAATGAACGAAGCAACAATTTAAATATTCCGAGACCACTATATATGTCAGACTATTCCATTATAAAAGCAAAATATTAGTAAATATTCTTGTTGAATTGATATGCACCAATCCTATGGGTTATGCATTGGTACTCATGCTAACATATCAATACATGCTGCTTTTTATTCTTGCAAATATTGTTGTCTCCAGTTGTTCTTCACGTATTGTGCCATTGAAGTTTATTGGTATTTAGTTAGGCCATCTATAAAATGTTTTTTTCAATGGTTTAAATACCAATAATCTCAAAATAATATAATACCTAATAAAAGGTTGATTGATTATGGTAAATGGAAAGTCATAAGCTATAAAAGGGTAAATTTTATCATACTTTTAGCTATATATTGATGATGCTATAAATAAAAAAATTAAATATATAAAGAATAGCATAAAGGCTAAAGACATTTGAACGAGGCTTTAAACGAATGGAATTGAAGCTTATGTTTTTAAAAATTATAGAAAAAGACATTTGAGGTTGTGGAGAAGGAAGAGGCGGTACGCTGTCACCAACGTGTCGTGGCTTCCTTCTCCTCTATTTCTTTCCATTTTTCGTGTTGGGGAGATTACAGTTAGCATTACGTGCATGCATGCAGACATGAATCGGGTTGGCATATCATTTGGGCGAAATTAAATCAAAATTTATCACCTTCCATATGTACCATGAAGTGCTCAGGATAAGAGCCATTGCCTTTCATTGCATTGCATTCAAAATAACACCACGTACGTGGTTAGGGCGCCCCTCGCGACCCGCGTGACGGCAGGAGGATATATATTTCACGTACCGATGAAGCCCCTCGATTCACACGCGCGTCTCCACCACCGGCTATATCACGGCCAACAGAGAATGAGGTAGGGGTGCAAGGAATCGCTGAGTGCTGACATCATGATATCCAGGGGTTTAGGTACGTTGAACGGTTTAAAAGCGCCTGGTCAAGTGGCGACCGAAAATGGATAGAAACCAGGGGGCGAGTTGATATGGATGGACGTGGGCGGCAGGTGAAGGGAACTTGGGTCATTTTCCCATCCGATCGATCGATGTTCTTGCCATCTTTTGCAGCGCCTTCCCTTCTTCACCTTTTTAATATTCTCGAAACTACCTTTCTTTTCTTCGGATCCTGCCATCGAGTCGTGCGGCAGGTGGAGCGAGAGAGAAGATCGAGCTAGCCGAATGGCTCGCGGCGACCGGGCGAAGAGAGGGAGACGTGGTAGTGCAACAGTAGAGAAGGAGACGAAAGCCGGAGGCCCGGACCTGATAAACCAACTGCCCGAAGAGTGTCTCACCCTCATCTTCGGCTTCCTCCCTTCGCCCCGCGACCGGTGCTCGTGCGCGGTGGTCTCAAAGAAATGGCTTCGCGTGCAAGCGCACATGAAGCACTCCGAGTTGAGGCCGCAGCAGGGCGGGGATTCTCTGCCCACCAAAGAGATCTCCCGCTGCCTCGACATGGAGGAGGCGAACAACAGAAGGCTCGCCGCGATGGCGATCGGGATCCGCTACCAGGGCGTCCTCACCGAACTATCCATCAGGGAATGCCTCCCCTCTCTTGCTTTCTCTTCCCGCGGCGAGGGGATCACCGATTACGGCCTCATCGTCATAAGCAAAGCCTGCCCCGATCTCAAATCGCTCAGGCTCTGGAACTGCACCAAGATCGGAGACAAGGGCATTGCGTCCGTGGCGGATTGCTGCGCTTCGCTGGAAAAGTTCAATCTGTCCAACTCCCCGTTGATCACTGACGATGGCCTTCCACTTATAGCGAAGGGATGTCCGAATTTATCATCACTGATCCTGGACTCGTGCCCATCTATCGGCAACCTATCGATGGAGGCCTTTGCCGAGCAGTCCACAAAGCTCAAGTTATTCATGCTGGAGAAGTGCCCTCTCGTCGAGGATTCTGCCATCGTCTCCATCCTCACCAATCTGCGAGAGCTGAGGATGCTGAAGATTGGGTCCATGGAGGTCGGAGATGCCGTCCTCGAGGCCATTGGGAGGCATAAGCAGCTCAGGACGTTGCACCTGGAGAAGGTCCGGGGCATCACGGAGGAAGGCTACTGCTGGATCGGAGAAAACGGAAATCTCCATTCGCTTTCGCTGAATTGTTGCAGAGGTCTGTCGGGCAAAATTTTAAGGCAGAGAACAGCCGACAAAAACGTCTTTGTGGGCCTCAAGAAGCTTGCCATCAAGAACTGCCACACGTTGACAGACGGGGACTTGGTCGAGCTGACAAAATCGGCTACATCTCTGAACTCCCTGACTCTAGAAAAGCTCGACGGGATCACTTCCAGAGGCCTCGTCGCGGCCTTGTCGCACTGCAGTCGGACGCTGAGGAAATTATCTCTGCTCAAGTTTCATCTCATGGGAGCTGGAGGACAGCAACAGAGCGACGCCGCCCATCCTCTTCCTCCGAATTTTCCTGTGCTGAGAACCGTGATGCTGAATCAATGCCATGGAATCGGAGATGGTTTCCTGGTGGTGATGGGATGGGCGTTCAAGCAAGTGGAGGAGGTGGGTCTGGTGCGCATGGACTCGATCACAGACGCGGCATCCTGGGCTTTCTGGATAAACTTGGGAGCAACAATAACATCACCAAATTGGACCTGAATGGATGCCGGTCCGTGACCGACCGGAGCCTCCCGGCGATCGCGCGGCAGTGTCAGGAGTTGAAGGAGCTGGACCTGAGCAGGTGCAGGATTAGCGACCAGGGGCTGCAGACGCTGTCGCTCAATGGCTGCGCCGCGATAACGGACAAGAGCTTGGAAGAATTGGAGTCTCTGTGGCTGACCCTGGAGAGTGTCAACGTGGTCAGCTGCCCGAGGATAAGCCAGGAGGCCATCGCTACCTTCAGGGAGTCCTGCTTCTGTGACGTAAGATCCTAATAAGAGAACTCAGTGCTGTTATCTTGATTGACTTTGTGACGTGGCTGCTTGCGGACATGGTTTTCCTTGGAGTTCTTTATTGACTCGACTTTAATAACTTTCATATATATATATATATATATTACTAGAGGTTGTGATGATAGATTTCTTGCTAGTCGTTTGCGTTCGTTGAGTCTGCATGTGGACCGCCAGAAGTCATAGTGAACTGAAAATGGAGATGTGTCGTATCTTTGTGTTTATTATAGCTAGTTTAGACTTTGAATGCTCTTAATCTTAATATTATCTGTTCTGTTCCCGCCTTCGCCAACGTGTCCAATTTTTGTGCTTACGTCTGCAATTGTTTATATTTTGTTTTGACGATGTTAGTTAGTTATGTTCTGTTCCCGCCTTCCACTTATAGCGAAGGGATGTCCTAATTTATCGTCACTGATCCTGGACTCGTGCCCATCTATCGGCAACCTATCGCTGGAGGCCTTTGCCGAGCAGTCCACAAAGCTCAAGTTATTCATGCTGGAGAAGTGCCCTCTCGTCGAGGATTCTGCCATCGTCTCCATCCTCACCAATCTGCGAGAGCTGAGGATGCTGAAGATTGGGTCCATGGAGATTGGAGATGCCGTCCTCGAGGCCATTGGGAGGCATAAGCAGCTCAGGACGTTGCACCTGGAGAAGTTCCGGGGCATCACGGAGGAAGGCTACTGCTGGATCGGAGAAAACGAAAATCTCCAGTCGCTTTCGCTGAATTGTTGCAGAGGTCTGTCGGGCAAAAGCTTCAGGCAGAGAACAGCCGACAAAAACGTCTTTGTGGGCCTCAAGATGTAAAATAACCAATAACTTGCCTAATGTGATTTAGATCAACATGACACTTCAAAATAAAATAAAGCAGTGAAAATAGTATTGAGAATTACCTCCGCCATCGTTCCGGCCTCGGATAAAATAATAAAAAGGAGAAGCTTTGAATTCTGATTCTTCTGGTCCTTTCTCTACCCAAATCGATGGTGTGTGATTTTTCTCTATGTAGAGCAGGTACTAGGGACCAATTTTATATACACAAACTCTCCAAAAATTTCTACCATCATAGAGATTTTCGGAGCACATTCGGGCGATGGTTACGGAGCTATTTTGCACGTTCAAATTTTAAAATACATAAACCATAAAATTAGGAGTTGGTTATTCCCCTGGCCAGTAGGAATCTAAATTAACCAACATTCTCCCACTTGGTCTATGTATTTTCACCATGCACGATATTAACATACGGATCATGGCGACAGTTCCTCTAAATGTGAGTATTGTCTTCCATGTATCACAATATGTTACACTTCCAACATAGCCCAAATAACTTAATGAATAAACCCTATGTTTATTCGTGGTCCAAACATAATGATATTCCTTAAAACAAACAAATATGTATACAACTTAAAGAAAAAATATCCAAACTGAATAAGAGTTTCATTGAAGAACAAGTATATATAATGACATTACATCACGGAACTAAGTCCCATTCGCGCTACATGATCCTTGAAACCTTTTGGTGGCATGCCTTTAGTCAGATGATCCGCGATCATCAATTCAGTGCTGATGTGTTCAATAACCACTTTCTTTTCTTTAACACGCTCTCTTATGGCCAAGTACTTAATGTCGATATGTTTACTACGACTACCACTCCTATTGTTCTTAGCCATAAAAACAGCAGCTGAATTATCACAGTACAATGTCAGGGGCCTCGAAATAGAGTCCACAACTTTAAGCCCAGATACGAAATTCTTCAACCATACACCGTGTGTGGTAGCTTCAAAACAAGAGACGAACTCAGCCTCCATAGTGGAAGTAGCAGTCAAGGTCTGCTTGGCACTCTTCCATGATACAGCTCCATCAGCTAACATAAACACGTAACCTGACGTTGATTTACGTGAATCAATACAGCCAGCAAAGTCTGCATCACTATATCCAATGACTTCCAACTTCTCAGTCCGTCTATACATGAGCATGTAATCCTTGGTTCCTTGAAGGTATCTCATAACCTTCTTTGCAGCCCGCCAGTGGTCAACACCTGGATTACTTTGATATCTCCCAAGCATTCCAACAACAAATGCAATGTCAGGCCTGGTACAAACCTGAGCATACATAAGGCTTCCAATAGCTGAAGCATATGGAATGGGTCTCATCTGTTCGCGTTCGAACTCATTTTTGGGACACTGATTCAAGTTGAATCTATCACCTTTCACAATGGGTGCTACACTCGGTGAACAATCTTTCATGCGAAACCTTT